>VZTZ01002497.1:259272-370507 GCA_013400955.1 Drymodes brunneopygia | reverse complement strand
GGAAGCAGCTTCCCCCAAAGTCCCCGGCAAGGCTCCCCCGTCCCCCCCGCCGCTGCCACCCGGCTCAAAGGTGTGGGAATCCGAGGAGCGCTGTGAATCCCTCCCTGCTCCCAGGCAGCAAATACACGCAGCCAGCTCCCCACTCGCTGTCATTCATTTCCACTCAGTTCTATATATTGTTCTGCCTCTTTCTCAGCNTGGCAGTGAGCCTGGAGGGGAGCTGGCTCTGCTCATTGTGATGTCCAGGGAGGCTCTGCTCCCTGCAGACCCCGTGGGCTCGGGGCTTTAGCTCAGTCAATTGGAAAACTTTCAGATGATTATTAGTAAACAGCACATCCACCCAAGGGGTTCCCTGTGCACCCACAGTCCCCTGCTGCAGGAGAAAATGGGAAGGACACAACCATCCCAGTTTCCTACCTGGGGTGCCTGGTGTTTGGTCCAGGAGGGAGTCTGTCCGGGGACATCTCAGCATTACTGACCCCAGGGATGAGTGGTGTGGCTCTCTGGACAGGATCTTTGCTGTTTGCCAAGAGGTCACTGCAGGCAGCTCGCCTGCCCCTCTCCTTGCCCTGCCCATCCTCCCATCCCCTCTTGAGTAAGGCAAACGGCCTGTTGGTGCCATACCCCACTGAGACCCCAAACTCCCAGTGGCACTGGGACCCTGTGGGATTTCCACCTGGCATTTTCCCAGTGTACCTGGACATGGTTGTACTCCCAGACAACACATGAACCCCCATCTGCCTCTGGTCCCCACCTCCAGAGCATCTCCCCTGCTCTGGTTGCAGGTGCAGAGCTTTGAGCTGCTGTCCGTGCCCCATTGCCATNAGCTATAAAGAGATTCAGTTGGATTTGCTGCTTCCCCTTTTTTGGTTTGTTTTTTTTTAAATACCTGATGAGTATGGAGACCCCAACGTCCTCGCAGTTTGCATATACTCTGCTCCATATCTCTTGAATGACCTTTTTTTCTGCGTCTGAGATCTCTTCACTTCTTTCCCATCTCTCAATCTCCATTTCTCCCTGGACTTTCTCCATGAAAAACAGCCGGCAGGATCCTCCGGGAAGCCAGGAGGAGATAAAGAGAGATGTGTGCGAGCGGGTATATCCTGCGAGAGGAGACAAGGTGTTTGCTCGGCGGCTCTGCGACGTGTGGATGTGGATGTGTGTGTGTGAGGGTGTGTGTGTGTGTGTGTGTGTGTGTGAGTGCAGCTGCCTGCCGGCGTGTTTGGATATGGAATTTAAAAAATACCCTGGAGGAATGATGCGTGCGATTAAATTTGAGATCTCCTAGTGCTGTCCATGGCTGTAGTTAGCTTCAGCTCGCCTCGGATGTGTGTGGCTGACTGATGAGGAACTGCCTAAAAGTAAAATATTCAAAGGCATTGCAAGACCAGCCTCTTCACCAATGTGTGAACGTGAGCTCACTTTCTCCCTCTCTCCTCCTCTCTCCCACTCCTCCCTCCTTTCCTTTTTTTTTTTTCCTCCCTGAAANTTTCCTCCCTGAAAGGGAGGGATGAGAGAGATGTTCTGGGCAACATCAGGACGGTGCTGGCGGGGGGAGGTAGTGCTGGAAGTTTTTTTTTTTCCAGTTCTTTGTAAACAACTCAGAGGAAATTCAGAATCCAGAGTGCTGAGTTAAAGTTAGCCCAACCGCTGGCTGAGCCGAGTCCTACCCCGGCTCTCCTCTCTGCGCTCCCTGATTTTGCAGGAGGTGGTGCTTGGAAGGACAGACCCTCGTTCACCTCCAGTTCTGGGCTGCAAAGAGAATCGGGTCGAGAGGGGACCACAAGGCGCTCCCACGGCGAGAATCTCTCTGTCCCCCAAAACAGATCATGGTCTGTCCCACAGAGACTTTCTAATGCTGAGAATTTGCTCTCCCTTCTTGCGGCAGGATCCAGCTGAAAGGGATCCAGAGTTAAGGCACTCGTGAAATGAAGGTATTATTGTCACTCTGCGGTCGCATCGCTCCTGGCAGCGCCTTGGCAGGGAACACCTCCACTCTGGGCTTCCCGCCGCCTCCGTGGGTGTGCTTTTGGGGCTGGTTTTTACCCAAATGCCATTCCCAGCTCCCTGACAATCCGGCATGTTAAACCCAGCGCACACAGAGAAGGAAGATCGTACGGAGACTTGTAATAACCGCGGGTGCCCCAGGGGAGGATCAGAGACCGGCGGAGCAGCGGGTGTGCCCCGCCGCCTCCCGCAGCCTGGCAGGACAGAGGGATGGACGGACGGACGGACGGGCTGCGGGTGCCGCTCTGACAGACTGGGGGGTGGCTGAGCCCCTTGAGGGGCTGGAGCTTTGTTATTGCAGAGCTGTCGAGGCTTTTTGCTGTGTTTCTCCTCCAAACCAGCCTCGGCCACCTCCCCATCGGCAGCCGCCAGACTGGTGGTGTCAGCAAATTTGCTCTTGCAGGGCTAATGAGAGCTGGTGGAGAACATGCTGCCCACAGATCCCCCACTGTGGGTGCCCCAGTGAACATGTGCTGGGACAGACTGGGAGCCCCACACACCCATGAACCCCTTGGCTCGAGAGCAAAGGTCAGCTGCGAGCTGCTGAACCCACCAGTGTGAGAACAGAGCAGTGTGGCCACCCCAACCTGGCCAGAGGTCAGGAATCGTTCAATAACACCACCACCAGCTGCTGAATCATCAGATTTGCACCAAGTTTGGATTTGCCTTGTGCCCATTAGCCAGTGGGGTAAGCAGCCACGAGCCCCAGCTCAAACATTAACTACAATGTCCCCAGGTGGTCACCAGGCAGCAGAGAAACCCCTCTGGACCCGGGATGGCACAGCCAAGCTTATCACTTTCTCTTGAAGTGCAGGGGAAGAGGTGCTTTAGAGTTAACTTAAACCCAGAGAGACCCAGCCTAAATCCAGAGCAAAACTCCAGTGCAGTGCAAGCACTTTCAAAAGGAGAAAAATCAAATTTTGACCAATATGAACACTGGGGGGATAATCTGGGTGGAGCATTGGTTATTACTTGCTGTATATTTGAAGAAAAGGAATCTTAGAGCTTTAGTACCTGATGTCTTGGTCCATCCCAGGCTCACAGCCTGGCACCTGGTTCCTTTCCTCACTCCCTGGCATCAGGAGTCCAAATGTCTGGGCTCAAAAGTCTCCACTTAGAAATATTAAAATATTAGAAAATATTAGAAAAGTAGTATTTTACTTTTTAAACCCCCAAGCCTTTTCCAGATTTCTGCCTCCCTCTCTGGGCTCATCACGTCTGGCCCTGGCAGGAGCCCAGCCCTGTTCCCACGTCCTGGGGAGGAAAGCAGTGGTGATTCTCCACTGCCTCAAAATCCCCAATGATCCCAACAGCTCTGCATTTCTGCCTCTCGTCCCAGACGTGGGACATAAATCAAGGGCAGGAGTGCAGGCACACGCTGTCACGTGCCTGCCACCCGTTTCCATGGTTTCCCATGACTGTTGCTCTCAAGGGCTTGGGGTTAGGAGGCGACTTGTTCCAGAAGGGGAAAGATGCTGCGTGGACACCGTTGCTGCCTGCTGTCCCAGAGATGAGCTCAGCACAGTGCCTGCTGCTCAGACAGGGCAGTCCAGGGCCATGGGGCTCGCAGGGGGGACAGAGAACTTGATCCCCATGGCCAGTGCAGAGACTGAGATGGGGTCAGCCTGCATAATCCATCTCTCTCAGATCCTGATTCAACACCCTGATCCCTCTCCCCTCACCAGCCGAGCATCACAGCTCTCCTGCTTTGCACCTCCTTCCTGTGGATCTGTCCCTGTGATGGGGTGACACTGTGGTGCCCTGTCCCTAGTGAGCCTGAGTCTGCTTCTCCCGGAGCTTCTGCACAGCAGGAAGAGATCAAGTGCTTGTTTGAGCCATCTTCCATCCTGGCTGCAGAAGGTGAGGATGGGTTTCCAGGTCCTCCAAACCTCTGCTTGTGCATGCCATGTTCCTGAGGGGTCTGTACCCACCTGCCAATGGCTTCTCCCACTCCTCCCGTGCCCTCCCACACTGCCTCTCCTCCTCTCATGTGCTGGGTGCAATGAGAAATGTACTTGGCTCCTAATCCTTGAGTGGGAGGTGAAGGCAAAAAAACCCAAGACTTCAGCTCCACAGCGTATGGGCTGTGGATGATGGCAGATCGCCACCTTTGACTTCTCCACTGTCTCTGGGGCAAAGGCAGATACCCCAAATCCAGATCTTTAGGTCTGAGTCCACCCTTCCTCATGCATTGGGACAGCCTTGTCATTGTTCCTAGAGAATAACAGGTCACTTCTTGTGTCCCTTGCAATGTCAGCTCCCTGGACCTTCTGACAGACACCATTACTTGGGGTGGTCCCAGGAAGATGAGATCCATCAGGGAGTTCTTTGGGAAGGAGCTGCAGGAGCTGCCCCAAGGCTAGGTGCTGGTGGGATTCCAGGGGTGCAGTGAGGATCCCTTCTGCAGACCCTCAAGGCACCAACCTGGCCAGGACAGGAGCAGTCCTGGGACTCTGAGTGGAATAAGGCTGAAGGCACCAGTGTGGTTCATGCCAGGTTAAGTGTTCCCCCTTCATTCTCCTCCCAGAGCCACTCTGGGCTGCTGCAGTATCTGGCCTGGAGATATTGGACTTGTCACCCTGACCTTTGCTGAAGCAAAGCCTTTGCTTGCCAGCCCAGCTCACCCAGCAATGCCCTCAGCAGGCCAGGCCTCTCTCTCCCCTTTGCTAATCCAGCCCTGCTGCCAACTGCGAAGTCCTGGCCTGAAAAGGAATAACAAGAGTTTAGGAAACGGCTTTGCGGTGCTGCTGCTCAGGGAGGGAAGGATTTAGCCTAAAGCCTGTATAAATGCTCTGTGCTTATTGCAGGTTTCCTTCCCCCAGCTTCTCTGATCCCAGGAGACCTGTGTGCAATCCTGATGCTCCAGCTCTGTGCTGGCAGTGCCTGTGGTCTGAGCCATCTCTGCAGGATCAGGCTGGAGGAAAAAAAGGGGCAACAGCCAGCAGGACCCCCCCAGATCCAGCTGGGGTTGGATTGCTGCCTGAATCTCCATCCCAAGGTGGGGCTGATCCCAGTTTAATCACACAGTCGTTATCCACATTGCAGGAAGGATTGGTCACCAATTTG
This sequence comes from Drymodes brunneopygia, assembly GCA_013400955.1. NCBI lineage: Eukaryota > Metazoa > Chordata > Aves > Passeriformes > Petroicidae > Drymodes > Drymodes brunneopygia. The sequence continues at coordinate 365,434 of VZTZ01002497.1, read as the reverse complement.
CTCAGAAAGACCTGACGTACCAAGGAACTGGGATTTCCCCAGTTCCATATCTTCAGCTTGGCTGGGAAGAGATGTGTCAGGGAAGTGACAATGAGGGGAGCTGCTGTCCCCTCCCAGCCCTGGGCAGCTCGGTGATACCAGGGCTGTGGTGAGGGGTAAAGTCGTGAGCAGTCATTCCTCTGCTGGTGGTCATTCTAGACTGCAGGTGGTGCTGCCAGAGCTGTGGGGAATGTGCTTAAACCAAACCAGCCCCTTCTTACAGGGTTCCTCTGCTCAGGGGTCCCAGTCCAGCAAATGTGGCTTTGTGCAGAGACTGAGGTGCCACCAGAGCAAACCTTCCAGTGGGACTCTGCCCCAAGTCCCCATCTCCCAGAAGGGACCCCAAACCGTGTGACCACTCCAACATCAACTCACCACCCCCATGTGTGGGAGCAGGAAGGTGTGGGATGCTGAGGACTGGGACAGCAGCAACACTGAGGTGATTCCTGGGAAGGGGGTATGGGATGAAGAGCCTTAGCAGCAGCAGCAGGCAGAGCATAGGCACTGAGTGTGATGGGGACAGCACAACCTCCTCATGACCTTAAACTTTCTGTCAGTTTTTCTGGCTTCCTCCCCAAAAAACCCCTATCAACCACACAATCTAAAAAGCCCTAAGATTAGGAAATCCAGGGGGATGGGAAGAAAGGAACCCTGGGAGTGGAGCTGGTGCTGCCCAGGGCTCTCTGTTGGGACAGGGCAGGGCAGGGTGAGATGCTGCCAAGACAGCCGTGGAGAGCACTTCCAACCCAGACCAACCTGTTCCTGGACTGGGAATATTGCAAAAACTCCCAGTCCCACACTGGCATTTGAAGAAACTGAAACCTAGTGATGCAACTGGGAGAGATGAGGCAAGAGACACTCAGGAAGCAGATGACAGATCTAGTGCCACAGGGCTTCATGGACAAGGCATTAGCCAGCTGGTAAACTTCCCCAGATCCTGAACAGCCTCTGGTGTCACTTCCTTCCCCTTCAGCCCTGTGCCCAGCTCTTCCCCCCGGAGCACAGCTCCTGTCACAGCCAGACCCTTCAGTGGTGAGCAAGGGTGACAAGGTTATTGGGAAACAAGTCGACTTCCAAACTTACTCTCTTTGCTGCTTTTTTCCTTCCTGAAGCTGGTCTGAGCATGGCAGGGGTTGCTCAGGAAAGCCAGAAAGCTAATACATTCGTGTCATCTCACATTTGGTGCCAGGACATGAAGTAAACACCATCAGGGACTTCGCTCCGGTTCAAAGACGAGCCCTGATTCTTATTCCGATCACACTATCCATGCTCCTTGTACAGCTTCATTGATTCATATCTTAAAAAGAAAAGCCTTCAAAACCCATTAAGTCTGCCCCGTCATTCCAGCCCTGCTCTCAAGGGCCAGGACAAGAAGCATTAACTAATCTGCTCACATTACCTTGCCTTTGAACCGAGCACCTCTCAGCATCAATCAAGAGTGTTTGGAGGTGATACATTCCCACATGGGGTGAGTTTTGGCTGCCAAGGTCACCCAATGACCTCAGCGCCAAAGTCAATCGATTCTAGATGATGTGTTCTGCATTGCAGAGGTCACCCAAGTGAGTGCAGGGGCCAGCACTCAGGCATTACCCCTTGCACTGGGCTCCTTTTCACACTCAGGGGGCACCCAGGGCTCGTGCCCACAGAGGGATGTTTGAGCAGCCCGAGTGATGGTGCCCTGTTTGGTTAGGGAGGGCTGAATGGTTATAAACAAGTCCCTGAAGGAGAAAGCTCAGAGCCTTAGGCAGCATCTGAGGTGCAAGAATGGGGCCTTTGCTGGTGTCAGCCTGGCTGGGTCTGGGCGAGGGGAGAAGAGTTTACAAGCACTAATCCCTGTCCTCCCAGGGATTACGAAAGCCAGGCTGCCTATTGCCAGGGAAAAGAAGGTCCTTCCAGCCTCTTGGGCTTCAGCTCAGCCAGAAGCCTCTGTTTATTTGGCTCCAGTGACTTCCCAGCATACCAGACCATGCTCCTGGGGGCTCAGCGTGCTCTCGGCTGGCCGGGACACGGGGCTTGGCCACCCCGCGCGCTCCCCGGTGCCTTGCGTAAGGCAGCTCCGCACCCTCTGGCCGGCCTGACTTACACTCAGGAAGGAATTATTCACTCTTGTCTCCATCTGGCTTCAGGACACACTTGGGATGTTCCTTCCACCACTATCACAAAGGTTTCCCATCCTGCTGGTGCCAGTAACCAGGCCAGGTCCATCCCCTTTGCTCCCGGCCGACCCCCAAGTTCAGGAACAGGGACTGTTTACTGGATAGCCTTAGAGGAATTTGGTTTTACTGACATTTCAAGTGCTGCTTGAGACTGTTGTTTTCAGAGCTTGGACTACTTTGAGAGGACATGTCCACCAGGAGAGAATTAACCACAGCTGTCCCAGGCCCCTGCCATGGATGAACTTAGGGGGCATCTCTGGCCCTGGCTGGATGGAAAGTTCAGTTTTTCTTTCTTTCAGACCTAACCATTCACTGAACCTGGACCCATCTAGCTTTTGGTTCTGGTTTCAAAACTCTTTTGCAGAAGGAAGCTGTTTTCTGTCTGAATTATGGGAATGCCCAGACTGGGGCTTTTCTCAGCTGCCCTGCTGAGGCCAATGTCCATCCCATGTCAGCCCCTGTCTCATGCCCTAGGGCAAAAATGGAGCTGGGGCAAGGGGAGAACCCTCAGGGTTCTGTGCACAGCCCCAAAAGGAGACACATCCTAACTTTGATGAGCACTAGTGTTAGACTCCCATTGCCATGGTGCCCATGTGGGACAGGCTGGTGGTAGGGGCAGAGAGCATTCACTGGAGGAACCTCATAGCAAAACCCCACCTGGGGACAAAACCCCACAGCCAGTGTTTGCAGCTCTCTGCCTGCTCCCGGGCTCTTCTCCAGGTCAGCACCATCACCACCATCAAGCCCCATTTGTGTGTCCACAGATCTGCATGGCATACACAGCTGTCTTCTCCCTGCCCCTCTTGCAGAGGTGCTTCCCACTTGTTGTCTTTAACCCAAACCCACAAAGCCACTCCAGAACATGTTCTGCTTTGAAAAGGGCTGAGCTGCAACAACATGTGTGGAAGCAATTCACTGCCTGTGGAGCTCATAGGGGAGGGAAAGGCTTCCCTGGCAAGAGACTGGGATGGGCAAGGGGATCTGGGGGAGAGCACAGGGCCAGAGCAGCTCTGTGAAGAAAGGTGTGTGTGCTGCTGAGCCATGGGAGAGGAGGAAGGAGGCAAACCCAGCCCATGTGAGGGAAGGATGCAGACAAGGTCTTAGGATCAGCTGGCTGAGACGAGTCCACAGGGAATTACAGGCAGGTCTGAGCCTGTCAGATTACTGGAGCCAGGAAGGGGGGGAGTGGGTTGAGGCAGGTCTGGCAGGAGGAGGGATGGAGGAGCTGGAGGGAAAGAGAGAAGCAGGGGGAAGGTGGACACAGAGGGGAGGAAGGCACGTGGGAAAGGGAGGAGAAGAGGGGAGTAGCCAGCCCTGGTGGTGTCGGGCTGGTGGGGGCCGGAAGACAGACTGGGGGTGCCATGGGGTGGATGAGGTGGGAACTGGCCTGGTCCATGACACGTCACCCCCAGCACCCACTTGGCCAAGGTCCAGGACTGGGCACTACACACCAAAACCAATTAAATGCTCAAGGGGTCACAGGCCAGCTCCGGGGCTCCCTCCCATCCATAGGTCAGAGGAGAGCGTCCTCATTTGCTGCCTCTTAATTACATCTGATCCTGCCTTAATTCCTCCTAAAACCTTCCCTGAGAGCTTTCAGGTGGCTGCTGGGGAGAGGTGCCCGTGAGCCGGGGTGACAGGCCAGCCAGGCACGGGTGACAGCCCTGGGCTGAGCAGTGCCTTCGGGAGGGATGTGAAGGGCTGTGGGCGCTGGTGGTGATGGAGGAAGCGCCATGTGCACCACCATCCTGATCCTGGGTCCACTGGTCCTCCTGCTGCGGCGCCGCTTCTGCAACAAAGTCGAACCGTACGTCCTCTCCTGTCCCCCTCCTGTCCCCTCAGGGTCCTGGGGCTGGGGGTGGGAGGGTTAGGGGTGGCTCTGGGGTGGGGAATCTCACTCCTCAACCTATTTTATATTCATGGAGATATTTGAGTTCCTTCTGGTTTTGGTTCTCTGGGTGACACCAGGAGACATTTTCTTGAGCTGGGCAGAGAGGAGCGTTCTGTGATGTGCTGTCACCTCGTCTCTGGTGCACCAGTGCCAGTAAGGGGAAATGCAGGACTGGTCCTCCTGTTTGGTGCAAAGAGCCAGGGATTAGGCACTGGGATGCTTTTACATGCACTGGTCAAGGCGTTTCCCCAGTGGAGCAGTCCTGCAGCCTGGCTGCCTGACTGTCTTCATGCCTCGACTTGGGAGGAGATTGAGCAGTGATCTCAGCTGTGGGGACATCACCAGGCTGCCATTGACACCCAGCTGGTGTAGAACAGCCCTGGGGAGGTCCTGCTCCATCGCTGGGGCTCTGGGAGGTTGGATGAGTGTTTGGCTATGTGGAATGCCTGAGAGCATCAGCTCAATCCTGGCTCTGAGGAGAGCCAGCAGCCACCACCCCGCACCCTGTTGCGCTGTGCTCCGTGTTCACACACACGCTCACACTCATCCTGGCTCCAAGGCGAAGGCAGGGAGCAGATGGGAAGGGACTTGCTGCAGTCCCACACCAAGGCAATGACAAAGCTGTGACAGGAGGGCAGAGTCACCTCCTGCTCGGTGTGTCCCCGCTGCGCCATGGGCACGGTGCCGGCGGCTGCGGCTTCCTCTACCTGCAGCTCCCCGTGTCTTTTGGGAGGGAGTCTTGTTCCCGTTCAGCACTCACTTGGCTTCAGCTCAGAGGCAGCGGGGCTGCGCTCATGGCGAGCCCCAGCATTGCCCTCGCTCGCCGTGCGGCCGCCTGCTCCAACACCAGGCTCAGCTCAGGAGGTTTCCGCTGGAGACGCACAAATCTATTTACCAGAGGAGACTGGAGACATCTGAAAGTGGGGAGGTCAAATTGGCACTTAATGAGCTGATTGAGTCAGGGGAGGGAGAAACAAGACTCGAAGCAGGGAAGGCATCTCCTGGCCTCTGTGCCCCAGGCTGTCCCTGTGCTACCTGCAGCAACAGCTGAATTAAACACTCATTAAGTGTCTGAGCAAATGAGCTGCAGAGGTGGGGGCCTGGCAAGGCTGGCAGTCTGCAGGTCCATCCCTTGGGAAGCTGCAGAAGGAATGGGCAGGAATATGGCACCTGGAATGATGGCACCAGAGCTGGCAGTGAGCAGACAGCCCAGTGCCCCAGCCCTGGACAGGCAGATCCAGCTGCAGCACAAGCCCTGCCCGAGGGAGCAGTGTGTGGGGTCAGCTTCTTAGGAGCAAGTAGTGACTAAAGCACAAATCTGTGCATGAGGAGATAGGAAGGAGCCTGGAGCTGAAAAGGCTGGGGCTGGGACAGGCATGGTGCTGTCCTGGCTACTTCCACTCAAGGCAGGATCAGCACTCCTTCCACCACATTTAAACTGGGGGCTGATAGCCTGGTCAGTCATTTCACCCAACTGGCTTCATCACCACCATCACCATCATCATCATCATCATCATCATCATCATCATCATCATCATCATCATCATCATCATCATCAACATGTGGCTGGTGAGACAGCAACACAGCATAGGGAGAGAATGTGGCTGGTGCCAGCACCAGCAGCAAAAAGCTGGAATGAGCACAAGGGCTCCCCTCACGGCATGGACCTGGGAGCATGAGGGACACTCAGAGCTGGATGGCCATGAAAAACTTCCTCCAAGCCCTGCTGCAGTCTTCAGACAGGCACCTGCTCTGGATGCAGACACCAGCCCGAACAGAAGCTGTACACATCTAGATTAGTTGTTTTGGTGATTAATTGCTCTCACCATTAAAGACCAGTGGCTATTAACAGCTTTTCTACTTGATCTATTTTGGACATTCATTTACTTGCCTTGCTCAGTGCTGGCATAAATCAGAGCCGTTCCACTGACAGCTTTACACCAGGAGAGATTCTGTTTCCAGACTTTCGTGTCCTGGAAAAGAAAAGCAGCAGAAGCAAGAGAAAAATGTGCTGCTGGCCAAGGACTGGGGAGAAGTGGTACAGGAGACCAAAGCATGATGGACTTCATGAAGGGCAGTCAGCATCCTCAAGACCAGGAACAGATCTGAGGCACCAGAGCTCTGGTACTGTGTTGATCCAACTGGATTTTGGCCAGCTAGGGGACTGGGCTTAGGCTGGTCATGCACCAGGACCCCATACAGCAACAAAGACCAGGATTTTCCATATGTGCACTGCTCTGGATGACTGCTGGATTAAAGACATCCCTGAGAAACAGCACATGTAAAGAAACAGTCAGGAGCCCATGTTTCACGGGATAAACCTGGCTCGGTGGAGGATCAACCCTCTGCCTCTGACGTCCCCGTGTACGAAGCAGGGCATGCATCCTGAGCAAAGGACACAAATGAGCAGCACAGGCAAGATCAGATTATGTGAAATCCCCTGCTCACTTGACCTCCTTCACGTCCGTGTCTTCTATTTATATACCTTGGGGCTGCCAGGAATGGCACAGGTTGTCCTTGGCCCACCCTCGCAGAGCTGGGGGGCTCAGCCGTGGGATTAGTGTTGGCCACTGAAGCTGGCTGCCACCATCTCAGACAGAGAGGTTTGAAGGGATTCCTCACAACATCCCGACTGTGGGGTCTGCTATCTCCACTCCTTGCTGGAGTTGAAAGGCAAACTGGAACACTATCCTGGACTAACCTGCTGTCAAGAGACAGGAAGGTCAAGAGGGACTCCTTGGGCTCCAGTGCTTGGATTTTCTCAACAAGCCGTGATTTATTCTTTGTTTTTTGTGATATTTAACAAGAAGGTCCTGGCTGGGGGCCAGGGCTGGCTATGGATATCTGCTCTGCTTGCCTTTCTCATGTTCTTCCCCTCCAGTCTCTTCCTGGCAGGAGCTGCTCACCGCCTGCTCCTGGGTTTGGGGAGGTAGAGATGCTGCTGGTGTGGAACATGGGGTTTGGCCTTGGTGCTGGTCCAGCACAGGGGGATGCAGGGCACTGAGCACCCAAGGGAGTACAGGAGCACCCAAAGGGGCACAGGTGACACAAAGGAGCCTGCTGGAAAGAGCCAGGTCTGTGAGTTGTTCTCCATGGAGAGCTCTTGGAGAGGTCTCAGGCTTGGTGCTGGACTATGGCAAAGCAAAGGAGGCTCTTTGGGAAGTGAAATGTGGATTTGCTTTACTGCTGTTTTTTGAGTCCCCTCCCAAAAGGCTGCACATGAATCCCTGAGCCCCAGAGGGGTTGATTTCCTGGGACTGGGAGCCAGAGCCATGGAGAGAGGGATTGTTTAGTGTCTGTGCTGATCTCCCCCGAGGAGAACACCCTCATCGTACCCCACACTGCGCTGCAAGGCAAGGCCAGACCCCCTGCACTTCAAGCTGGGGAAAACAGAGCCAGTAGCTTGGCATCATCTAGATTAACCTTCCAGCTTATTTCCCTCTGGGAAGCAGAACGTGACCTCCTCATTTCCACTGCCCAGGCACGGCTGGCAGCTGGCAGCGGTGGCACACGGCTCTGCTTCCCCAGGCTGGAGCAATCAGCGCACAGCAGGCAGGCACAGACAAGTGTCAGCCGAATTTCTGTACACTTTAAATACATTAGTGAGGCCACAAGCACAACCCCAAAGTGCTGCAGACACAGGCGAGCTGATAAATAACTCCCAAACCCACCAGCAAGGGAACATCCCTCTTCTTTCCACAGGAGATAGGGCTCAGCATCGCTTTTCCCCCTGTATCTGCACAGCAGCTGAGCAGATACACTCTATCCCTGGCTATTTTCAATCCAGTACCAGAAGGGTCAATTCTGTGCCACTTCTGTGGAGTCATTATCCTGTCGGTTATATAAATGTCTGGGCATGCACAAAAGGCAGTGCTGATACAGTGGCTCTGACACCAACTCTCTCCAACACCTGCTTTTCAGCTGGGGAGAGAGCTGAGCACAAGAACATCTCGAGAGCTGTCACACAGAAGGCTGCTGTCTTTCAAGCTGAATGGAGGTCTAAATAGCTCTCACTTCTGCTTTAGAATCTCATTTCTAAATGCAATTAATACTGGCACATGCATAATGAGAGACTGACGAGTGAATACAGACTCCGGCAATAAAGAAGCCAGCCCCAAGTGCTATGTAAATATTACAAATCCTCGCAGGGAGCTGACCCGGGGAAGACAGCTTTCTGATGATTAAACCCCAGTGACAATACGACTGCATTCCTACATCTGTCACAATACTACCTGCTGATACATAATGAGCCACGCTAAGAGAACTTGCTCTTGCTGCTCTTCAGTGCAGATAAAATGTCTATTTGTAGAGTGTAATTAATCTCTTCTTCAAAATCAGGAACCTTAGTGTCCTTGGTAACAACATCCCAGCGACTCAGAGAGCGTCTCTGGCTTTTCCTTCTGATTTTGGAGCGAGTTACTGAAAGTGACCCCAAATTCTAGCACTGCAAAGAAGCACAAGTGGAAAAGCCAGCTGGGTATCTGGAGGTAGGGTCAGGTTTTACCCACCTTTCTGGTCTCTGTAGGGCTGCTTTGGCAGCTTGAGGAGGTCCCTGGACTTGTTTCAGCCACGTTTCCTATGATGAGGCAAGTTCTGTCCCAAGATCTGGTCCTTCTGGTCCCTAACCCACTGAGCACAAATTCCCTTTTACTGTGGGGTCTAACCAGGCAGAGAATAAACTAGAAGAGCAGGGGCACAATCACAGGATGAAGCTGCTCCCTCTTTTGCCTGGTTACCCAAGCAGTAGGTGCTGTGTGCTCTGTGTGTGTGTGTATCCATGCCTGCTCCCCCAGGTGGCTTTTGAGCCTGCTGGCTTATTTCAGCCAAGTTTGGCAGGGGATGGAAGTTCAAAGACATCCATTCCCTACCAGGTAGCGAAGATGCAAAGCCATGAGCACTAATGTGGCAGAGGGATGCAGGGAAGTGCTGCTGGCAGGGCCCCTGGTCCCTCTGAGGGTTGTGCTTGGGCATGGCCTGCTCCTCCAGCCCACCCCAGGCTGGCTGAGATTTGTGCTGAAAAGGCAAAGGCCCTCCAAAGAACCCAGGGGCCATATCTGCTTTCTATGAATTTCAGTGGGAAGAAGCAGTGCTGGATGTCTCTCACTGACCCAGTTCCAAAGCCCAGGGGAAGCATGGGCTGTGATATGGGGACAGCTGCTTGGAGAGAGGGTGATGGAAGACTTGCATGATTTATTTATTTCCTGGGAAATAAAAAGGAAGAAGAAAAGAATTGTCGGATAAAATCAGCATATTCCAGGCTAAACTGTGCTGCAGCAATTCCTTGTGGGACTGGAGCTGAGCTGCTTGGTCCCCTGTAAGGGAGCTTCATCCCTGCTGCTGCACAATGCTCTGCGGAGCCGGGGGAGTGTGGGGAAAAGGAGGGTTTGCTGTTGCTGAGGACTCTGCTCTTCAGTGCAAAAATGCCCTTTACTGCAGCAAGTTATCACTTCCCTTTAGATAGAGACTGAAATCAGCACCACTGCCCACAGCTCACCCCATCTCCTCTGTCCCCAGGCACTCCGAGGGAGAGGAAGAAATCGGGAGAGAGGCTGGCTCTGACCCTCGCACCACATAACAACGCTCCGGAGTAAAGGCCAGGTGGGATGCAGCAGTTATCTGGGATGATGCAGCTCTGAGGAAATGTGGGAAGTGCTACTTTGGGGCAAAAAGCCTGGTCTTCACCTTCAAGCATTTCAATGGTAGTTTTTTTGTGTTTCACCCAGGATTTATAGGTCTTCCTCCTTCCTGGTGAGGCTGTGAAGTCTCAAGAAAAGTGTCTTGCTCTGGAGAAAGGAAATTAAAACCTGGAATGGCTGGATTGGAAGGGAAAACCCCATTTCTCCATTACTTTCAATAGCATTTCAGTCCCCAGGTGAGGGCATATCCAGCCCTATAGATGTGGATGCCACACCCCTGCAAGTGTTGTTGGGTGGGTTGGATGGGTCTTTGAGGAACCCGGTAGAAGAGGGTTGGAACAAGATGGTCTTTAAGGTCCCTTCCATACTGTGATTCTGTGTGGGATTTGGGACTGATGTGGCTTTGTGTCCTGATCTGTGATGTTAAGGGAGTGAAGGCTGGCTCTGGGGCGTCCATGTGCAGCTGCCAGCTAAGGTTGGGTCACTCACACACTGCCTTGGCTCTGGGAGGGAATCTTTGGCATCAAGGGTGAGGGGACACTGAGTTAGGCTATGGGGAGAAATTGGGCCCAGAACTGTCTTTCCTAATTCCCCCCTGGACACTGCTGAATGCCCAGCGCAGCTCAGGGACTCACCATGCCCTGCCTTCTCTTTGGCAGATCCCCCAAGGCTTCCGACCTCATCTGTCCCAGCTCTCAACAAACAAATAACCACAATTCACCAATTGACCACGACTCCTTCTCATCCTGCAGCTCCCCTGCGCTCTGCAGCTGGCACCGAGCCCAGCCCAGCCTCGGCACCTGCCGAAACCCTCGGCAAAACAACCCGTGACACCAACAAACCCACATCACCCAGCTGCCCTCCTGCTGCTCAGGGAGGACCAGGCTCTGGGCTAAATGCTAGGGCAGGAAGGAAATTTGCCTGTCTGAGGCTGAGCCCTGGGTCCTGGCCAGCAGCCCCAGCCGTGGGCACGGAGCGATCGGGGGTCCCGCTCCCAGCCACAGGATTCTCACATGCTCCACAGCTTTCCCATGGATATAAATCCATTAATAAAAGATCAGTGTGCAGATACAGCTCGCTGTAGGTGACAGCATTAGAGGCACGTTGGCTTCTCCTAAGCGCCAGTCTCGTGCTGGTTTTATTTGGTTTGTTTGTGGCAGGGGAAGAGTTGCTTTCGGCATTCAGAGATGTCTTGTGTCTGGAAGAAGTAGCGGGGTGAGAGGTATTTTTGGCTCTATTTAGCCACAAAAATTTGGGTTTAGAATAAAGAGAAATATTCCTGTTTGCTGCCAAACTGAGGCAGACGATTTCTTGTGCAAGCCTTCGTTTGTTTGAGGACTCGGTGTCCTGTTGTAAAAATAAATGCTCTGATGGGAAAAGTCCATCGGGGTGTGCTGATCAGTCATTGGGAGCGGGTGGGCTCGCAAACATCAGCTTCAACCTAACTGGAAAAGCAGCTCCCAAAGCTTTTGCATATAGATGGTAGACAGAAGGAGACTGATCTTTGGTTTTTTGCTGAGTGAAGTTGTCACAAGATGAATCCTTTCTGTGGGCACAGTTGTGCTGGCCTCACCATGGCTGGCACGAATTTTCAGTGCCCCATACACCCAGTTTGCACCCAAACCAGGCTGTTTGCTCCTTCTGAGAGCCAGCCACCCCTGACAGCCACAGGAGTGGGGGAAGGAGGGAGGCTGATGGTGGGGAGGAAGCCTGGGATGTGGCTCCTGCCCAGGATGTTCCTGGCTGATGTCAGCACCCTCTCTCCATCCCGGGGCTGTAGGGTCACCTCCGTGCCTCAGAGGTAAGGCCAGACATATGGGAAAGAGCACTGAGCAGCTTGGCTCTCCACACTGAGAATTTAACAAATGTCTATAGTTTTCCTGATAGATTTCTTCCCTGTAAATTTTTAAATTAAGCTTCCTCAGCCTCAACTCACGTTAAACATTTTTCTTTTCTTCTTTCTGGCAAAAGAAGTATTATGATCAGGAGGAATAAAACTGATTTTACCTGGAGCTGCCTTCATTTTATAGCAGATTAAAAGCAAGATACAAAGTCAATAATGCTAGGAAGGGGGGTCAGGGGATGAATACAATGTTGTGCTGAAGGCAGCACAGAAAAGATTGGAATCTGAAAAGACAAAAGCTTACCAGGATTGAGCCTCAAAAGCAGAATCAGCTCCTCTGATGATATGAATTGCCTGGATTCCCCTGACATGCTGGTTCTGCTGTACAATGGCTTTTATGTATTGATTTAAGGGAAAATAAAGGTCAAGGGCTTAGCTGCAGAATTGCTGTTCAATCTGGGTGGGCAGAAATGAGCAACAAGGAGGATCTACAAGGTCAGAGATGGGATGGAGAGGAGCCCAAAGAACCACAGATGTATGCTGGGGCTGTGAGACCCCTGAAGATTGGGAGCAGAGCCTCACTGAGGGGAGCCCACTGGAGCCCTGATCTGCAGGGTTAGCCCAGGCACAGTCATCCTGGGCTTAGCAAAAATCCAGATTTCAGTCTGGACCTTTCCATCAATAACTCCGACCTTTCTCCCCATCTGGACTAGCACTCAAAAACTCCCAGAAAGGACAACATGGGGCCAGATGGAAACAGTGCCTGCAAATGCCATGGTGCTGCTGGGAGCAGGGGCACTGCCCTGCAAACCTGGGTGTGCAAACAGTGCTTGCTAAATCAGCTGCAGGGGAGTGTTGGAGATTTGGGGGATAAAGGTTTCCTGAGCCATGGAAAGGCCAGCTCTCTGCCTGGGGACCTCAGAGAGGGTGGATTTCATGAGAAATGTTCTTTATTTACTCAGCCAGCCGCAGCCAGCAGCTGAGCTCAGAGCGGGTGGGTGCCTGTAGCCAGTGGCTGTGCAAGGCTTGCTGGCCATGGTGAGGTGTTTGCTGTTTGCACCGAGATTTGGGATGGTCCCCGAAGGCCCTTGGTGGGTGGGAGTGGGAATTCGCTTAATTTGTTCATTGTGTCCTATCTGCTGGCCAAAACCACCCTCCACTTCATGAGAAACACGGAAGGGGTGGTGGCAGCCCTCAGAGGTCAGGAATGGTGTCACCAGTGTTTTTCTGCGGGATGCTGACGGACGTGGTCCCCCCATCATGGTCACACTGTCGTGATCCTGCTGAGAAGATGTCTTTTGCCCGAGGAGGAAGAAAGGATTGTGACATCTCTGCTCTTCTTCTTTCCATCTCTGTCCCCACTAAAATACAGTTTGGGAAAAACCAAAAAGGGAAATGAAATGTTGAGTGGGCTACCCCCAGCTGGGGGGTGGGACTAGCAGTCCCACACAGTCTGGAGCAGGGGGTGATGCTGTGGGGCCTTGCTGGGCCCAGCTCCCCAGGGTTTATCAGACTGTCTGGTTTCATCATTTCTCTCTGAGAAGGGAAGTGGACCACACAGCAGCAGAAAGTCTTGGAAATCTGTGAGGGAGACTGTTCCCAGCACCCTTTCCTCTGCTGTCACCCCTGTGTACAGTTGGCTATGGAGGATGTATGGCTCTGTATTGCTCCAACTCAATGAGATAATGCCTCAGAATTCAACTCCCTCCCAATTAAATTCCCAATCACAGCCAGCATGTGCATTTTCCCAGCTCTGACCCTCTTGTCTCAGTGCACTTGTGCTCTCTCTGACAAACCAAGTGGACCAGGGCTGGGCTCACCTCATCTCAACTGCCCTGTCTGCTCCATCCCCTCCACATCAGACCCTGCTGTCTCTCCTCTGCTCCCACTCCTGAGGCATCCTAAAGGCTGTGTGTGGCCTATAACTTTTGCTTTTCTCAAAAAAAAAAAAAAAAAATCAACCAAAAAACTACAGTAGAAGAAAGGAGAGGAAATTGTTTCAAGTTTCTTAACTATCTCATGGAACAAAAATGCTTCATGAGGCTGTTCAGGGAAAGAGAGGGTCAAATGTCCCTCATTAAGGCTGATTACTAAGAGGGCTGGGAAGGGGAAGGGGGAGACAGTCCAGCTGCCTGTCTCAGTGCACAGGAGTCCTGGTCTGGGATGCAGGCTGGGATGGGAGGGCTGGACCCCCAACACAAGATTGGGGTGGTGGGTTTACCAGCAGAGGGTACAGGATGCAGGCTGCTGTGCACCCACACCCAGGGCAGACCTGGCCCGCACTAGCACGGCAGAGAGGCAGCACACAGCTTCCTCAGCTCATGTAGCAGTTTGGAAATTTCATGGCTTTCTGAAGAAAAGAGCAGAAGTTGAGTCCATTCAACCCAATTAAAACTCCAGAGGAAGTGCAGAGAGGCAGGATGTAATTACCCGTGCTGGAATCCCAGTTCGGAACAGGAGGCAGAGCTCTCCGGATCAAATTAATCCCTGGTGTAACTCTGCTGAAGTTACACCAGGGCTATAATTGGCCCGAAACATTTTAACTATCTCATTTAATGTTATTCATGCTCTGCTGGAGATGAGAATGTTTATCCTAAATGAGGGACTCTAATGCTCTGTGGCAATAATAGAGTGTGAGGCTTATGTGGTTTCTCATTTACAAGGATGCTGGGGAGGCCAGATTGCCACAGAAGATGCAGCAAATCTGGATTCCCCAAATCTTTAGCAATTTCCATGGCTCCCGTGGTGGCTGGCTGTGCCATTGTCCTTCCTGCAGTGTGTTCATCCTCCCCATAGCCGGGCTACTTTTCCATCTCTTGGAGATGTTAGGGGCTTGTACCCCACATCCAGCCAAGGGGCAAGAACAGCTAGAGATGCAAGGTGATATGAGAGGGAATGGAAAGCTTTGAGAGAGGCCTTCCAAGATTAAAGCTTCTATAAATCAGCAGCAGTGAGATTTCCCAGAGACAGACTTTGGTTCCTGTGATGCTAAAAGAGGGGATTTCCATCAGTGAGGGCTGGCTCCCAGAGTCACTCCAGGGAAGCAGCCCCCAGGCTCCTGCAGGAGCAGGGTCAGTGCTGCAGGCAGCTCAGCAAGCACACTGAGCACCCCAGCCTCTGCTGCCAGCTGGACACCCCACAGACAGTGTTTCCAGCTGCCAGCCCTAGGTTATCCACCAGGATGATCCTAGGATCATTTGAGCTCCCATGCCAGAGGAGACCTGAGCATGTTCCCTGCAGTGAGAGACAGCAAAGCACTGCCACCCTCCATGAGGAGCATCTCCCAGGAATCACGACCTGTGCTGGCAGTGCCATCACTCAGCCCAAGCACCACTTGCAAAGCAAAGCCTGCAGGTTGCATTCCTCCTCTACCCAGCTGTACTCTGGCTGGTGCCCCCCTGCCAGGGATGCCATTGGACCCTGAATCTCTGCTGTGTGCCCGGAGTCCCCCCTGAGCCAGCCCTGGAAGGTACCACTCACTGTGGGCTCCGCACCACTATTACCAGGCTTTTGGAGATTGCAATTATCTGTCTTTAAATCACACTTTCAATCCCCAGGCTGCTTTTAAGCCAGACCCCTGGTCTTTCCCTCTGCTCTCTTGCCAGTGGAAACTGCAGGAAAAGGCAGATCTGTTTGTTCCTAAGCAATTTTTTAGTGCCCTGTAGCTTAGAAGCTCAAGAATTACAATTCATTCCGGCTCCTCTCTGCTCCTCAGAGGATATTAGATCCTTCTTTTGATACTTCCTCACTCTTTGTAGATGTTACCCTAGTTTTAATTTTCAGGGCTTCCAGACTCTTTTTAACAGTGCTGAGCTTTCAAGTTGCTTTCTTCAAACTTTCTCCAGCCATGCTTTCTCAGAGCCTAAATAGCTTTGATTATTCCCAGATGTTTTTGGTTTGTTAACCCCAGAATAGTATTGTGTAACAGCTTGGAAAGAAGACTGGCAGCAGGGGTCCTGGGTTCTCTTCCCCTTGCTCACCAAATCACTTCCCAAGCAGAACATCTATGGAATTTCACCTCCAGAAGGAATGTCATTAGCAGCAAGAAGACTGAAGGTGGCTGAAATCCTCTTGCTGATAAAGATAACCCTTTGAAGGCGTGGCTCATTTTCTTCACCCAGTTCCTCCCTATCCTCTGTGCTGAGATTTCCAAGCAGAATGACATGATGGGCAACAAATTTGCAGGGAAGCCTTTGAGCAGGCATTCCTGAGGCTGCCAGGCTGCACTTGATGGAAAATTGCTCACTTCCAGGCCAGGCTGGGCTCACGCTGTGGCCACCCCTACTTGCCAGTCACCCAGCTCTGCTCTGCTGGAGCCAAGTTTTCCTTGGCCCGGGAGAATGTGTGCGTAAGTTCTGACAGGCCAAAGAGTGGGGAGTGAGGAGTTTTACACAACTGGCAGTGCTCCTAACAAACCTCTGCAGCCCTCCTGACCCCAGCAACCCTGCCTCTCCCGTGTTTGAGCCATTGCATTGCTAAACAGTCACGAAAAACATCCCCATTCCCACCAGAAGAGAGCCAGGGTGTATCCAATCTGGCAGGAGATTCTTCTCAACCATCCATAAATCTTCCCAAGATCACCCCAAATTCCCCATATTTCTTGGTGCCTCCACCCACTCTGCTGGATCCTTGCACTTCCCTTTCTCAGCCCCGTGCTCAGCTCAGTGAAGACCAAGGTCCTTGGGACGGATGTGAATGCATCCCATGGCATCTGCCTCCCATATGCAGAGGACCACACCTAGGCAGGGCAAGGACGAACAAAAGGAAGAGGAAAACAAGAAGGGAAAAAGAATAAAAGCGTCAAGAGAGAATAATTTTTTAGCAGAGGCAAAGCTGAGGGACAAACCAACCTACCCATGACAGTGGCGTGGTACCCACCCTTGCCACCTTGTACCAGCTGCAGCTGGAAAAGCAGGTGAGAGACAAACCACCACCATTCATCCCTTGGACAACCAAACTGACCTGCTGTAGGAAGACCCTGCCCCAAAGAAGTCACTCATGCTTCTGCCTGGGACATTGAGTGACTCAAAAACGCAGCCCCACCATAGCTGGGCACAGCTGGTGCTGAGCAGATGTGCCTCAGGACAGCTCTGTGTGAGCTGGGGGGACCAGGGCTGCACCCAGAGCTGCTCAGGAGAGCAGGGAGGAGGCAGAGGGAGGAGGATCAGCAAGACAAGCTGTGAGTGAAGAGTGTCAGTGCTTGGAAAGCGCAACCAATTTGCTTTTAGTACAGTTCATGCCTCTCCAACAGTGCCTAGAATAACAAATTCCTTCCACCCTCCAGCCTGAATGCTGGAGGAAGCTGCTGAGAAACTTAATTGATTAGCTGGAAGCGTGCACAGAAAAAAATTGCTCAGCATCAAGGAAATCACTGTCTTGACAGTTAATGCAGACACTGGTGGAAGATTAGAAAGACCAGCTGCAGCTTTTTATCACAAAACCCCTTCTTTTAGTCTGGGAACAAGGCAAGATCTGTTTTGATGGGACAACCCATTTTGCAGTGGCTCTGAGGGGCTGGAGCATCAGGGCTGTGCACCCACACTGTGCCCACCCCTCACCCAGAGCTCCATTACCAGCACTGGCATCTTCAGCTGCTGGAGGGCTGAAGTTTTAGGCTCCTCTCACCCCCACTCTCCAGCCCTAGAGGTTCTTATCAATCCTGGCAGCCTCTGAGCAGCCAGAAGAGATGCCCTGAGAGCAATTTCAGCATCCAGGGTGCAGTGGACAGAGCTGAACACACTGGAGGAGCTGAGTTTCCAGATGCCTCACAGCATCCTCTCATCTTCCTGTCCCAGTCCCTCCCTAGGCTTGCTGCTTTGCTCTCAGCATCTCCAGCTTTGCCCTGCCTGCCACAAGGTCATCACCTGTGATTCTGTCACCATGCAGGATTGCTTTCTCTGTTTGGCAAAAGAAAACAGGAAGCCAAAGGCCCGCAGGGGCTGTGAACTTGCCTGTCATGTTCTCTGACAGTACCAAAACCTTTTGCTGCTTGTGTTTTTCCCAAACTGTCGCTGCTTGTCACACCCCGTGTTTAAACCTCTGATCCTGAAAGCTTTCCTGGGCCCTTGGCAAAACAAATGGAGAGAGCATAGTCTGCTCTCCACAGGGGTCAGACACCACCTCAAAAGCAGTGAGACTGACAGTGTCAAAGCTTCCCAGAGCAGGAACAGGCAGAGCCAAGCGTGCATGCCTGTGCTCCAGGGCTGCCAGAGGTGGGAGGAAGCAGCCTGCTAACCCCCAGCTTCCTCCTCTCCCTCAAACTAGTCAGCTCCTGAGGTATTTGGCTCAGGGAAGGATGAAAGGGGAATGAAAAGGCTCGGCCCTCCTGTTTGCTCTCTGCTGAGCAGAACAGCTCTCCTGTTTCCCCTATTGCTGCTATTTGACCTGAGCAGCCCAGAGGAATTTTAGTCACGGTGCATTCCTAGCACAGCATCGGTTTTCTGGAGCAAAACGGGAACAGCTGCCGAGAAATAAATCTTCCCCTGATGCCTGGCACTTTTCATGGGTGGAACAAAACTTCTTGAAACCCCAGGGGAAAAACCACCAGATCTCAGCAGCAGCAAACCCCATCCCACTCCAGCCCATCCCCTCCAGGGATTTTGCAGCATGAGGGGGCTCAGACAGAGACTAATGAACATCGTGATCACATCCATACGGCACCACTTTGAGTCAAAGAGGAGTTGAAGAGAGAGCTGATTCTTAGCTGAAGGCAGTGCTGTGGGGAACAGTGCACTCTGGCTGAACCCCCCAGCATTCAAGTCCAGCTGTGTCCAGTGTCCTCCTACCTGCCCAGGCCTGTTGTCACTATTGTAATCCAGCAGGGTAGAGGCAGGTAGGTGGTGCTGATATGGAGCTCATTAAGTTCACACATGGCTTGCTGTGAAAGAGTTTTTGAGGCTTGTCAGGACTAAGAGAAGTTTGTCCCTGAGTGCTCTGAGAAAATCTGGTGCTACTGGAGTCAGACTGGTAAGGAAGGAAGTACACAAGGGGTTGCATGGGCTGAGCACGGATTGCATGTGGAGGTATCTGTGTCCACAGTGTTGCTGTGAGCTTGAATAGCAGAGCTCCCAGATGAACAGAACCCCTTTCCCCATGAAAGTTAGTATCTCTCCTAGTTATTACCCAAATGTGGGACTGAGCCTGTAGTAATCTCCCTGCCATGCTCAACAGTTCCTTCACAGATTGCTGTGGTTTGGCAGGGTTGGGAGCAGGGAGATAGTCAGAGATAGCCAGAAGAAAATTGAGGAAAGTGTTTCTGGAGGCCTGGAACTTGCTGAGACACAGAAGCAGCCTCAAAGCACGTGGCTTCTTGCCCCTTTCAGCTGAAGGAACAACACTTGCTCTGTGTTTGCTTGCATCTTGAATGTGATAGATAGAATAAGGACAGAAATATTGGCAAGCCAGTTTCTTGGAGGGCTTATGCCAGCTGACACCTGCTCCTTGCTGATAACAGGGTTCTACCCTCAGTCATGGTGCAGAAGGCAGCCTTCAGACAATATGAAGGCAATATGTTTTTCTTGTTCACCCTGATTGAGACTGAGGCTTATCTTGAAATCATCCACTGCAGTTAGTGCTCAGTAGTCCCAGTCTGACAGAAATGGGTCTGATGGAGTTTCAGCTTCACCTTCTCAGTGATCATTTTAGCAGGATGTGCAGGAACAGGCTCAGTCAGCAGCACCTCTGGTTCACTCAAGTCAGGGCAGTTTCTCTGACCATGAGGATTTTTCGGCATGAAGCGTGTAGAGTTCACAGCTACAGAAGGTGCAGTGCTGATCTGCTAAAGCCTAAGGCAACAGCACCAGGTTAACCCCACTTAAGATGCATTAAGGTTTTCTGTGAAGGTAACATGAAGTTCACATTGCAACACGCATCACCTCCCTGCTCACTGAGATTCCCGGGAGATTGCTGGGAGTGCTTCAGAGAGACTGGAGCTACTGGCTGCAGGCAAGTCACGACAGCGCTTTAGCTTGTAAGATGGAGATGACACAGAAACCCAATCCTTGAAAAATCAACAATTCTTTTGTGGTCCAGCCTTTCAGGCCAGGTTTATACAGCCAGCCAGTTCCAGCAAGCCTAGACTGCAGCTTCTCCTCCTGTTTCTTGGCTGGCCCAGGCCGTTCTGCTACAACAACACAAGCAAAGTCCACTGTCACAAACACCATCTGCTGAAGAGGAGGAAGGTTTCACACTGTGTCAGTCTCTTTTATCTCAGTGTAGGCTCTGCACCGGAGCTGGCTGAAGTTAGAAAAGCAAAGGAGACCCCAGCAACAGCTTTTCCTGGTGCTGTCTGTGGGCAGTTACTGATTTGAGTAGAAGAGGACTCCAGGGAGGCAGGACAGCACACAAGCAGCTGGTCCATCACATCACTCTCCAGGCTTTGGTTGAAAATAGCATCAGACTTTTCCCCGCCTAAACTATATGAAGACCTAGGCAGCAGGAGCAGCCCTGCTCAAGAGCTAAGCCAGCCCAGCTGAGCTCAGTCTTTCTGTTTTGGATCAGATCACTCCAGAAACAGAAGCAGCAAGAGCCAGGCTGGAACAGGCTGTATGAGGAACCACCATTTATATCCTCCCCCTATATCTACAGAGGAACAGCCACACACACCTCAGCAGCAGCAAGGCTTCTTTAGCCACCCAACAGGTGCTTGAGCTTCTCTGGAAAGAGCATCTTCAGATCACAGCCCAGCACCATTGTCAGGCTGAACAGCTGAGGCACGAATGCACTTCTAGAGGCTGTAGAGCAAATGCAGGTCAGAGCACATTTCTGTAGCACTCCCGGTTGCACACACTGAACAAAGCAACTCAGAGCAGAGAGCAGCCACCCAAGCCTGGGTACTGAGGGGATCTATACCCCACAGCTGGGCATGGGGCTGGGCAGGATTGGGCCAGAAGGACACCAGGGCAAGCATAACCACTATGCAGGAGCACAAACTCTTTCCCTGGTTGGACAGGAGCAGAGCAGGTAGGACTGGGCAGAAACACGCCCTGACTGGGGGCTGGGGGCAACCTGAGACCTTGGGCAAGTTGGTGGGGAGTACAGTCCTCCTCTGCTCCCAGGGACCTGGTTCTCATACATCTTCCTCATGGATGAGCATTCTTTTTCTCAGTCCAAAGTGTCCCTCATGCTGTGCAGGATGCCCTCCTTTCCCCGAGAGCCCACACTGATGATGGTCCTGCTCCAGGACCAATGCTCCAGGATTTTGAATCTAAGACCTAGGATATCAGATCTGCATGGAGGCTACAGTGCAGCCTGGATCTCCAGCAGCCTGCAATGCCCAGTGCTTCAGACCAATTCCCTCTCAGCCTGGAGCCAAACCAGGATGCAGCTCCAGCTCTTCTACAGCAAAAAGCTGAATTAGTTGAAGTCATGGTGCCAGCTGTGTGTTTAAACAGGAATTACAGAGGGTTTCTGCTGTGGTAATGCAGCAAGTGCCAGCAGTGCTGCTGAGACTGATGAGGAAGGAAGGGCAGTGAGCTGGACCTGGGAGAAGTGCTCAGGGAACAGAGGGGCTCCTGATTCCTGCCCTGCTCACATGTAGGAAAGATACCCCAGCACTCAGCCAGCCCACAGCGCCTTGCTTCTTTGAGCTCTCTGGCTCCTGCTGAGCTTTGGCCACCATAAATCTTAGGTCTGGGAAAGAAAAACATCACTGAGTGTGAGCACTCACAGCCACTGACTCCTAGCAGAGGTGCCCTAGCCATGAACTGGGATCCTGTGGCATGAGGCCCTGACCAAACACGGACATCAAAGGTGGTGCCCATGCCAAACTGCAGCCTCTTGGAAGAAGATGTTTGGGAAGTGATTAGGAATTTGGAGCCTCCCAAGGCAGGCTAGCAGCTGGATCTTCTGGATGAATAAAACTCTGCCAAAAATTAAGATCTGTTTCTGCAAAGCTGAAACAGCAAACTTGTTTGTCTTTCCTCCTTCCCCTCACAACCATGCTGTTTTAAACATTTACAGAGACCTTTATACTGTTTAAATAATGATTGGGGTGGAGGGGGGTTGTTTCCAGTTTTTTTTGCCAGCTGCTCCAAGTCAGCAGCGCTTCACATGCAACTTCTGGAAAACCAGGTGCTGTGGTTTGTGACAGTACCACCCACACTGTCCTGGCTCCCTCTGCCTCACCTTGCCTGCCCCACAGCTGCTCCAGCACAAGGGACCCCGGTGAGCCCCCTAAGCCTCAGTCCTGCCCCTTCCAGAAGAAGGGGTTACCCTGAGACCTGCTGCAGCAGTTCCCTCCTCTCTGCAGCGTGCTGGGTGCAGCCCCTGCTTTGTGGGATAAAGGGGTGCACGTCCAGCTCCCCCCACACATCCTAAGCCCCAAGCAGCACTTCCCAGGCCGCAGAGCTCCCACGCCAGTGCCAGGCAGCCACGGTGGGGCTTTCTCCCGCTGACCTTGGGAGGAGAGGGGGAGGAGGATGCCGGAGCAGCTGAGTGCTCCCATCCCCGAGCAGCGCTACGGAAGATTAGCCATCTCCCGCGGTGCGTGTTCTCCCGCCCACCTCCTTCAGCAGCCAGGAGATGACAGCTGAGGGAAGAGAGGAGAGCACTCGAGATGTGCAGGAGGAGAGATGGCTGGAGACAGAGCGACCTTGCAGCAACAGCAACGCAGCGGTGAGGTGGGAGCTCGATCAGAAAGAAAGGCATGTGAGGCTCTGCCTTGCAGGCAGGTCTCCAGGAATCCGGGGGTTGTGTTGGGCTGACTGAGTTTTATTTGCAACCTGTGGGGAAAGGGAGTGAGGAAGGCTGTCCAGGAGAGCTGGAGGCTTTCTGCAGGATGTTTGGACTGAGTGAAAAGACAGAGAAGTGAACATAAGACATGCAGGATGTGGGATAGAGAAAATGTTTATACAGTAAAACTCAGGCTAATCCATGGGAGGCTTTAGAGACCATAAAAGCCATCTGCAAGTGGATAGATCATGTTCTGGAGGAAAACAATGGTTTAGAACAGCACTACCCTCTTTGATCTACTCTGAAGAAATCACACTTGTGAGCCTGAAGACAAGGGCAGGATAGGTAGATCCATGAGTTCTGCTCACACAGTGAGGGTGGGTAGAAAAGGCCATTTATGGTCTCTTCCTGTACAAGAACTTGGGGCCACCAAACAAAACCACCAGGAGCCAGACATGGAGAAAATAAAAGGAAGCTGGTCCCTCTCCTCCCCACAGGAGGGATTGGCTGTTACAGATTCACAGGGAGCTGAGCAAGTTCGTGGAAAACAAAGACTGAAATCTCCATTCCAGAGAACACCCATTAGCAGGGGCAGTGAACTGACCCCCAGCTCTCAGAATCTGCACCACTCAAATGGTTGGTGGCTGGAAAGGTGCTGGGAGATGCACCGTAAGTAATCACACTGCTCCTGCACTCCCTGGGCATTCAGTTTGGACATCTCTTGGAAAAATGACGTGAGTCTGGGTGGCCCTTGGTCTGATGCCCTGCAGCAGGGCTCCTTCAAGCAGATATCACTGGGAAATTGTTCTCAACAAACCTTTTTACAGGCAGCAGGAGGAATAACCACTGTCCTTTAACCAGCTGCCCTCTGTCATCTTGAAAAGCCTCAGTTTACCTTCAGGCTTGGTCAAATTAGGCAAAATTATCCAAAAGGTCCTGAAATAATGTGACCTTTCATCATTTAAACATGTTCTTTCCCATTAAGCAATGAAAGCAGCAGAGATGCTATTCTCAAAAGCACCTCAAAACAATTATCTCCTTCCTCTGGAATAAATGGTGGGAAGCAAGAGGTGAGCTAGAGATATGGCATTTGCAATTCTCCATTATCCATCTCCAGTAGGAAGAAATGTTGATTTGCATTGTGCTCTGACACAACTGCTTGACCTCGGTGCAGCTTATGCTAATTACTTGCAAGAAAATGCTTGTTTGCACTGTGCGTGCCCAGCATATTTCTGGTATCTGAGCCTGATAGATGAAATATTGCTTTTAGCACAGTGCAGATGGGGATGGCTGAACCAGTGGCTGGTTGGCCGAGAAATCCAAGCAAACAGAAACACTGTGATAAAAGAGGGCCTGAGAAGTTTCCCATTAATATTACCTGGGTATTTTTATACCAACTCGCTCCCTTTCTGCTTACCATGCTGTAATCACTCAGGCTGACACAGAAAATAGAGAGAGGATCCATCTCTTTGCCCAAAGCAAGGACAACTCTCCTTTCCTTGCTCTAACTCAGCCTAAAAGGAAATTTCTCTCCTAGTCTCAGTAGCTTTACAGTGTTAAAGTTTTTCTGCTACCTTTGGATGCATTTGTGTAGCTGTGCACATCTCCCATCTCTGAGTATGCTCAGAGGGTGTATACTTCAATTAAATATACTCATCCATGAAGAAGCCGGATTCCTGCTGCTACTGTTCAACAAATGCATCAGTCTGGCCCCAGGATTTATCTGTGCTTGCACTGCCTTTGGAACATTTTGTGTGTGTTCTCTGTTCTGGTCGCTCCTCCAAGGAGCTGGGAACACAATCTGGCTTGCTGTGCCGAGTCAGTCACTTTGCCTGGCTGGGACACAGACCTGAAGGATCAAAAGTGTTGATCAGCTTGTCTCCATTCCACTGACACAATCTCCTCAAGATCCATTCTGTGTTGCACTCAAAAAAACAGTACCTTGAGATTGGCTTTGTTGCACTGTGCCCAAAAGAAGCAGGAGGAGCAGCTGAGTGGCTGGAGCTGCCATTTCTTCTGCACCATGAGGAGAAAGGGGAACATTTTCTTTTCCCAACCTGCAGAAGTCATCCCTTCTTTGCACAGATATTCTGTAAGCATAAAGCTCTTGTTATTCAGTGCACAGGCCTCCAGTTGCAGCAGAGCATTCCTGAGCCTGCTGAAGTTCTACATAAGCACACGAGACTGCCGAGGAATGGGCTTAGGTTTAAACGTGTATTTAATATTAAATGAAGGCTTAAGAGCTTTGCTGCCAGGAGCAGGGAAGGATGTTTTGTTTGCAGTGTGCCTTGTCCTGTGTGAGAAGACGTTGCTTGTCTGCTGCTGAGCTCCAAAGAACCTTTCTGCCATTTCAGGGGACTGATTTGAAGCAACTGACACCAGGATCTAGGACCTTGTGACAGGCTTCTTTTTTTAATAGTACAGATCTTTTCTCTCAGAAGTCTGGCACCTGAAATACCAGCAAGCAATCTCCAGCCTTACCCCAAGGGACTGTTTTTTGCTGGGCACTTGGCATTTCTGACAGAAACAAGCATCAATCCCTGCACCTCAGCATCTCCAGGCTCTGAAGCCTGGCTGGGGTCTGCCAGGGGGTGCTGGCCTTTTAATGGGTTCAAACACCCTGGCTTGCTTCCCCCTGGCCATATGTTGAAGACAACCACAACAAAGCATCTCTGAACCCCCAGATGTTTTTGTTTCTCTAGGCTTTGTGGAGCCCTGCCTGCAGGGTGGGACCGGGGCAGGCAGAGGGGAAATCAGGAGGAAATCAAATTACTGTCAATAAGCATGGAGAGTTTCTCTCTCAAGGGATTTGCAGGCAGCTAAGAGAAGAAGTGGGTGGAAAACTGAGAGATGACCTTGTCTTTCCATCTGAGTATGGGATTCAAAGCCCAGCTGAAGATGGAGTGGTTGTCATTGATTTCCATTTGTTTTTCCATCCTTCCCTCCTCTGTCAGATATGGATCTCTCATATGATTTGTGGGGGGAGCAATCCCCTTGAAATCCTCTGCGGGGAAATTAAGAGCAGCCTCCAAAAGTTCACGTGTAGAAGATTTATGTGCCCTTTTCATAGCTTTTCTTACTTGCTCAACCTTTCAGAGGCTGGAGCAAGAAAATACCATAACTGATGGAGATTGGCCACAGGAAATCTACCCAAATTATGTCCAGATTGCCTTTGGGAGCAGCACTGCAGCTGCCTGAGGAAGGAGAGTGTGTTCAAACACAACCCTCAGACCAGGCTGTAACTTCCTTCACATCTCGGAAGGTTCACAGACCCTCAGAAAAGCAACCACGTCCTGCTGACCTCGGGGAGGCTCTGCCTCGTCCTGCAGATCCGGGTGAAGGTTCCGTGTCGGAGATCTGTGGGACATGGTCGCCCTCTAAAGGGAAGAGCTGAGAAAACTCGATCAATTCCCACACAGGCAAAGTTGCAGAGAATTAGGAAAGCGTGAGCATGGGCGAGGGGATGGCTACCCCTCTTCACCCAGCGCCTTTGTTCTGACTCCAAGATACCCTTGGAAACATTATCCGTGCACTGCAACCGTGAATTATTATGTCCAATCGACTGCACACTTAGCTCATGCTGTTCTCCCGGGCTTTTAATTGTTGAGTCCATTCATTACTTGGTACCTGGCAGAGCTTATCCTTTTATAGGCACACACAGGCTCTGTGGGCTGAGTAGCTTCCACCCAAAAATCAAGACAGTGGCAAATCCCTCAGCACGTCCAAGTTACATCTTCTCTCCTTCCAGGATCTGAACTCTGCTTAAGGGGGATTTTAGTTGTTCTGTTTTTTAAAACTTGCCTCCCTTGTGGCCTTAAAGGGCTAATTCTAGTTGAATTAGATGGGTTATATTTGCTTATTTAGGAAGCTAAAAGCAGCTGGGCAGATCGCCAGCCTAATCTTCATGGAGCAAAGGCCGCTGCAGCGAAGGCTGTGTCAATTACTGCTGCTCTGTACCATCCTCCCAGGCCAAACACTCATTCCACAGGCCTCTGTGGGGCAGGGAGACTCCTGTGTCCTCATGTCAGAGCTCAGGACTCTCTTGATGCCTTTTTCCCGGTCTTAGGAAATAAAAACTAGGCACAGTTAGAAGGTTGGGGGTTGTTTACCTCGGATGCATCACTTCACCCAGGTGACAGCGTTGCAATGCACCCTTCCCCCCAATCGAGTATACAATTAAAGACCTTACTCATTAGCATATCAAACAAGAGGGCCCAATACGGGGCTGGGCTAACTTCTAGTTTACAGAATCTGTCCTGCCAGGGGCCCTTGGGTTCTTATGATAGTAGAATATTTGGTCTTCTAACTCTGCAGTTCTGGGGTGTTTGGTCTCCCAGCCTGCAGGACACCAAGAAACCAGGCTAAGTTATCAGGCCTAAAGGATTACAAGTATGCATGCGTCTTTCTACAGCCTTCTTGCATTTTTTTTTTTTTCCTTTAAAGCCTCCTGCAGCCTGTTGACTTTTTAAAAGAAACTTTAAGAAACAGCACGGGCTGTTTCTGGAGAGCAAAGGGAATGTGGGAATCTGGCAACTTTCCATGAGCACACCTTTGATCTGAACACCCCAAGGGACCACGAGTCCTTCACTTCCCAGACATTTCAGGGGGGGACACTGGGCTTGGCATCTGTACTCAGGCTTGGCTGCTTTCAGATTGCAATTTGCTGGCTTTTCGTTCCTACTCGCTGCAGCTTTTTACCACAAGGTTGGATAAGCCTTTGGGGCAAGAAAGTAGATATTAGCAGTTTTTATTTTTCTTCTCCTTGGTTCTGTTTGCACTTTGTTAATGTTCACACAGACTTCATATGCAAGCTGAATAGAATCATCCCTAGGTTCATAAATAATTTCATTTATTGTTTCATATATAAGTAGGATCCTGTGGATTTCATGTCAGGTTTTAACAGCAAAGGACAATCAGAGCACATCCTGGAAGCATCGCACATTCAAAGCGCAGCACATACATTTACGAACTAATCTCTGACTAATCCTCGATTTCCAGCTAATTAGCCCCTTCCTCTGTGAGCTAATGCATGTTCAGCCTTTTGAAGCATTTGGCGTACTAAGAACAATCATACGTTCGCCCCTAGCGAACAGGGGACATGAAGAATTAATAAATAATTAGTAAAGACCATTAATGAGTGGGATGAGGAGGGCCGGCACTCGGTTTACTCCTGAGGGCCGGGACTACACTTCCCGTCAGCCCCTACGCCCCACAGGGGCCGGACTACGGTTCCCATGCGCCCCCACGGAACAGGACTACAGTTCCCATGAGTCCCCCACGGCCCACCCCTCTCTCCCCGCGGTCTCTGGGGCAGCATGGTGGCCGAGCTGCGCGTGGTGAGTGGGGCCGGCCGCGATCGGCCGCCATCCGCGGGCACGGCGGCCTCGAGGGGCGCGGAGGCGGCGGGAGGGTGTGCGGCGAACTCCCGTGCGCCACCGGAACCGCCCGTAGGGCTGCGGCGAGGGCTCGAGGGCTGCATGGGGGGATGTTATGGTGGCCCGCCCCCCCGCCATGGTGGATGGAGAGCTCAAGGCCGGGGGCCCTGGGCCCCGCGGGCTGCGGCCCTGCCGTGACGGGGCCGCGCCAGGAACCGCGGGCTGGCCTGAGCGATGCTCAGCTCGCAGGGTTGCACTCCGCTTGTGCCGATTCTTCCCCAGCAGCTCTTGGGGGAGAGCGTTTCATGGGCAGCGGGTGCAGCTGGGCCGGGGCGCTGCTGTCAGGGCAGCCTCCGAGCACCCCGAGGCGGGGGCTCAGCGGGCCGAGACCCCGCGCAGTGCTGGGATCGCCCAGGTGTCGGTGCCACCCGGGTGAGGAGTGTGGCAGCCACGAGAGCGAGAACAGATTTGCGGTTTGGGGTGGTCCTCCACTCTAGCTGCTCTGGAAGCTGAGCTAATGATGATATTAAAGTTATCCCTGTCTGAATTTGATCTTTGCTCTGTGGAAGCGTAATTCTGAGGCTCAGTGTTAGAGACACAAAGGTAAAGGAATTACTTGTTACCTGAACTAACTGTCCCTTTTCTCGGTTTCAGAGCACGAAACTGTGTCAAGAAGGGGTGAAAACACTCCCCTGGCTGGGGAGCTGATGTACCCACTGGACTGACAGTGCACCTGAACAATGGTGAGAAACAGCAGCATCTGTCTTGACATGGTCTTTTTTTTTTTTTTTTTCTCTTCTTGGGGGGTTATGGATGAAAGATTGACCCTGCTGTCTCAAATGATACCCTCCTGCATCCCTGGGGCTCCCGGGAGGGGATATAAAAGCCCAACGGCTTGATGAATGTAATTAAGCCAATCAAGGCTGTAGCTTTATCACAGCTGCCACCCGAGTGTGCTGCCCTTTGCTGCCACGGAGCACAAGCTGAAAAGCAGCATGGAATGAATGGGAATTTCGCTGGTGTTGGTGCCCAGCAGAGCACCTGCTTGTCAGCATGGTCAGAGATGAGCCAGAGCAGAAGGATTAGAGGCAGGAGGGATTGGATGACAGCCCATTATGGAGACACTTGACACAGCTCGTCTCATAACTGTATCTGTCACAGAAATCGACTTAGTGACAGAATAATTGCTCTGTTTGCCTACCTGGAGGTGCTCTGGGACAGTTTCAAACTTGCATCAGGTTGCTGGGGGTGGGGAGGTGCAGCTCACCTGCCCCAAAGGGTCATCCTGTGAAGGACACACCCTGAGGAATCCTTCCCCTGGGAGGATGTGGCTGTCCCAGGTCTGATGAATGCATTTCTTTTTCTTAAGATAAACCCACAGACAAATTACACGATGGATGGATGGATGGATGGATGGATGGATGGATGGATGGATTATTGTGTGCACGGAACAGGTTGGATTGAGAGGTTTCTGGAAGATGGTGAGGAGAATGTCAGGTTGAAACAGCTTAAGAGGGTCCAAACCACCAACGTCTCAGACCTGGTGGGATTTTTTCCCTAAGCAAGGATTTAAATAGCATCCACCTCCCAAAGTTTCTTGTCTGTGAATGAGACAGCCTCCTGGCAAACATGCCCCTCTGTGTCTTGAGGGACAGGTTTCTGCTCTGCTAAGTTTGTGAGACCAAAATTGCCTGTGTCAAATGGAGAATTTCTGTCTAATTCTTGCTCTGTGATCCAGTGGTGGGGTTTTTTTCAGGAGAGGTGAGGAAAAGAGGACAAAAGTAGTTTTACTAACAGTGTTCATTGCAACTTGTATTTAGGAGGAAATGGTCCTGCAGAATCCTGGGGCTGCTGTTGCCCAAAGACAGCTTTGGTCAGAGGGCAGCTGCTTATGTTGGGCTTCAGGCTGGTAAGAGAATTGAATTCTTCAGTATTGTGTGTTGTTTGTTTTTAATTCAAATTAATTACATTCCAGGCCTATAGGCACATTGAGTCACCTGGTAAGCCCAATCTCTGAAAAAGGAAAAATCCCAGGGAGAGCAGCTTGGGTGTCTGCACTGTGTGTGGTTTTGGGGGACATGAGGGGTTTGTGTAGCCAGTACTGGAACAGACCCTGAGCCTGTGATGTGCTGTTATCCCTGTCTGACACAGCTTGAGGAGGAAAATGTCCAACTGAGGCTCAGGTACTTCCCTTAGTGGGTCCCCTGCCCCTTGCAAAGAGTCTATAGGTGTGAGTGGCACCAGTGTGACAGAATCTGTCCCCTGTCCTGCCACCCGGTGCCATGTGACAGCAGCCAAGGTGCAGCTGCCCCAGCCCAGACAGAGCTGAGCAGAGCAGAGCTGCTGTTGTCATAGCACAGTTTAGAGCTGCAAAGAGCTTTCAAGTTCCTTATGCAAACAGTGACGAGTTGAAGGGCAGATAAGAAATGCATTTTTTATCTTGCTTGATGTACAGTCACTGAACACACAGGCTGGAACAGCACTTTGTCTTGGGCAGCTGACAGCTGCCTTCTGCTAAATGATTTTACGCTTTATTGAACAGAATTTGGCTTTGTTTGCAGAAGGTCAATAAGAGCTTCTGACAGGCCGCCCGGCAGAGCTGGTGACAGGGAGCATCGTCAGGAGTCAAGGTTGGTTTGTGAAAGGGGAGGGGATGGCACTACAAATCAGGGACATTGGCTGCTCTGACAGCACAGCTGTCTCCCAGGCAGAATCAGGCACTGGGACAAGCACCTGGAGCTTTTGGATTCCAAGGTGTAACAGGGGAAAGAAAGTGGAAAGGCAGCCTGATGATAAATGGGAAAAGTAAAAGCTGCTCTGTGCCTTGAGACCAGAGGGGCAGAAATTGTTTCAGGACTTTTTTAGGGAAACAGTTACAGCCTTGGTTTGTGGTTTCTCCCAGCTCTAGAAGGAAGATTGTTCTGGACTGAGTGTCACAAATGACTGCTGATATGTGAAATGGCCACCTCTGTGCAGCCACAGGCTCTTCTCACTGCTCAGTGGTTGCTGCAGCCACACCATGGGTAAGTGACCACTAAAACCAAAAAAGGACTTGGGTGCTAATGCCATTGGTCTGGGTGGGAGCAAGGTTTTGTCTCCTGAGACCTCTACTCCAGATTAAATAGTGCAAATCTGAACTTTCCAGCTGCTCTGACACTTTTTTTTTTTTTCCACCAGGACCTGATCTATGGGTGCCTAGAAAAAAAAATGATTCCCTGCTTTCTTCTTTTCCAGAATAAAATAAGTTATGAAAAATCTTACGAGTTGAAGTTGGGTTTTATATGGTTATTTTTGTAAAGGTTGGAGTCCATGCTCTTTCAGGTGTTTTCCAACCGTAATGATTCTGATTCTTCTTGGACAGACATGGTTTTGTGCAGGTTAGGAAGGATATTGGATTCAAACCCTTCCTGAAACAGCAGTTGTGAGCTCACCCTTCATGGCAAACTTGATTAACACAAAGACTTCAGTGTCTGCAGATTCTGTCCCAGAAGTAACTCATGGGAACAGTGTGACAAAACTAACTTATGGCTAAGGCCTGGTGCCAAATGGTTCTTGTGGTTGCTTGGGAGTTCAGCCATGAGGAAATTGTTCAAATGGAGTTCACTCCAGCACCCGCTCCACCCTTGGTTGGAACGTCCCTTTTTGAGAGGGGAAAGGAAGGTGCATGTTGTAGTTCCCAAAGTTTTGTTCCTGATGTGATGCCTGTGAGCTGGATGATTCCAGGGGGGATGCAGCACCATGACAGCACCGTCCTGCTCATCCTGCCCTGAGTGTCACTGTGCTGCTGATGTCACCTGAGGCTGGGCCAGAGCTGGTTTGAGGAGGTTTCAGTGTCTTGGCCTGGATATGTGAGGATCAGGCTCATTCGTGTCACGAAAGGTTTTGCTGAGTGTTTGGGAACACAAAACAGGCCTGACAGGCTGCTGTGGTGGCAGTGTAAGGTGGTTCTGATAGGAACAAAGGTTAATTTGAGACGTGGGAACACAAGATGGGCCCCAAGCTAGAGATTACATCTGGAACAGGCTTGGAGCCTAACCTGCGCCTGTGAACCAGCTGGGAGCAGCCTGCTGGGAGCTTCAGGGGGTTTGGAGGTTCCTTGGCTCAGGGCCAGGATATCTTTTGCCATCTCTATACAGCAGCCTCGTACAGCAAACAACATTCCAAGTGGAAAAGGGCTGTGCTCAGAGCTAACAGGTCTCCCAGTCTGAGCCTCCATGATTCAAACCTGTTTCCATCCCCATCTGCCTCTGGAGCTGTTCCCCAGTTGAAGTCTCTGCTCCCTGTCACTGCTCCTCTGCCGTGGGAGGTGAAGGGGGGGGTCTCACCCCACCCAGTTCATCAAAACAACAGAAACAAGTGTTACAGAAAACAATCATTCAACATTTTTGTAATTACACAAAGTGGGAAAGTGGCTTGGGTTACACTGCTCTGTCTCCACCCTCCAGCCCCCACCAGCTGGAGAAGCATCCCCAGGTGGGTCTCCCTGAGCAGTGCTGGTGTGTGAGGGATGGTTGAAGGGCTCAGGACCCTCCCCCTCCCTTGGGGTTTTGGGAAGGAAATTAAAAGAATGACCATCACTTTGACCCACCTGGTGTGGGATTGCCTCTCAGAGGGCACCACTGAGTCCCTGTGTGAGAAAAGCCTGACAAACACAGTGCTATACACGCATGGCTTAGGCCAGAATCACCTCCGGGCTGCTCAGAACCTGGGTATGTTCCTGGTGTCCTGGCTGGGCTGCCGTGACCCTCCCTGTAGCTGATGGCTTTTGAACCCCTTCCTTGTCAGAAAACACCAGACCTTGAGAAGGGGACAGTGACAGCACCCACTGTGTCTGTCCTGCTGTCTGTGCCACTGGCCAGGGAGGCAAACAGATCCTTCTGGAACGTGGCACACGTCCATACAGCTGGCTGGAGCTGGGACTTTGTGCAGTCTCTCTGGAGGGAGGTGTTCTCCAGACATACCACCTCCTGTCACCTGGTCTCCAGTGCAAGGATTTATCCTGCCTGCTGCGGTCCCACCGTGGTGTTGAGCATTTAAGGTGAAGAGCATTTTCCAGCATCCTCTTCCAGCCTCACACTGCCCCTCCCTGTGCTGCACAGGGGCCACTGCTGCCCCACAGCCATGTTCATGGGGCTGGCAGGGCACAGCCATGTGCTGTGGTGCTTCTGGGTGCCCGCCCCAAAGGCCACGTTCAATCACACTGAATCCTGAGGAAATGCAACGTTCCTTCACCAGCTTCAGCTTCCCTGTTATCCTCACATCACTGCTGGCTGTGGTGCAGCAAGTCTGCTCCGTGGGCTGGCTGGCCAGCTGGGAAGAGCCCTCAGGAGGGAGAAGGTGACCCTCAGGAAAAAGGAGAAGAGCCACAAGTCCTTGGACTTGCCCCTGTGGGCGACCTCGCGGCCTCAGCGCTGGTAGAGGGTGATGATCCCTGCGCGGTGCAGGCTCCTCCACAGCGCTGCCTCCAGCATCATGTCATGGTTGGCATAAAACACCAGGGGTTTCTTCTCCACCTCGTAGTAGTGGTCTGAGAACTGCTCGTAGTTGGCCGTGATGAACCCGTAGGCACTGACCTGTGGGGAGGGAGGTGGGGCAGATGGGGGACAGGGTCGGGGCTTTGCCTCGGGTTGTCCATCACCAGCACCACTTCCGTCAGGGATGGGATGTGTAGGACAGCCACCAGGATACACTGGAGCCCCACAGCTGCTGAAGGGGGGATTCCCATCTCCCCAGGGGGACAGTGGCCCTGTGGCTCCTTACCTGGTCGCAGGTGTGGAGCGCGGTGAGGAGCATGAGGGCGCCGGTGCTGGGCATGTACAGGGAGCCATACTGGGTGTTCAGGAGCTCCGAGCGCAGGAACCTGAGGGGGACATGGCAGGGTCAGGGCTGGCACAGCCCTGCAGCCCCCACCCAGCCCTCTCCAGTGACAACGGTGCCCAGCAAGGCAGGAGCACTGAGTGGAACACAGGGCTCAGGTGGGTTCTCTGATGACTGCTCTAATTTGCTCAGAGGTTGGTAAAAGGCACCTCTCTGCTGTTTGGAGCCACCTCAAGCCAGGCACCTGCTTTCATGAAAGGCAGGAAAAGACCATCCTGTTGGGCCCTACCTTTGCTCCTGTTAGACTGGGACAAAACGCAATTAGTTTTGGGGAATGGGAGCAAGGTGAGCACAGGGAGGCACAGGAGGGGATGTGAGGAATGGCAGGGGAGAGATGCCTCTGCCTCATGTGCAGACAGCAGAGCAGGTGTGGTTCCAGTGTCTGGGGGAGACTGGGACTGCCCTTTGATGCTGGGCAGCTACTGGTCTGTACTGGAACAAGCAGAGGAGGGAAGGAGGTGGTCTGAGCCCAGCCCAGAGCAGTGCCAGACAGCAGCCACAGTGCTCACCACCCTCACCTTGCTGTCAGATACTGCAAGAAATCAGGATGTAGCAGCTTGAACTTCTCTGCAGATGCCTCTGGTCCAAAATACTTCTGTGGCCTGCAGCAAGGCAAGAAGGACAGAACTTTGTCATAGGAGTCCTGGAGCTCCTTGGGGTTTATCCCAGTAGGGACAGACATAGGATGAGGACAGGCAAGTCATGCCTGCATCACCAGGGGTGCTGGGGGGATCTTGGGGAGCTACTCACTCGTCCCCCTTGTCCGAGCCCTCGGGCACTGGGCTGCCCTGGATGGCTGATTTCAGCATGACGTAGTCACGGACATCCGAGGGGATGAAGATGTACTTCAGGTCCTGCAACAGGGACACAGACGTGGCACTTGGAGGGGGGGGTTAAGGACACTGCCCACACTTGCAGGCAAAGACTGAGGGCTCTCGGGATGGGTAGAAGGTCTCAGAAGCAAGCCCAGCCTGAAGGGACAATCTGGATGCACTCCCCAACAAGCCCTGAGGGTCTCACCTTGCCCTGGGGGATCTGGGTGAAGCCGTACTCCTCGTAGGAGATGAGGGAGTTTTTCATGGTGTTCACCGTGAAGCCGTAGAAGGAGACCTTGGTGCCGACATCCTCCTCGAAGCCTTTGATCACGGCACCGTTGAGCCTGCAGGAAAAGTGAACACCTGTCCAGGGCTGGCACCTCCCAGCGCCCATGGCCCCATCCTGCCTGGGATTCCTCCTCACCTGAAGACTAGGTCGTGGCTGTCGATGGCCTTGCCCTGCCGCGAGCCATTGAGGATGCCACCATTGCCCACCACGGCACAGCGGACGCAGCCCCCGGGGAAGGCAGCCCTGTCGAAGAGGTGCCGGTTGGCCGAGGCGTTGAGGAGCTGCAGGGTGCTGCCCACCACTGGAACGGAGCAGGATGTGGCCAGTCAGCAGGGAAAAGGTGTGTGTCAGCCTCAGCCCACGTGCAACAGCACGCACAGAGCTGGCACAGCGCAGCCAGGAGCTGCACATGTGGAAACTCACACCACCCCCGTGCAGGAGAGAGCTCTGCAGGTCCCTCCTCTCCCAGCTTGGTGTCACCTCCTCCTATCTCCCCGTGCTCCTAACCCTGCTACAAACAGCAGCCACCCGAGTCTGTGCGAGGCACGGGGACACATCCAGACATCTCCAGCCCCAGCCCTGCCCATGCTGCTGCCTGTGCTGGCCACATCCCCTCCTGGCAATGTCTCTTTGCAACTAGCACTGGTTCTCTCCTGCTCGCCGTTCCCAGCACTTCCCAGCCCAGGGACTGGAGCCGGCTGCTGCCGGGGAGAACAGAGAGTGAGTTTGGGGTGGGAAGGGAAACAATCTCTGTGCACAACAATGGAGCTGGTTGTCTGAGCTCCTCTGGCCCCAGTTAATAATCACGGACACACTGCAGCTTTTATTCAGGGAAAATGTCACAAGATGCAGCGAGCAGCGTTTGCAAAGCTGCACCCTCCTCCCTGTGTCCTTGGAGGTGCGGTGGGAAGAGATCAACGTTCCTGGCTCCTCTGCAGGGCTCCTCTGCCTGTCCCACATCTCCAGTCCCTCCTGCTGGGCTCCCCCAAGCTGCCCCATATCCCAGCTGGGTCTGTACCTGCGAGGGACAAGCCTTGCCAGCCATAGGGGACGTGTCGTGCCTTCAGCCTGTTCCAGGTGTCCAGGGTGAAGTGCTGGTCCCACATCAGCACGGGGGTGTTGAAGCGGAAGATCTCCCGAAACTTGGGGTCTGCCTTTGCTCTGGCCATCACTGAGCTGAGGCAGGGGCTGGGCTGGGAGGGAGGAAGGAGGATCCCTGCTCAGTCTCCAGCCTGGGTCTGCCTTCCCTGTGACACCTCCACCCCTCAGCAGGCACTAAGGTGAGAACAAACCCAGGAACAGATATGCTCCTTGTCCATCACATGTTCTGCTGGGTCACCCAGGCAGGCACTGCCTCATGCCTTGGTTTTGTGCTGCAAAACAGCCTTTGGCACCCACTTCAGTGGGGCTGGGAGAGCCAGGGCTTGCAGAGCCATTGGAGGGCGTGAAAGATTCAGCACCTTCAGGTGTGGGCACCCTGTTAAAGGGCTCTGCTCGATGAGAACAGAACAGTAACAGCCCCCCCACCCTGGGCCTGGGTCCATCCCCACGAGTCTCCAGCCCAGACTGCTGGCCCGGGAGCCACAGGCTTGGAGGGAGTGGGTGATGCTGGCTCCAGCCTCCGCACTGGGGATTGGCAGCAGGGAGGCCTGGGGAGAATCACTTGTGTGCATGGACAAGGTTGCTCCTCTGTAAACCCCTTCCAGAGGATGCTGCTCCTCCTCAGCCTCCCCCCAGCCCTTCAGCCAACAAAGCCCAGCACGGAGAGGCACCATGGACATTCCTGTGCTAATAATGATTACCTGCTTTCTGCTGGGCTCCGGCTCCTCCAGCTCAGCAGAGGGCTTGAAGGAATTCCCACTGGGATGGGGGAAACACACGGCAGAGTTAAAAATCCATTGCTTGAGCACAGTGGGCAGGGGCCTCCCAGTTGCTGCCAGGATGGCTGAGCATCTTCCCTCCTTACCTCTCCAAGCTGCCTCCAAGAGCCCACCTGCGGCTGCCAGCTCCATGTGGTGTCCCTGAGGGAGCCAGGACCAGTGGCTCTGGCTGCAGCAAGCTGGGAGAAGACAAGTGAGGGCTCAGCTGAGGAGGTGACACTGAGCACCCCAACATCCCCCCACCTGTGAGAGCCACAGGGCAGGACCATGACCTGTCCATTTGTCTCCCCTCCACTGCTGCCTGTGCCCACCCACCCCCATCTGCACGTGGAGAGACGAGGATTTGCAAAACACAGGGTTTGTGCAGCCACCATCACCTGGTGGGTCCCATGTCCCAAAAAACACACCCAGTCCAGCCTGCAGCCTTGGGGGAATCCTGCGGAGACCTCCCTGGCTCTTTCCACCATTCCCGAGTCCAAAGAGGATCAGGCTGGAATAAACTGGACAGGCCAACAGGACACATTTAGTTGTTATACTGGAGAAGCAATCAGGAACAGGGGTCTGGAGGCTCTTGGGGGTGCATGGGACCCCCTCTGCCATGGGGACAGCTGGGGCATACCCTGATCCTTCATTAGTAGCAGGGGCTGCCCACCTTGAGCAATTTGGGGTGCCCTGAACCCCACAGGGCCAGGCTGAGCTGACCCAGCCCCTGGTGGTGGGCAGGCAAGCAGGAGGTGGGAGCCCACCGGAGGGGAACAGGCTCCCATTCATCCCCACACAGAAAGGCCCTTCAGAGCCCCCCGGCAGCCCAGGCAGCAGGTGCTGCAGCCAGAAGGGGGGTATTGTGGAGGAGACAAGGGCTCCTTGTTACAGGATCTCTGCCTGGGAGCCTGGGGACAGGTAGAGGCAGGTGGGGAGCGGAGCTTCACCCCCCCAGCCCCCGCTGGCACGATGCTGCCTGGCACAGGGGCACAGCAGGCATTGGGTTTCTGTCCCTGCCATGGCTCCTGGCAGCACCCACAGCCCTGCCAAGGAGCAGATCCAAACCTGTTTGCCACCCAAACCCCGCTCCGTGCCACTCTGGGGATATGGTGTGACATGAGGGGACAGCCCTGCCTGGGGGCTGGAGCATCTCCCCAGGCCTGGATGGAAAGGCAGTGCCAAGCAGGTTTTAGTCCCAGCACCTTCCCTGCACCATCCCAGCACTGCCAGCTCTGGGCAGGGGATGCTGAGGGTGCAGCAGGCTGAGCCCCAAGAGTGGAGCAGGGCAGCTTTTAAATCAAGCCTGCCTGTGTGTCCTGCCTTGGTGTCCCATAGGATGTCAGGCTCCCAGCAGGAGCAGAGCCCTGTAAAGCCCCCACCACTCCAAACACAATGCTACAGCCCAGGGGTCAGCACAGTGTGGCCACCTGAGGCTCATCCTGGGATCACCTGAGCAGGCAGAGAGAGGAGGGTCCACCAAGACGGGACTGAGCCATCCCAGAGAGACTCAGAGCTGCAGCTTTGTGCAGGGCCTTTCTGGTGTTATCCCTGAGAGCATCCAACGAATCCCAGCCTGAGCAAACTTGTCTGTTCCCTTGGCTCGCAGGGGGCAGTGCAGGGTCTGCTCACAGCCAGGTAAGGAGGCTATACCAGACCTGGTGGTTACACTGGAAGCTGCTCTTTCAGCCAGGTACCGACAGCACACCCTCCAGAGCAAAGCTCTCCATACAAGTATCCCCCAGCCAGGAGCTCTGGCCACTGAGTGGGCTCAGCCCTGATGAGCTGCCCTGGGGTGCAGGGAGCTCACCCAGCCCCACTTGCTGCCTCCCCCTCACAGTGCAGGTGACCCCCAGCCCATGTGCCTCAACAGCAGAGCTTAGCAACACCTCCACCACCCAACCAGGACCAGGGACTGGGGAAACCTCCCTGCTCCAGCCCCAGAGCAGGCTCCTGCAGAGCACTGAAGTGCCTGCGTGCAAAGCCCCTGTGTTTGCTACTCACTCATTTTCTGGCCACAGAGCTGCAGCCCCCCATGAGACCCCCATGGCTGTTACCCTCACCAACCACGTCCAGGCTTGAGCTGCATCCAAGCAGCCTCTCCCAGCCCCACCACCTCCCCAGCCCTTCCCATCAGGTTCACAAGCCCCAACTGCACATCTCTGCCCACCCAGCCCCTCCCCAGCTCTCCAAGCTCTCCTGCTCTTGCTTCTTCTCTTCTTCCCTGGCTCATCCCAGTGCTTGCAGCACAAGGCAAAGCCCTGGACACTGGCAGTGTGAGGGTGCTGCACTACTTTCTGAGCTGCCAGGGATGCTGTGGGAGCCCAGGGGCTCAGCCTGGCTGTGCCCAGCATGGAGGGAGGTGGGCACAAGCAGCCTGGCAGGTTGGCTCCAGCTGACCTTCCATGGGAGCTGGGCCCCACCTCCACCCATGGCCGGACACAAGTGGGTGGCACCTGCTCATCGTTTCTTCCAGGACTTGTGCTGAACTGATAAACCAGTGCCAGCACCTCCCTGCACTTGCTTGCCAGCTGTGGGTGCTGGAGCCAGCTCCCCAGCACTGCTGCTGCCCAAACCCTGCCGGGAAGGGCGTGGGGCAGCCAGCCCCCCACCAGACAGCAGCTCGGCGGCGTGATGGGGAGCCAGGCGCTTTGACGTCACCTGCCAGGATGTGGTGAAGAACCTCGTGCTGCTTGGTTGACTCAGAAGATGACAACCCTGCCCGGGACCGAGCGATGCACAATGGGGCTGCGGGAAGGAGTGGCTGTGGCTGCCCGAGCACCGGCCGTGGCAGCAGAGCCGGCCAAGCCTGGGTGCGCTCCCTCACCATCGTGACATTCACAAATATGACGTTTCTGGTCCAAGGCCATCCCTCATTTCCGGAAGATAACGCTGTGTGTGAGTGTTGTGAGCACACACTCCAGCCTTATCTTCAGCAAATACTCCCAGGGCCCCACAGAGATCTTTAAGGAAGCCAAAACAGCAACAAGAACCCGCTCTTGCTCCATCTCACCATGAAGGGCTCAGCTCCAGAAGCATCTTTTCCTGGTGCAGAGCCACAGGGGGGCTGGGCAGAGCTCCGTGCTCATCCCATCTGCCCTAATAATAAAGGCATGAACGCAGCCAGCAGCTCACCAGTGGGGTTTGGGAGAGATGGACAGGCAGGGAGTGGGACAGTGCTGTGCCCAGCTGAACCCCAGGAGACTTGGCTCCTTCCATCCCAGCTCTGCAGGGACCAGGGCATTTTGCTTATTTCCATAGGGCCACCAGCTTTGTGTGGAGCTGGAGGGGGACTTGGCGTTGCTGTGGGGACAGGGTGACCTGGTGCTGGCAGCAGTCACCATCCACCAGGGGATCAGCTTCCTCCTGATCCCCTTTGTCCCCCTGTACCCCTGCATGGAGACACTGCTCAAACAAACCTCCTGCTGAAACTGAATCACCTGCACCCACAGGTGAGGGCCCTGAGCTCCAGTCTCCTCTGGCAGAGCAGGAAATGAATGTTCTGTGATGGCAGCTCAGCCATGTGAAATGCCAGCCCAGTTCCAGCTGCAGACTCAGCCCCACATCCAGTGGCAGGGCAGCACCAGCTCCTCCAGGGACACAGATCTGTGGGGATGAGCAGCACTCATGGGGTGCCATGTTTGTGAACACAGGAAATCGAAGCCAACAGACTGCACTCTGGTTTGGGTTTGGCTTAGGGGTTGACTTAAAGCCAAGAAGAGAGTCCAGGAGAACTTTGGAGCACAGGTGAGCTCTGTGTTACCTGAACTCCTCTCTGGGGTTGGACAAGCTGACCCTTGGTCCCATCGGTCAAAGGGCTGGAGCCTGGGCTGGCTTTCCAAGGAAGGTGACCTGGGGCTGTAGCAGGTCCAGGCAGGGTTAGCCTGACATGTGGTGGGGGGAACCTGCTCCCTGCTTCCATCCCATGGGTTTCCTCCACACCCTGCTCTCAGCTGGGCCACAGAGCCTGTGTCAGGGCATGGCTGGTTTCCATTCTGGGCTCCAGCGTGGTCCTTGGGCATGTTCTGCTGCCCTCATGGGCCCCAGTTTCCCCTCTTGTGGACATCAAGTTCTTCTTGGGGGGGCTGCCCCACAGCCCAGCCGTGACTGCCCCGAGCAGTTCCGGGTAACGCTGCCGCTGGCACTGCTGCAAACACGGCACGGCGAGGGTGGAAAGAGCCCACAGCCAGCCCAGACACTCCTGATCCACCAGCCCGGCACGAGAGGGGACCTCTGCTTTGGGCACCATGGGATGGGGCAAGGAGAGCTCCCAGCTGGGGAAGAGAGAAGGTCTGAACGCCAGGGCAGCTCAGCCGCTGCATCCCCAGCAAATCCCGCCGCAGGAGCGGCCCCGGTCTCTCTGTGCAGGAGCGGCCCCGGTCCCCACAGCATCCCCCACTCCTGGGCAGCGCCCAGGCTGGGCTCTGTCACACCGATGGCATCCAAAAGCACCCAGGAGGAGGTGAGGGGCACCCAGGAGGAGATGAGGGACACCCACAGCGCTCTCCTGGGCCAGCACCTGATGCTCGCAGGGGACAGGGCAGCTGGTCCCGCAGCCCAAGCGCTGTGCGGGCTCCTTCCCCCACCCGTTCATCCGCACTCCGCGGGGCTCCCCGGGGCAGCCCACCACCCCCTCCCGCTGGACACCGGGGAGGGTCGGGAAGGGGCTTCGGGAGGTTTGGAGGATGCAGAGAAGGCAGACGAAGGGGGAGTTGCGAATTGCTGGAGTTTGGAAAACGCTGCAGCCCTGAGTTCGCGAGCGGAGGGGGCAGCCCGGGGAATGCGGGACTGGGGCAGCCGTGCTCTGCCTCTGCAGGGAAGGGGGTGTCGGTGCAGCTCCATAGGGACCAAACCTCCCCCAGGACAATCCCGGCTCCGATCCTGCACCAGCCCGGCGGGAGCACGCGGCGGCTCTGGCCGGCAGCTGAAGCGGGTTTGATCCTCGCCCTCAGCCTCCCTGGGCTCAGCAATGGTTTCTTTGCACTGTGATGGGCTGAACCCACGCGGGGACCTCCTGAAGACTCCTCATGGTCTTCGGGTCCCGCTCTGGGCCGCCCTGGGCTCGCACACTGGCACCCCGATTCCCCCTCCCCGTCCCAGCGCACGGTACCGCACGCTGGATTTACAGCTCCCTGCCTCCCACCCCTCTCCCATCCCCGTCCCCCCTTACCTGGCTATGATCCTCTGGCTGGTGGGCTCCTCCAGCGTAGCGTGGTAGTGACTGTAGAGGAGCAGGGAGGATGTTAAACCTGCCAGGAGCAAAAGGCAGAGCCTCTTCCAGTGCGGGGACCCCATCCCGAGCAATTGAACCACTGGAGCCGCTCAGGCGAGCGGGAGCGTGGCAGCCGGCCCCGGGCACACAAACTTCCCGGCCCCTCTGCTCTCGCAGCCCGGTGGGCGCGGACACCGCTGTGGGCTGGCTCCGTCCTGCCCCGGTGCCCAGCTGCACTTCGGAGCAGGCTGGGATATTCCTCCGGAGCGGTGGGAGGGAGGGTGCGAGCCGGAGGGAGGAGGCACCAGGCTGACTGGTTCAGACTTGCTGAGGAAAAAAAGCACTTTTGAGCTGCTTTTTTTTCTCCGAGCTGGGGATTAAACATTTACCCCGACCAGAAGGAAACTGAGATGTTCTTTTTTCTTTTTTTTTTTAACCTCTTTTTCATGCCACCCACCCATGGCTCACAAACGGGGCTCCCCTTTCTGTAACTTTCTTATCCGACTCACACACACGTGCGTGTTTGGGCTGCAGCCACACGGGCACTTGGTGGCCCCACGGTGCCAACCCCGAGCGTGTCCGCGGGCTCCTGCCGCTTGTTTTGTGCTTATCAGAAACTGCAGGCTCTGAAGTGGAGACGGACCTTGGGGTGCCCAATAGTAGCACCGTGTCACCCACCCGCAGCCACCCGGTGAACCCGCCAGGAGGGCGAAATGTGGGGGGAAACGGGAGAAGAGGGGGCACTGGTGGGGTGATGCCACTGAGGAGGAGGTGGGACACGGTTGTGGTGCTGCCCCCGGGTCCCCGGTCGCGATCTGGCTGAAAGGATCGCGTGCGTTTGCAGCAAACAAAACCTTTCGGGGCTTTGTGGCAAGCTCGACAAAGAGTTTGGGTTGGAAAAGAGGAGAAACGGGTTTGGGGGAAAATTTGCATGAATTATTTTGGTATTTTGGGAGAGGATGTGCTCCAGTTTCTTTTTTGAAAGAATATCTCGGTGTTATTTTCGTTCAACTCCGAAAGAACCAGCCTGTGAACTAAAGGATATGCATACCAAAATGTTTGTTGCAGCGGGGGAAGGGACTCGGCAGGCAAACAAGCCTTTTCAGCTGAACTATAGGGATTTTGGGGGGTTGGATTTTCAGGAAGTTGCCAGACTCGGGGAGCAGCACGATGGTGAGCCCTGCTCCATCCAAACCCTGTACCAGTGGCTTCCTGAGCAGTCGTGTTGTTCCAGGCTGTCACACCCCTCCAGCCCCTCCACAAATACCCTCCTTCATTATTCAGCCCCAAAACCTGGGGCCAGAGCCCATCCCTGTTCCCGAGCCCCTCTGAGCACCCTCAGGCTGGTGCACCCACCGTGGCTGCATTTTCCCCAACACTCCTTTATCCCCTCAGATCCACCCACTCCCCGCTTCCTTTCCAGCCTGCCTGGACAGGTTCAAAGGAAGATAAAAGCAAAACACATTTTACCAGGAGTTTGCTTCAATCTCCACTTGCTTCCATTACTACAAATCCATCCATTGCCAGCCCTGGTCCTCTGGGAATTTTGGCTGTGTGGGGATGGCATCCACGGTGTGCCCAGGCTGTGATGTGAACACAGGAGCAGCTCTGAGCCTGAGGCTGGCAGTGGTCTCAGCACTGGCCTTGTCCCACTGGGATGATGGGCACTGGACCTGGGAGACCACAAAGGGACAGTGGCCAGGCTAATTTTAAAGAAAACTTGCAGAGAACCTTCCCTGTGGCAGGAAGGTTGGCTGGGCACAGGTTGTCTGAGGGAAGAACAGGCAAAAAGCTGGAAGGACAGGACAGACCATCACCACTTAGACACACAGGGATGAAATCGAGCTTAAAGCCCTTCTGGAGCTGAAGCTATGAAAGGGTGGGCGTCACAGGTACCCCAGCAGCAAAAGGCAGCTCAGAGAAATGAGGGTGCATTGATGAAGGCATTTGATGCTTTTTGCCTCTGTCACTAAAAGCCGCTCCCAGCCCTCAGGGGTACAAGCATTTTCTGGAAGACTCAGAGCCAGCAGAGTGTGGTTAAGAGTCTGGGGTCCTGCTCAGAGGTCCCCCAGCCTGGAGCTGTCCCCAGATGTGGCTCAGGGTCTGCCTTGTTTGCTCTGACCTGCTGGATCCGGTGCCTTGGCTCACGTGCTCTTGGCTCTGGCCCTTCGTTAACCACAGCTAATTATTACCAACTGCTCGAGTAAGTCACAAGGGACATAGCAAGGCTTGGCTCCAGATGGATGACCAATGGTCCAGAGGAAGTGACCTGGGGAAAGTCAGGAATTTGCCATTTGGAAACATTTATGCCCCAATCATGCAAATGCTGGTGGAGTGGCAGCTCCAAGGGCTGAAGGAGCTGGTTTCTTCACATCTCTCTGTTTCCATGATATAGGGTTTTCTACTGTTGGTTTTATTTTCAGCGGGGTGAAAATGAGATGCACAGTTCTTCATCTGCTCTACTTGTTTTGTGCTACAATGCATTTTGGACTATGCCCCAAAATTAAGTGGTGCTTAATTTAGAAGTTAAATAAGTGTGAAAAACCTTTTAGGATGGTAGTTGCCAAATGAAGATTAAGAAAAGAACATAAAAGAAATTACAATGGAAACCAGCAAGTATCAATTTTTAGCCTGGGCTTTTTATTCCAGTGATTACTTCTTGGAAACAGAACCCAATCCCTCCCCATGGCTAGAGAGCACGAGAGAAGAATAAACATATTTTGCACCAGCTGGCCACCAGCCACAGGTTGGTGGAGGAAAATCTCATGGTCTTTGCCACGATGAACTGTGTAGGTGGGAGAACGAGATCTCCAAAAATCTCCTGGAGGACTGATAGATCCAAATTCATCCAGCACG
This sequence comes from Drymodes brunneopygia, assembly GCA_013400955.1. Taxonomy (NCBI): domain Eukaryota; kingdom Metazoa; phylum Chordata; class Aves; order Passeriformes; family Petroicidae; genus Drymodes; species Drymodes brunneopygia. The sequence goes on along the minus strand of VZTZ01002497.1, from coordinate 320,915 downwards.
GGTCAGAGGTACATTTGAGAAAGTGCCAAAAATCTGCTCATAGAGCAGGTCCCTGCAGTGCAGAGCCTGGCTGCTGAGGCGGGTGGCTGTGTCACCCCCTGAGAGCACGGGGCCATATGGCTGCCTGTGGAGGCACGGCCGTGGCAGCATGAAAAATTCATCAGCAGATGTCCCGGGAGGCTGACGCACGGCCCCTGCCCGGCAGGGTGGGGAGGGCAGCGGGAGCAGCTCGGCCACAGCTCCTCTCACCAAGCTCCCTGCCCGGGGAAACCTGTGGGGCCAGGCAAAGCGCCCGCTGAGGATGCTGACACTCTGTGCTTGGCTTTGTGTTGGATTTGTAGGTGTTACTACAAGCAAAGTCAGGAGAAGTGACCACGTGGAGGATGCCTGCAGATGGGGGTGACAGCAGGCTGCACTGGGCTGTGGGACCAGAGATGCTCAGGGCTGTGCTCTGCCCTTCTGCCTTGCCCATTCTCCTGTGCTGCAGGTGGGGAAAGGGGTTTGGGGGTGCAGCTGTGCAGCAAAACTGCTCAGAGAAGGGCAACGAAGCTGGTGAAGGGTATGGAGCACAAATCCTATGAGGAGAGGCTGAGGGAGCTGGGGTTGTTCAGCCTGGAGAAGAGGAGGCCTCACCACTCTCTACAACTCCCTGACAGGAGGGTGTAGCCAGCTTGGGGTCTGTCTCTTCCCCCCAGCAATCAGTGATAGGATGAGAGGACATAGTCCTATGCCAGAGGAGGTCTAGGTTGGACATTAGGAGGAATTTCTGCACAGAAAGGGTTGTCAGCATTGGAATGGGCTGCCCAGGGAGGCAGTGGGGTCACTGTCCCTGAAGGTGTTTAGGGAAAGGCTGGATGTGGTTCTCAGTGCCGTGGTCTAGCTGACAAGGGGGTGTTCAGTCAAAGGTTGGAATCAGTGATCTCAGAGGCCTTTTCCAACCAAATGGATTCTGTGACTCTGTGACCTTCGTGCCAGTGTGGCAGGATGTGACCCACCAGGGAAACACACCCTACAGTCCCCTCTTGCTCTTCCCCAAAGCAGGGAGGTTGTTGGGACAAGCCACAGGCTGAGGTGGCAGGTCGGGCCCTCAGGAGCAGTGGCAGGACGTGGCTTAGGCTGACTCCTGTTGGCTCTCTCCCCGTGCCCTGCTGGCCCAGCCCGGCCCTTATCACAGGTGCCTGTGCATGGCAGAGCCCTTGGTCAGCCCTGGACCGCTGACCAGGGCCCAGATAAGCCAAACATACAGTTCAAAGGCCATCCCCTCTCCATTGGCATGAGGCAACCTGGGAGGCTCTGGGTTATGCCCTGGAGGGGTGCAGAGCTGGGAAACACCTCTGAGAAATTAGGGTGACAATGCAAACCACTACCTTCCCCCTTCTTTCCAGCTCTGGACCCGACAGAGCAGGTGTGGGCTGATCCTGGCCTGCTCTTGGCAGGGAAACCAGTCCCTGAGGTCTGCTCAAAGCCACGTGTCCCTGGGGTCAGGCCAGGCTCTGTCCCCAAAGCTGAGAGAGGGGACACTATGTTTGAGTGTGGGTGGGTGACCCAGCCCCTTGCCCACCCATCTGACACTGCACGGCTGCCATGGGAGGGATGGAGAGAGCCTTGGGATGTCCCCAGGACTCAGAAAGTGTCTTTCCAGAATTTACCACCCCACGGGCTGGCCAGGCCAAGCTGGGAAAGCCCTGCAGCACCCAAGGTCCTGTTGCTCAGCCTGGCGGAGAAGCCCTGCTGCACCCCCGGGAGCTGTTTACCTGCAGGGCCCTGCTCCAGCACCTGGAGGTGAGGGCTCCTGGCAGGTCAGCTGGTGCTTTTTGCACAACAAAGCCATGGCTTGCTCCTTTATCTTGCTCTCCCTCCCCTATTATCAATAGTTTTTCTGGTCCAACTGGATTTACCTGCTACCACATCCCCAAGAAAGGCAGAAGGTCCACACAGAACCTCCCACCCTCTGCCCCCAAAGCCTGCCCCAAACCTCTCCGAAACTGAGGAACATGAACAGCACCTGCTGAGCTCCCAGCACAGAGCTCGTTGTGCTGACCTGGAGCAGGCACACAGCCCTGCCACACTCCCACAGCATCCAGTCAGCCACAGCAGCTGGAGAGTAATACAGCCAGAGGGAGCATCTCCATGCTGGGAAGCTGGGTGCTGTTATCCAGCTCGGGCTGCTCCGTGCCTCAGTTTCTTGCCCGGGAAGGAAAGAGACAGGAGTGACAATATGGATGTGCCACCATGGCACAAGGCTGCCTTGGAGCCATGTGTGGCACACACAGTGGCTCCCTCCAGCACCTGGTTGGGTTTGGGGTCAGCTGCCACCTCTAGAAGGTACCTCCAACTCCAGGACATGGTGCAGAGCCCACCTTGTCCCTGCTCTTGGTAAGGCCAAACCCAGACAGGATCCAGAGAGGGCTGCAGTGACTGGGATGAAATGGGCTCTGCACCATTCACTTGTCCCCAAGATGCATCCCTGTCCCCCATCAAGTCCATGTCTGCTTCCTCCTGGTTCCTCCCCAGTCTAGGAGCTGTGTGAACACCCAGCAGGACAGGGTGGTCTCTGCTTCTGATACACATCTGAGCAGTCACACTGAAAGTGGGAAGAGGTAGAAATGAAGCAATAAATTTGAAGCCCTGCCAGGAAGGTGACACCATGAGAGCTTCTGGGTGACAAGTGGTTTTGGTTTCTGCAATCTGGTGGGTAGTATTTAAAGGCTGTTAACTCTTAGGGAACCCCAGGAGGAATCTGGCACAGCTGTAATAACAGTTCATGGTAATCACCAAGAGCTGCTGAAAAAAGCAGGGCTGACAAAACAGCAACTTCTGGACATGCTGAGGCACAGTGATGTGTTTATCCCCAAATGTTTAAATCCTGCAGCCCCCAGAGCTCCTGCCTGGCAGTGGGGAATCCACTGGTTGCTGGCACTGGGTATTGTGTCCGTGCAGAAGGAGGAGTTGCTGTGTCTGAACATCCCTCGGGATGTCACACCTGATCCCACCATCAGTCCCTCTGTGCTTCCTTCTGCTCCCTGCCACGCTGCAGGAGCAGAGGCCACACCTTTGCCCACACCTTGGGACTGCCAGGTACCAAACCCCTGCTCCACACGTCCCTAAACTCCCCAGGGAGCCCCCGGGCCACCCATCGCAGGCAGCTGCAGGGCTGTGCCCAGCACCCCGACACGGTGGCAGATCGGGATGTGCCAGACCCGGGACAGTGACAGATCCCTGAACAGGAGCTGCCACCTGGTGGCACAGGGACAGTCTTGATGTCGTGCCAACCACAGACACCTAGATTTTGGGGTGGCCCTGCAGCATGGCACTGGCTCTGCCCAGTGGCACTGAGCAGGGTGGGGTCATTACAGCACAGCCCAGCAGTGCTGCTTTCACCCTGGGACACTCACCCTGCTGGGAGCTTGCCCAGTCCTGAGTCCTGGCTCTTGCTAAGGGTGCTCCAGCTGTAGCTGCTCTCCACAGGCTTCATTCCATTCGTTTGTGCCAGGCTGGAAGCTGACTGGGAAATGCCACCTCCAACCCTGCTCAGCTTCCTGTGGCCATTCCGGACCCGATGCCACGAGCTCAGGTGGCTCTGGTGAGGCACAGCTGGACTTGTGCTCCAGGGGATATGCCCCAAAGTGTGCCACACCTCGGCCAGCCCACAGTGGGATGGGATGCCTTGGTGCAGGGGGATAGAAGCAAAGTGAGGAGGTGAGGGGGACCATCAGGTCAGAGTCACTTTGCTGGGATCAGGAAGGATGTGACTTTGAGCTTGCTGGGAAACTCCAGACCACAGCAAAGGCCCTTCTGCAGCCAAGATTATCCCTGATAACATCAAACTCAGCTGTGTTCAGAGAACAGCCTGGAGGGAACAGGTTCTGGGGAAAGCCTCCTGGGAAGTTTCCTTCCCTTGACTCTGGGAAGCCTCAGTCCTGGGGAAAAGCGTGGACTGGGGGCTGCCAGCCCATCCCCAAAGCCTCCTCACCCACTGGGAATCCTTGCTCAGTGGGACTCAGCCCCTTCCTGCTTCCCAAAGGACAGGGAAACAAAAGAGGAGGAGGGGGAAGGGAAAGGTCTAAGAGAAACTTCTTCCAACTCCTCGGGAAGAGAAAAGCCCTATTCAGGCAGGAAGAATACCCGGTAGAGCTGGTCACTAAGCAACCCACAGCAATGTGGTACGGCCTGAGGGACAGGCAAGGAACAAAACTGCCTCACTGCCCACCCACAGCCCAGCAGGGAGAGCCTGCAGGGCCTGGGGACAGGGGACACCACCAGAGCCACCTGGGGACAGGGTGCACAACCACCACGAGGGGCTGAGGCACCCAGCAGGTCCAGAGCTCCTCACTGCAGGAGTTTCTCCTCGGTGACCAGCCTCACTCAGGCTTCCCCGTTTGCTGCTCAGGAAGGATTTCAGGTCTGCTCCAAAGCCCGTGGCTCCCTGTGGGCTCCCACAGGGCTCCATCATTCCCAAAAGAGGCACCATGCATTTCAGACAGCTCCCTGCTACCATGGACACTGAGGGCTCGTGTGGGCAGAGCAGCCAGGCACAGGCTACACCTCTCCAGAGGAGCTGAATTCTGCATTGAGATTCTCAGTGTGGGGGGTTGTCCTTCACAAACAAGCTCAGTGAGACATGAGAAACTGCCCGGCCTCTCTGCAGCACAAGGGAAAAGGGACAAAGGAAATCAAGCCTGACAAACCCTGCTGACAGTCCCGGCTGAAATGCCTTCCTTGGAACCCAGAGAGTCCCTGGAGACGCTGCTGCCCCCAAGAAAAATGCTGAAGAAATGGAAAAACAGTCACAACCAAAGCAGGTCCAGTGAGTATGCAGCTGGTTAACCCCAGGGAGATGCACTGGGCCTGCTGGGACACTGGAGGTGGCTTTTTGCCTGCATAGTGTCACGGGGGAAACATCCAGCCCTTCATGCATTTGCCTTGAGCATCTGATACACCTGGAGAGCAGTTGCTGAGACAAGGACAAACTTGCCAGTGTTCACCCACTTCCTCAGGGAGGTGTTTGGCCAGTGCTCATCCCTGTCCTGCAGCAGCAAGGTGAGCAGTTGGGGGATGCTCAGGTGTGTCCACACAAGCTGCAGAGCTTCTCCAGGTGGAGGAAATCTCATTACCCCTCAGTCCTGCCCTTTCCTGGCTTTGCCATCTGCTGTATCCCAGCCTTTGAAGCATCAGTTCTGGGCACACTGAATAACCACAAGCCACAGGGCTGCACGGAAGATCAGCTTGGCCAAAGTAGTGCCATTTATTTCGCTTGCAAAACCCCTTCCAGGAGGCCAACACACTCCAGGTTTGCTGGCTGCTGCTGGTCCTCTCTCAGCACCATGGGGGACAGGCACTTCAGCCAGCAGCAAGGACAGATAGCATCCATCCCTGGACTTGGAGAGCTCCCACCTCTCCTGGCAATAGGGCAAACACAGTGCTCTGGGCACAGCTGGGAGCCAAGCATGATGAAGTTCAGCTATGCAAAGACTTGGCACATGGGGTCCATGCCACAAAATTCACATTTTGTGCAGCCAGGGAAGCCCTGGGGCAAGAGGCACCAGGTATGGAAGGTTTGCTGCACCATGGAGAGCAGCTACCTGCCCTTGAGTTGATGGCAGGGTTCCTTTGGAAGTGTCATAGCAAGGCCACACTGGGGAGCAGAAGTGAAATTCATTCTCTCTCAAATTAGTCACTTGGAAGTTTCCAGTCCATCCTTTTTATCAGCAGGGAGCAGAGTGAGAGCAGCCCCCATATGAAATGAAGTCAACCTGAAACAGGATCTGTGTGTCCACCTCCATCCATTCCAGCTCCTCAGGGAGTTTGTCTCCTCAGGGAGACAATACCCAGCTCCAAAAGGGGCATTGGAGAAGTGGCCCCAGCCTGAGGAGCATCTCCTTGCAAAGAGAGAAAACCTGGATTAAATAAAGGACACTGGACCTTATCCATCCTGGATTCTGCTCTCCTAATACCCATGCCTACAACAACTAGCAGGAGCCTTGCAGCACAGCCAGATGGGACTTTGTTGGCATGCTGCGTTTTCTTGTTGGTCTTTGGGTCTGCAGCATTCACACATTTGATGAAGTGCTGTGAAATAACAAAGGTGCTGAAAGAGAAAAATATCTTTGTGAGGATGAAATGTACCTGGCAGTCCAGAGCTAACCTTGGCTCTGGTGGTCCTTTTCCATTCCCAGTGAGGCGTTGTTGAGATTTCCCAGGCAATGGGCCTTGCCACAGTCAGGTTCTCTGGTAAAGCTTCATGATATTCTCATCATGAAGCCTTTTCCACACCTGCTTCTCCAGGCTGAAGTCGTGGTTAATGTAGAAAATCAGACGTTTCTTGTCCTTGTCATAGTAGTGATCCGAGTACTTCTCGTGCCCCTCGGTGATGTAGCCATAGGTACTGACCTGGGAAAGATGCAGGGCTCGCTGGGCAGAGGGGCCAGGGATGGAGGGAGCAGGTAAAATACAGGACACAGCTCCCAAACAGGCAGTGAGCACAGCACAGGCATGCCTGGGGGCTTCTCTGGTGGCCCTGTGTGGGGATCCAGAAGGACCAGACTGTGAGCACTGGCTCCAGAGATCCTGCTGTTCCCTCACTGCCTCCCTGGGAGATCATGTGCTCCAGGTCACAGCAGGCTTCACCACCTCTACGGAAGCTATTTTGGGGCTGTTTCTCATCTTCTGTCTGCTCCTCCACAGCTGACACGAGCCCATACACTCTCAAGGCAGATAGCAGCCACCCCTGCTCTCCTCTGTCCCCTGTCCCCACTTCCAGACAGTTCTGGGTGCAAGAATCATGGTGCCCTTACCCGGTCACAGAGGTGGAGGGCAGTCAGCAGCAGGAAGGCTCCTGTTGTGGGTCTGTACAGCCTCCAGTAGGGCTTTTCCAAACTTTGAGATTTTAAAAACCTGCAGCAGGAGAGAAGCAAGCACTGATGAGTTGCTGGCTGGGGTGTTTCAAGAAGGGCACACATTATCCCATTGTGGCCCATGTGGCATCTTCCCTCCTTGCTGCAGCTTGGGGCCATATGAGGCATTTCAGAGATGCTCAGAACTCTCCACCAGCTGCACTGCAACCTAAGCCCAGCTCTGCCCCAGCTTGGTGGAACTGGTAGGTCTTTAGGCAGTGGGGATAGAGAGGGGATGGACTAAAGGATCTTATAGGTTAAAGCCAGCTACTCTTAAATCTGTCCTTTGCCTTGTGGTGCAGAAATGGCTTTGAAGCCCCCTTGTATGTCCTGCTTCTCATTCACATCCAGGATGGGGATAGGGAAGGTGCAGAGGAGCACCACAAAACCTGCCAGGAGCTGCACTGTGTTGTGCCAGGAGTTGTTAGGAAAGTAGGAGTAAACACTGAGAAAAAATAGCATGGAGTCCTCTTGGCCTTGGAAAGGACCCAAGTCAGAGGGGGGATGGCAGAGCAGGCAGGGAGTGCTGGCCATCTGCTCCAGGGAAGGCAGCAGCTCTCAAGGAGACTGAAGGGTAAAGGCAGCCAAAGCAGGGCTCAACAAGAGCTCCTGTTCCTCCATCTCTTGGTCACGTGTGGCCTGTGACAGGCAGATCTCATGGTGACAGTGGCCAGCAGGCTCGTGGAAAGGGCTGGAGAGGCACAGAAGAGCAGCAGCCAGGCCAGGCAAAGGGGATGCTGAAGAAGAGCCTGTTGTGGTGCTTGAGGGCACAACCAACCTCCCCAGTGTAGAAGGAATCTCTGGAGAGAAGGTCTGTTGCAGAGCCTTCGTCTGAGGTGCTAAGCAATGGGCAACATCAAAGGCTGGTCCTGAACTAGAGATCAACTATTCTCGCACTTCAGCAACATTCTTCCTACACCTGAAGTTGCAATTGGTGCTGGATCTCTTTTGGATGCAGAAAACCAAACTGTCTGATGGCTGTTGCTTCTCCAGCCCACAGATTCTGGATGCTTACCCACCTGTAGCATCTCACTGCAGCACCGCAGAGAGTTTCAGCTGAGCTCACACTGCTGATGCTTTTCCCCAGGCTGCTGGTGTGGCTGAACTGTGGTAACAGAGGAGGGAGCTGGGAGGAGAGGCCATAGACAGAGAGAGAGGGTGCTGGCCAGGAAAAACAAGCCTGTTAGAGCACACAGCCTGCAGCTCACCTGTTTTTCATGTATCTGAGGAAATCAGGGTGAACCACCAGGTATTTGTCCATTGTGAAATCTTCATGGAATTTCTGCCGGGGCTTCTGCCTAAGGACAGAAATGGGGAGAGTCAGGACAAGCGCCTACACCTCATCACAGCTGGAAAGGATCTGCCCTGATGCACTTGGTGGTAAGAGAAGAACCACAAACACTGTGAAGATATTCTGTAACATTTCCCACATTACGACAAAGCCTCCATAGCATGTATGCATTGGAGAGGAAGAGATCAGGGAGGAGAGGCAACAGTAGGAGACAGAAATATCAAAAGTATGTGTTTGTGTAGGCAAAAATTGGTTAAACCAGGCCTTCATCCATGAGCAGGCCACACCAGACCAGCCAGCAGCATGTGCTCATCCCCAAAAACCACAAAGCTTTCTCTAAGCTCTGGCCACACATCACTGAAATCAGCTACCTCTGGCAAGGAGGTGTTTTGACTACAGCAGTGCTCAGAGCTGTGGAGGAAATGAGAGATTTCTGCATGCAAGTCTGCCAGGGGAGGGAGGATTTACCCTGGCTTTACCCTGGCCTGGTCTTCTGCAGGGCTGAGCATTGTGGAGAGGAAAAGAGCACAACAGAGAGCTCCTTACTGGAGTGGTAGAGGGGGCTATATTTTGTTTTACCCGCTGAGGTTCAAGAATCCTTTCCTGATGTCCTTGTTGAACAGGAGAGCCTCCAGCCACTCATAGTCTCTTGCTCCCTCCAGGAAGTGAATGTATCTGACATCCTAAGAGGACAAGTGAGCATTAGTGAACAGCACTTTTCATAAAATGCAAGCAGACATCTTGGCTCACTGAGTTTCTTGGACACACATGGGTCTGCAGCTCTCAACCAGCCCACAGCAGCAGAGTGGAGATAACACCTGATGTGCAGCTCCTTCTACAAGGCTGGGGTGGCACTGACACAATGTGCCACTGCAGACACTCACTCTGAGCCAAGGCAGTGCAGGTTCCCTCACTGAGGTGATGCTAAAGGGCTGTCTCAGCCCCTTGGCTCCTCATGGCAAGAGCAGAACTGAAGGCCACAGACAAACAGCATCCTGTCAAAGCTGTGCGTGCACACAGCAGGGACCTCACTTACTTTGTCCTGTGGGATGCTGCTGAACCCTCTGTGTCCCAGGATCTGAAGAGAGGAAACCAGGGAGAAGGCTGTGAATCCATAAAAGGAGGTTCTTGTTCCCACATCTTTTTCATAACCCTTGATTACAGCCCCGCTCACCCTGGCCAAGGAAATCAAACAGAGGAGCAGAGTTAGGTGACCACTGAAACCCCTCACATGCATATTCCTAATAGGAAAAGACAGTGTTGGCCTGGAGGAAGGGAAGATTAGACCCATTCTGATTGGCACCTTGATCTGCAGGAGAGTCCCTGCTGTGGAGATGGCTCTTCACAGCTCACACAGGCTGTGAACACAGGCTGTGGATATTTAGTAACTTTCCAATTACTTTTGGACTTTTTATCTCCTGTCATCCGTCATTTTGGCACTTGGGAATGAGTGGAATACTAGAAGAGATGAAGTGATCCAGCCACAGTTAGGGGCCAGCCACAACAAGCTAGTTGTGCATCTTCTGAGAAGGAAGGCTGCCTTACCTGAAGACATAGTCATGGGAGTCAATCTCCTGGCCCATCCCAGAGTTATTCAGGATTCCTCCATTCCCCACCACAGCACAGCTGATGCAGGTGGGCACGCTGCTGTCATGGCTGGCCAGAAGCAGCTGCTGGTGGGGATTTGGGGGCAGCAGGGATATGACCTCCTTTACCACTGTGAAGCAAACACAGTGGTGAGTTATCAAGAGCCTTCGGGATGGACACAGGGAAACCACCAGAGTTTCCACCATGAGATCCTCCTAGACTGATGTCGCCCTGATTTTTCTAGAGTGCTGTGTTTATAGTTGGTAGCAAAGGTTCTCACAGATTTTGTGTAAACAATCCATGTTTCTATAACCGGCCAAGGATTGTTTTGTACTTTGGATGTTGTTTTTCATTCTTCTTTCTGGGCTGGAGAATGTGATGGACTGTGTTTCTCACCTGTGGAATTTCAGAGGTGGTAACCTCCTTGTCCAATCCATAACTGTCTGTAAAAAGGTATAAATATAAGAATAAAGAGAGGCTGGGTCTCTTTTTGCTCTCTGCCTGGCCTTGGTAGCTGAGCTCCTGAGTTACCTGATTGTTTCCTGTCTGACAGAGAGCGATAGACTGATGCCTTTGATGGGGAGATGCTGCCAGCCTCCAGCTACTCAGCATAAGGCTTCTGCTAGGAATCTGAAAGTCCCATCCTGACACGCCCTGAGGGACTCACGTGAATAATTCAGGTCCATGAAGCCAAAGGGGGGTACAAAATGCTCCAGGCGGTTCCATTCAGTGTCACTGAAGTATCTCTTGTCCATGAAGAGTGTGATGTTGGGCAGGAAAAGATCCCGCAGCCACTCAGACTTGGCAGCCCTGGCCCTCACTGATTCAGGGCAGGTCTTGAAAAACACAAAGGAAACAATAATGACTGATGAGCAGAGCTGATAAACCTGAGTGTCAGTGCCTGTGGGCCTGTGTGTGACAGGACCAAAAGGAAATGCAAAAACCCCAGTGGTACCTCATCCATATCCCTCAGCATCCCCATCACCAGGAGCATGAAGCACAATTTTAGCACTACATCCATAACCAGCTGGTGAAAAGTTCCCTACAAGGGAGCCAGGATGACTCCAAGTCTCTGAGGCTTTCCTCTTCAGAACAGGCCTGTCATGCTTAAATGTTTTACTGGTTTTGTGTCGCCCTGGTTTTACAGGGCCCCATAAGTTGTAACATTGTAGCTGTAGTTTCCCATGCTTGTTCTGTAAACATGGTCCTTGTTTTCCTTAACCAACCAGGATTGTTTTGCACTTGTGGAATTGTTTTTCATTCTTTTCCCTGGGATGGAGAAAGATGATTGACCATCTCTTTGTCCTGTAAACCTTCAGGGGTGTTGACCCCTTTCACCAATCTTTGACTGTCCTTAGAACCCTATAAAAATAGGTAAATAAAGAAGGGCAGGGCTTTTGGTCGGTCCTGCCTGGTGAAACCACTACTGCTCTGTGACCCACGTGTTTCTTCTGTTGCTAACTAACCAACAGTTTTGGGCCTCATTAGACGATGCTAATTAACCTTTGTAATAGGTCTAACCTAAATGTATCAAGTAAGGCTGTAAGCACTTAGAATATGCTACAATAATACATATATATGCTATAATAAGCAGTCCCTATTGGCAACATACCTCACAAGGTCCTAAGAGTGCACCCAAGGGAACACTGAGGAACATATGAAGTCAGATCACTGTTGCCACTCCCTTTAAGGGTAAGAAAAAATGTGCAGCAACTTGTTCGATGTCATAAATAAATCAGTGAAATGTGCAGCTGAGAAGGGAATCCAAGCCAGCTTATCCTACAAGGAGGGTCTCACTGCAGCTGGCAAGAGTGAGGCTGTGTGTGCAGGTGGAAAGCAAACAGCTCCACTACACTGAATTTTCTGCTGATTCAATTTGGGCTCTACTTTCTCAGACATGCGTCATGCCCAGCTCAAATCCCCAGTAACAGCTGCATTGCCAAAGCCTTGCTGAGTGCTCCATGGCTGAGCTGGGCTCTCTGCAGTGGATGAGGATGACAACCCTGTCACAGCCTGAGGAGACAGCCCTCATTCTGCCTGTCACCACACAGGAGTGCACTGAGGACAACACTGTCAAGAGTTCCATGGTGGCATCATTTCACTCGCAGCTCATTTCATGTCCAGAAACAGGGACTTTCCTTTCCTGCTCAAGCAGGTGCTGTTCAAGGCTTGGTACTTCTTGTGCCTCCAGTGCTGGACTGGATCAGGAACAAGGGAAACTCTGATCATGTAGGAAGTTAAGGAGGGGGGGAGTGCTTCGAGTGACTCCCTCTCTCTGCTGAATTACAGGTCAGGTTTGGGAGTGAGACACAACATGTGAGAAGGTGGCCCACCTGTTCCAAGCCTTCCAGAAATAGGGGTGCCAGGGAAAACTGGTCTGGGTAAGCTTTGCAAAGAGTTACCAGCATGAGATGGGGGACAGAGACAGTATGAGACACCACAACCTGTCCCATCTGCTTGCTGAGAACTTAGCTGTAGTTTACTACTTTCCTAAAGGCCCTGTTTCTGGACACTAGTAATTATGAGATCCTCAAATTTAATTAACCTGAGTCTTCATGTGAATGCAGATGTTGTATATAGAGGTCTTCCTGTCTGGGTCCCACCAGCATCTGCATATACCAACGAGTGACCTACCAGCTCTGAAATCATCCTCAACTGCACAGGGCACACAGCCCAGGGGCCAGCAGACAAGGAGGTCAAAGGGGAGGCACCATGGTGACCTCCACACCATCCCACCTACCGCGGGTGGGGATGAGTTATCCAGCAGGTACTCGTCCTCAAAATCCCACTGCGGCTCCGACGTGAAGTCAGCAGCGCTCAGTTTCCTCCTCTGTGTCACTGCAGCAGCCTGAGGAGCAGGTCTCACAGTTCCCACTGATGCAGGAGGTGCTCTGGGTTTTCCTTGGTCTTTGGATGTGTTGTTCTCATGTGCTCCCTTCACCCCAGAGGATGGCTTCACTGTTGCCTTCTCCACGCCTCCCTCCTCCCTGGGAACTGGTTTCACTGTTGTCTTCTCCTTGGCTTCTCCCACTGTTGTTTTCCCCTTGTTTCCCTGCACCATGGGGGTTGTTTTCACTGTTGACTTCTCGATTCCCTCCAGCTGGGGTGGTGGTTTCACAGCCATGCTCTCCTTGGCTTCCTTAACCCTGGTAATTGGCTTCATCCTTTCCTTCTGCTCCTCCTTTCCTTTCCATCTTGATGTCTTCTCCACCACATCATTGAGTCTTGTGATGTGTCCTCCCAAAGTCACCTTTAAAATGCTCCTGGAGTTCCCGTTATCAGAATGGTTTAGACCCTGTTGCTCTTGGGTGTCCACTTGTTGTGTCTCTGGGGCATGTTGCAAAATGTTCAATTTCCTGAATGCAATCAAAGGAAAAGCAGATACATCACACACACTTTCCACTGAACACCCTTCAGCCCATTTCTAGTGCTCTTAACTCTGAGCCTCTCTCTGTGCATTAGAGCAATTTCATTTTGAACTTTGCCAAACGTTATCCAACTTCCTACACCATTCTAGCCTGAATACTGCTTATCTCCCTGCTAAAAAAATCCCAGAGGCACTCACTGCTCTCCTCAGCACTTGGCACATGAAACATTCACCCTGGCAGTGACAGCCAACCAGTAGAGCCCAGCTTTGCCACGCACTGGGCAGGCCCCCTGGCAGTGTCCCCAGAGCACTACGGGGTTGGTTTGGAGATCCTGGGCTCAGGACATGGCACACACCATGGAGGCAGCCATCTGCCTCTCTCCTCTGCCAGCAGAGCCCTGTGCTTCAGCAACAGAGCATGAAGATCCTCCGGAATTCAAGAAGGGAAGTCCAAGAAGAAGTGAAACTCACTCCTTTACCCTACATCACCTCTTCAGCTTTTGGGGCCACAGGGCACTTCTTTCTCTCCTCTTTCCCCTTACTCAGGTAATGCAAGGGCATCACACAGCACTCACCAGGCACATGTGTCTGAAGGCAGGCACTACGAAGCTATTAAAATGCAAACTTTCTACATTTTTAGCACTTGCCTCTAATATTGCAGTTGCCCTGTTGCCTGATTCAGAGGCACAGGCAGGTACAAGGTTATCACAGGAAGACACATCTGCCGACAGCAGAAGAGCCACCTGCAACAAGACTGGGCTAAAACCCACAAAAAATATCAAGGCAGAAGAGGTGGGGCTTTGTCCTAAACATTCCCTCTTCTCTGCACATGGCTGGAGGGGAGAACAGGAAAAAGGAAGGTGAACAATATCTGCAGCTGAGCTTTTATGTGCAGCAAAGCTTTCCAGGACAAACCAGCATGGTTGTGGCAGTCTGATTCCCCGCTCGTGTTCAGCCTTTGCATGACGCATTTGTTTGGGAACGCTGTGGATTGCTTCCCAAGTGATAAATGGGGAAAAAAGCACTTCTGCAGATAACAGGCTGCAGATAGCAGCTCAGTGGCTGCTGAAATTTGATGGATGTCATACCACTCTGAAAGTGTTCAGGAAATTGTCAACTAAGGAGGCTTTTAAAAATCATTTCGTACCAGATAAATACGTGAAACATTTGCAAGGCTACAAAAGAGAGGTTGTAGCAAATGGCCTATCAGCTCTGCCTCTCTCATAATCACTAGCCAGTTTCAACCAGGTGTGCAGCATGTGCTTTCTATCATAGTGTTTCATGTATAAGCTTGTGTTACTGTTTACTGCCCAATAGCGGGAAAGATTTTATATGGACACTCTAAATAAAGAGAAATTTGGTAAGGTAACTCAGGCAGATCTCAAATCCCTTGGTGATTTCCTGTTGTATTTTTAAGATGATGTTTAAAACTTTGAAATTAAAGCACAGAGAACAAATGAAACAGGAGTTTCAGTATGAGAAACCATCCCCCACCCCAGGCTTTCCCTGTGTGCTGTATTGCAGGGCAGATTCCACCCCAGTCTATTACATTTTAACTTCAAATGCTGTGCCAGAGACCAAAGTATAAAACCGAGGGCTCTTCACATCCCAGACCTTGCTCCCTGCACTCAGGCCCACATAGCCAGGCACTCCTGCTTACACAGGACCCTGCTCTCCTGACCAGCATTCTAAATCCAGACAAATGGTCAAAGCAGCTCGGTGAATTTCAGGCTCTAGAGTCCATCTGGCAAACAACTGCAGAAGCTCAATGACATTTACTGTCATTTTCCTCCCCTTTTACAAAGCCCAAGGACAAATAGAGGATAAAGCCATGAAAACGCTGCTTTATGTATTCTACAAGACATACAAAGTACAGAAATAGAACTGCCACACAGACAACCACACACAGCTCATACCTTGTTGTGTTTTACTTAAGTTGTATAAATACAGGCATTTCCATTCACTGAATGAACTGCAGCAGAAGGAGATGGCTTCAGGCAGCTCAACATGGAGAGCCACTGCTTGTTCCAGCTCTGCCACTGATGGGCTCTGGGATCAAGGACAACTCACTCCACTTCTCTACACCTCCTCCTTCTCTCCTTTCCCTCCCACCTCCCTTGTGCAGACTCCAACCTCTCCAAATTGATAGCTGTCCTCAAAGTGTGGTCTCAAGCTGCCAGAGCTGACCTGAACTCAAGTCACCTCCAGAAGAACTCCAGATGTTCCCAGCCTCCCTCCTCCTGCCTGCCCCCACAGCTCCAACCCAGATACCCACCTGAGAACCAACCCAAGCAAAAGCCAGATGAGCTCACTGTGAGAGCAGGACCAGGTGAGAGTGGTGGCGAGGCTGGGGAGTGGTGCTTCCTATACCCAGCACCAACACATCCACCAGCCATACCTGTGCTGGGAAAGGCTCAGGTGTCTGCAGGGCTCATGCAAGGAGCAGTGCTCCCTGCCAGTGATGCTGGAGACATTTCACTGCAATTCCACACCCATTCCTGTAGGATTTACTTGACCATTTATATAAAACAGATACCATTATATGATGCCTACATGACCCTGGTGTCCCAGTATGCAGCATACTTGTGTTAGGAATCAGCTGCTGAATTTGCCATAAATTCAAAGCCATCCCACCAAATTCAGAGTCCATCAATGCAATCTGGATTAGGGCTAAATAAGGTCCTTCTGGGAGCCAACAGGAAAAGCAAATACTATGTAGTGCCAAAGTATGAAAACAGGTATGATTAGTGAAGCAAAAACTGCTTTGAAGTGATGAAAGGAAGCCCTGGGAAATAGTGAGCCAAGAGAAGCAGCTTTTTGACTGTGGATCTTCCAACACCATGCTCTGCTAAAGTAAAGTGATCACCTAACTCAGATCAGAAGTGCAAGTTCCAGGGTAAAAAAGACACAGAGTAAAAAAGAGACAGAGAAAGCGAACAAGCATCCGAACCAGACAGTGCGTGCCACGAAAGAACAGGTCCCTTACCTGAAAATCTTTGTCTTTGCCAAGTCAAACAAGGAGCTGGAATTGACAAGGTAGAGGCAAAGCTGTGTTACAGCAATGAGGCAGATGAGGGCTCTGGCAATTTTCAGGAGCCTTATCCTGGAGCAGCGCATGGTGAGGTACCCGTGAGGCTCAGAGGCGCTCACCAGGCACTGCCTCACCAAGGTGTGTGGAAGCACTGGGCTGGTCTTCCCTCTGGATTTCCCTATAACAGCGTGCGCACCCTGTCTCCCAGCATTCCCAGACACTCTGCACACAGATCCAATTTCTCAGGCAAGACATCAGTTTTGTGCTGTTCCCGTCTATCACCAGAAGCTTATTTAACAAAGAGCAGGGAAAGGAATGCTTTTTACTGCAAACAATGGAAGGTTCCTGTATTTTCCTTGATGACGTTGGTCTGCCCTAAAATGGAAGCCCTTTATCTCTAACCTGGTAGCAGCATCAGTGGGAACATGTGAGATCTATGGAAGTGGCCATAGTTACAATCCAGGAAGGTTTCATACCACCACCCATCCAAGGTTTTAGACATAACCATAAACCTACATTCTTCATGCAGTAATTGCTTGCAGCTCCAATCCAGGAGCAATCCCTGTCCCCCAAAAGCTGATGGCTAGACACTCATCCATTTGACTTCGTGGTTGGTTTGAAACAAATCAAAGTGAGACTTGGTGCAAATCCACCACAGAAAAGAGGAGTTTGTGTTATGAGAATCCCCAGTCAGTGTGAAATTAATCTTTGGCAGTCCAGAGTGCATCACCCTGCCAGCAGAGGGAAAGATTTGCAGAGATGGACAGCGCAGCCAGAGAAATGTTTATCTCTACCAGGGATGTAGTTTTACAGCAAAGAGCTATTTTAACTTTTTAAGTTGTTAAACATTAACCCTGAAAGTTCAAGGGGAGATGGCCACACTGCTTCTTATGCATAGGCTGCTTTTGCACAGCTCTTACAAAGAAATGAAGCTCAGATACAAAAAAAGCCTTTGCTGACAGTATCTCAGATCTCAGAAGCACTCACACTGTTACTGAATACCCAGAGAACTGAAGGTGCCTGTTTTATGTCACAGGAAAGCCAGTCAACAGGTTTCACAACTACAAGACTTTTTTTGTTAATAGGGGTCCCAAAGGGAAATTCTGGAGGCAGGAAACATTTTCTTCAATCTCCTCCATGTAACACTACTGTGAAACCAAGAGCCACAAGGGATAGAAAAATTCCTACAAGCAGAAAAATATGGATTTCTTTGCTTTTAAGGATCTGCACTGGTGATTGTGGAGAACTCGTCTGCAGCACTCTCTGTTCAGGAAGGATTGTGCTTGGGGGAATCTCCAAACCCCTGGCAAGCACGTTAGCCAAAAGCAGGCTTGCTATGCAAAATACAGCTTTTCACCTTCTTGGTGTAAGAAAACCTAGACCCTCCTGTCAGAGTATGGACTTTCACTTCCTCAGAGCATAATTTCCTCACCATCCACCCCCACTGCTGAGATCAGTCTGTCAGAACTGAGGCACCTGGCTGGTTTGCTCAAACACGAGGTCAGAATGGGAAATGGGGATATACTGTAACTCCCCGAGGATGATCTGGTGAAAACTGAGGCCAAGAGCAGAGCTGGTCTCTTAAACAGCTCTATGAGATGTAAGATTCTTGGGATACACAGGGCAGGAAGACACAAAGCAAAGACTGCACAATGCAAAGGGCCTGGCCTCTCAAGGGCCACAGCAATCCTTTTCCAAATGCATGTTTCTCTGCAGTCCTACCTGCAATCCCACCTGCAGTCCCAGGAAATGCTGCTTCTCTTAAGGTGTACAGACTCCAAGCCCAGCACTGCTGGTGGCTCCAATTCTCAGCATGAATGCCCACAGCAGAAGTTCTTCTATTCTTCAGTACTGTAAAAACAAGATGACTTTTTTATTTAAGCAAACTGCACTTGGGATCATCGAGTGAAAGTAGTTTTCTGTCAGCCCTTTTTGATCTCTAATAGCCCATTTAATTCCACGTCCACTTCTCTACATCCTTAATTACATCCTGGATATATAAAAGGCAGATTTGCCTGGTTTTGTTGGTTTTTTTTTTTTTTTAATTGATAAACGAACTTGCTTGTCATTAGGTCTTACACTGTGTGTGTTGAGGGTGTCAGCTGGCGTTTGAACTATGCCATAAACTTATCTGTGGGCACGTTCTTCACAGGGCTGTGTATCAAATCTTGTTTGCTTGCCTGTGCCCTTTGTGCTTTCCACTCTCCCATGTCTCTGGTCTACAGAACAGAACATCACAAATGAGCTCCAAGAACAGAACTGTTCTACAAATTGATCTGTCTTTGCTGCAGGACAAACTTGTCTTTCAGTGATGTCTACAACCTACCAAAAGCAGTATTTGACTGGAAGCCAGTGGAATAAAGCTGCTAAAGAAGCTGGGGGTGTTTGGACACGTTCACAGTATTATTTGATGATATAAGAACTGAGTAATAAGTGGGGGAGAGAAAGAATGACATTTTCTGCAGCATGCAACTGCTCAATGGTCATGCCTGGGGGCTAACAAAGGCTTGGCTTGGCAACCTTAGGTTCTTGTTTTCCCCTCCCTGCTCAGCAATCATCTTCAGAAGCAAATGCTTTCCGGCTGGGAATCTGGAGGGGAAGAAATTACAAGAGCAAACCCTGCACAGCTGTTCGTCTTGCTTTCACCAAATGAAACTGATAGCCCAGAAACTCCCAAGCTTGCCATTATTCCACAGCCACTGGCCATTTTCCAGCTAGTTCCTTCCCTTCTGCACCAAACCTTCTCCCAAAAACTAAACAAGCACCCAGAGGCAACAGCATTTATTGTAGCAAAGCCCCCACATCTTCTACAGTGGCACTTTCAAAAATACCCAGAGTTCTGTCACAGAGCAAAGCCCCAGAAAACTGTGCCAGGAGTGAGGGAACAGCTTAGTGAGCCAAGTGGTCTGTGTTCTCCATGGGCTGGAATGCCCCAGGAGGGAAAGACACAGTGGTTTTGATGGTGGGATGAGCAGGCAGCTGCTCAGTGTCCACACAGCAGAGCTGCAGAGATTGCAAACCCTGTCAGGTTTTCATTAGTGCTGATTTGTGTGCTTGGTGTCCAGCCCCACCCAGCTCATGCCCCCATAAAGGAACTGCCTTGGATCCATGTAGGGACAGCAGATGACATCAGTCCAACCCAGAATATTCCCCCTCTCCCACTTGGTAATGGGACCATGGGCAGGTTTCTCCAGCCAGTGCCCACACACCATGGAATGTCCTTGCCTGCAGCAATCACTGGGAGATGGGATGTAAATGTTCTGAATCTGACCCTATTGCAGCCTCTGGTCGCTGGAACTTGTTTTATTTCTTTCTGTAAGCACAGTGGGGACTCAGCTTTTGAGCTGTTCCCTACAGCCACAGCTCTGGGTGATAATTAACCTCGCTGAACAGAGCAGACCAAGTCTGCCATCACACAGCCTTTCTGCTCCTCGAGCTCTTCACATTCACCCCATCCCACTGAAATGCTCTGCTCTCAGCATTCCTTCCTCAGACACACAATGCTGAGAAGACTGATGAGCCTCTTCGTTTGAGAGAATTTTAGAAAACCACAGAAAAATACACTCCCAGCAACAATGGCTGGAAACGTCAACTGGAGTTACACAGGCTGGAAAGAACCAGGGATCCTTTATCCAAATGCCTCCCTCAGCAGCTTTTTGTCTGTGCCATCCCAGCAGGAAGCCTAGCACATCACCCCAGAGCTGACAGACAGAGAGACAAACTGACACCACTTCAGGGCTAAGATGGGTTGTGGAGTTTTTTCCCCCCTTTTACAATCTGTTTGATGGAAAGAAAGAAAGAAAGAAAGAAAGAAAGAAAGAAAGAAAGAAAGAAAGAAAGAAAGAAAGAAAGAAAGAAAGAAAGAAAGAAAGAAAGAAAGAAAGAAAGAAAGAAAGAAAGAAAGAAAGAAAGAAAGAAAGAAAGAAAGAAAGAAAGAAAGAAAGAAAGAAAGAAAGAAAGAAAGAAAGAAAGAAAGAAAGAAAGAAAGAAAGAAAGAAAGAAAGAAAGAAAGAAAGAAAGAAAGAAAGAAAGAAAGAAAGAAAGAAAGAAAGAAAGAAAGAAAGAAAGAAAGAAAGAAAGAAAGAAAGAAAGAAAGAAAGAAAGAAAGAAAGAAAGAAAGAAAGAAAGAAAGAAAGAAAGAAAGAAAGAAAGAAAGAAAGAAAGAAAGAAAGAAAGAAAGAAAGAAAGAAAGAAAGAAAGAAAGAAAGAAAGAAAGAAAGAAAGAAAGAAAGAAAGAAAGAAAGAAAGAAAGAAAGAAAGAAAGAAAGAAAGAAAGAAAGAAAGAAAGAAAGAAAGAAAGAAAGAAAGAAAGAAAGAAAGAAAGAAAGAAAGAAAGAAAGAAAGAAAGAAAGAAAGAAAGAAAGAAAGAAAGAAAGAAAGAAAGAAAGAAAGAAAGAAAGAAAGAAAGAAAGAAAGAAAGAAAGAAAGAAAGAAAGGAAGAAAGAAAGAAAGAAAGAAAGGAAGAAAGAAAGAAAGAAAGAAAGAAAGAAAGAAAGAAAGAAAGAAAGAAAGAAAGAAAGAAAGAAAGAAAATTCTGTTCCTTGACTGTGAATCTCTCAGAGAGCTGGTGCCCCAAGGAGCAGGGCAGCACTGCAGACAGGTGAAAAAGTAATTTATTAAACTCATGGCTAGTTGCCCTCCCTTCAGAAAAGCAGCCTCTCCAGCTCCTGTCCCTGACAGCTGCCAGGAATAGGAGCATTCAAGGACTCTCCACTGCTCCAGAGAAAGTAACACAAAAATCACAAAGTCCAAATTCCTCTCTGCATCCCTGGCAAAAAAAAAAGGAAGGCATATTATCTCAGCACATCACATCTAGCAGCAAAATTCAGGCCCTGCACAGAAATGAATTATAGAATCACATCTCTGTGGGGATCTACTAATTTTAGAGCCAGAAGTGAAATATTTCTTGGTAAAGGTCTTTCCCATACTCTTCCCACTGACTTAACATCAGAAACCATCACTCTTGACATCTCTGGCAGGACAAATGTGCCATTTGGCACCCTTTGGGGTGAAAAGTGCTGCAAGGAATGCAAGATGTAAGCCTGCTTCTTGAGTGGTATAAATCATCCTGTTACTGTCTTACACTTGCAAAAATGTGGCCTCATAGTGCTTTTCCCTCTGTTCCTGACTGACAGGAGCATCAGAGAAGTGCAGTAAGATTTTTAGCTGCAAGAGTAGGACAGCCATAGGGTCCTGTGAGGAGCTGCTGGATATCAGATGCTTCTCTTCTCTTCTCTTCTCTTCTCTTCTCTTCTCTTCTCTTCTCTTCTCTTCTCTTCTCTTCTCTTCTCTTCTCTTCTCTTCTCTTCTCTTCTCTTCTCTTCTCTTCTCTTCTCTTCTCTTCTCTTCTCTTCTCTTCTCTTCTCTTCTCTTCTCTTCTCTTCTCTTCTCTTCTCTTCTCTTCTCTTCTCTTCTCTTCTCTTCTCTTCTCTTCTCTTCTCTTCTCTTCTCTTCTCTTCTCTTCTCTTCTCTTCTCTTCTCTTCTCTTCTCTTCTCTTCTCTTCTCTTCTCTTCTCTTCTCTTCTCTTCTCTTCTCTTCTCTTCTCTTCTCTTCTCTTCTCTTCTCTTCTCTTCTCTTCTCTTCTCTTCTCTTCTCTTCTCTTCTCTTCTCTTCTCTTCTCTTCTCTTCTCTTCTCTTCTCTTCTCTTCTCTTCTCTTCTCTTCTCTTCTCTTCTCTTCTCTTCTCTTCTCTTCTCTTCTCTTCTCTTCTCTTCTCTTCTCTTCTCTTCTCTTCTCTTCTCTTCTCTTCTCTTCTCTTCTCTTCTCTTCTCTTCTCTTCTCTTCTCTTCTCTTCTCTTCTCTTCTCTTCTCTTCTCTTCTCTTCTCTTCTCTTCTCTTCTCTTCTCTTCTCTTCTCTTCTCTTCTCTTCTCTTCTCTTCTCTTCTCTTCTCTTCTCTTCTCCTCTCCTCTCCTCTCCTCTCCTCTCTTCTTCTCTTCTCTTCTCTTCTCTGTACTGTCTTCTCTGTAACCGTTCTTCTGCTTTATTTAGATACATACCTGGTGCTACCAATCTCCATCCTTCTCCTGTTAACTTGACAGAGCCTTTTGTCAGCCATGGAGAAAAGGGAATTCTTTACCACAGCAGATGCACAGCACCTATCAACCTCATGCTTGGAAATCCCCAGGCAAAGTGATTGCTGGGCAGGAGAGCAGTACTGTGCTATTGGAGTGCAAATGTGAGATCCTGGTGCTCAGGAAGGGCCACACTTTCTCTCCTGATTCCCTGGGAGCTCTTTAGCATCTGTTCAACTCAGGTTTGTCTCAAAGATTCCAGGAAGGACACCTCTGTTGCAGTCTCAGCCAGAGCCAAGAGGATGAGCCAGCCCGTTTCTACTAATGAAGTGCAATGACATTCATCATCTCCTCCATGAGATGTGCTTCCAAAACATGTGCCACAGAGAAGTCAGGCAGGACAGACACTGAGTGCGGTTTTTTTCTAGCTCTGCAGCTTACACCTCAAGCCTTGGGTCCCCATTTATAGTTATCAACTGGGAATGATCAGGCCTACAACAGAAACAGTCTAAGCTGTGTTGTTTACATCTGATGTCAAATGTGGGTGCCCTTGTGTTAATCTCTGTGACCCTGCCATTACCAACCCCACGATGCCAAGCAGATGTCAGCTGGGTCCTATTTTTCAGTGCCTGAGCTTTCCCTCCCTCTGCCTAAGCAATCTCCACCACTGCATCACACTCTGCTGATCCCCTTTGCTCCACCCCAGCTAGCAGCTTGCTCAGTACCTAAGTTCATATTTACCCCCTGATATTGCAACCATAAGTAAACACAAGCACAGTTAACTACAGTAACATCTTAAATGCATAAAACAATCAAGTGCAAGAAGACACATTGCTCTGTATTAAAATGAGAACTATGAGAAGTTATTCTGCTGGTTGTTTAACTGCGCGTGCTATCTGTGAAAAAGTGCTCTGAGAATCACCGAGAAATAACAAGCCCTTGGGTTTACATACTTTGGGTAATTTACCCTAAAGTACTTGCAAATTACCTTACTGTGGGTCCTTCAGCTGATGTTGAAAGGCAGTCCTGGCTGTGAGGTGGATGAGGAGCCATCCTACAGCACCACATACTTTTCCAGACAGAAGATCTCTGAAATAAACAGAAAGGAGACAGAGCAGTAAAGGCAGTTAATCACATCAGAATTTAACCAGGATGGTGCCAATAGTTCTGCTTTTGTCCAAAACTACTTCAGCTTTATCTGCCAGCTTTTATCTTTTGTGGCTGCACCACAACATCCTTGGAGCCCTGATGGCTGAAGCCACCAGAGTCCAGCAGCCCACAAGTCAAAGGTGGATAATTTATTTTGCCACTGTCAAAATATTTCACCACTGTTCAGGAGACCAGTCTACTAAAAACACGCAGATATGCTGACTACCCTACAAACATATTCAAATAACTGCACTGTTTGAGGGATGGAAGTTCACATACTACTTGATTTGAGAATTAGCTTTACCTCACATCTACAAAATGCATATTTGTCTCTTCCTCTGTGAAGATAAATAGGTGGCATCTTACTTGTGGGATTTTACGTGGTTTGCTATCTAATGTAACCAGGAATAAAAACTTCCTGTCTTGTCACATAGTCAGTCTTTGGGTTTTGTGTTATTCTGTGGAACAATCTCTCATCTAGGAACTGCAACTGAACTGAAAATCAGTTTTCCTAGAAGGCCACTTCCTTGAGTTGTTTACTGTTCCCTGTAGAATACTGTATTCAGCCAGCCCTGTCTTTCTCTTAATACCAGAATTTGACGTGATCTGGCCTTACAACTTCAAGTAAACCAGAAGCCCATATATCAGTCCATGCTTCATTAAAAAGGGCTTGATGGTCACCAACACTACCAGGGCTTCCTGCAGGCCAAACTGAGACACATTCATGCCTGTAGATACTTGGCCACCAGTTGTATGAACCTGGTTTGACTTGGAGCAGAGCCCAGGTGATCAAATTTTGTTTCAACTCTGCAACTGGCAAGTGGAATTGACACCTGGAGAAGAGAGGAGCCGAACACCCTTACACCATCCCTTCCTCCATGACTGTTAATAACCACGCTCAGTGGAGCTCAGCACACCCTCAGTACCCCAGCCAATTTTGTCTCCAAACATAGGTACATACAGATAATTTTGCCCTATTTTGCACTCACAAAGAAAGAAAAAAGATCACCTGTCTTCTGGTAGGTTTGTTTAAAGAAAGAAGGGGTTTTGGATAATGACCCCAAGGTTGCTGGGACAGCACCCTGCCATTGCCATTGCCATTGCCACTGCCATTGACGCTGCCATTGCCATTGCCATTGCCATTGCCATTGCCATTGCCATTGCCATTGACATTGCCACTGCCATTGCCACTGCCATTGACACTGCCATTGACACTGCCATTGCCATTGCCATTGCCATTGCCATTGCCATTGCCATTGACGCTACCATTGCCATTGCCATTGCCATTGCCATTGCCATTGCCATTGCCATTGCCATTGACGCTACCATTGCCATTGCCATTGCCATCACCACATGATCTCCCACCTCACAACAACTGTGGTGGATCACTCCTGGGCCCCCAGGTCCCAACCCCAAGGGTCTGCATGTCTGTGCCCCCAAAGACATTGCAACAATCACTCTTCCTCAGCTCAGACAGCTGCTGTGGGTGCAGGGAGCAGGATAAAGCCCACACCATTTTTAGGCTCTCTGTCTCATTTCCTGTTGCAGAAAGGTGAGCAGGGACAGCACCACCATGGGCTGGTCAGTACAAATATCACCAAACTGTCGTGCACGATGGAGATCACGCCTGGGTGCAGTATATCCATGTACAAACAAGGATAATCCACCCTTTAGTAAGAAACCATTTGCCACAAAAGGCCATAGGAGGAGCTGGATGGCAAGGACAGACTTTTGTTATGAAGCAGCCTGGGAATGGAGGGGCCATCCAAGACAGCACTGCTGCTGGACACCTAAATAAAGAATATGGGTGCTGGATACATGTCCTGCCTGGGTGTTGCCCTGCTTTGCAGGGTTCCATATTAGTAACTTTGCAGTACAAGTTTCCCATGCTTTTTCTGTAAACATGGTCCTTGTTTTTCCTAACTAGACGGGATTATTTTGCACTTGTAGATTGTTTTTCATTCCTTTCTCCTGGGGTGGAGAAAGATGATTGACCATGTCTTTGTCCTGTAAACTTTCAGAGGTGTTAACCCCTCTCACCAATCCATAATTGTCTTTAGAAATATATATAAATAAGAGAATAAAGAAGGGCAAGCCTTTTGGTAAGTCCTGCCTGGAGATTCAACTACTACTCTGGAACCTGCGTGTTTCTTCTGTTGCCAGCTGTGCAACACCTGGGCACTCACATCTTTTACAAACAGGCTGCTCTAGTGTGGATCCCCCACAAGGTCATGTGCTCCAGCATGGGCTCCTCTCACCACAGGTTCATAGATCCCTGCCAGGACCCTGCTCCAGCTCAGGCTTCCCAGGAGGTCACAGCCTTCTTTCAGGCATCCCCCTGCCCCAGTGTGGGCTCCTGCAGAGGCTGCAGGTGGATCTCTGCACCCACATGAACCTCCATGGGCTGCAGGGGCACAGCTGCTTCACTGTACTCTGCACCAGGGGCTGCAGGGGAACCTCACTCCGGTGCCTGGAGCACCTCCTCCCCCTCCTTCTCCACTGACCTTGGAGTCTGCAGAGTTGTTTCTCTCACATATTCTGATCCCTCTCTTCTCTGAGTGCAACGACCTCTGTGCAATAACTTTTCATTCCTTCTTAAATATGTTGTCACAGAGGTGTTACTGCCATCACTGATTGGTTGGCACTGGACAGCAGCAGGTCCATCCTGGAGCCAGCTGGCGTTGGCTCTGCTGGGCATGGAAGAAACTTCTGGCAGCTTCTCACAGAAACCAGCCCTGTAGCCACCCTGCTACCAAAACCTGGCCATGCAAACCCAATACAACCACAAGGATCATCAAGTGCAACTCCTGGTCATGCAAACCCAATACAACCCACAAGGATCAAGTGCAATTCCTGGCCCTGCACAGGACAGCTCCAGAAATCCCACCCTGTGCCTGAAATTGTTGCTCAAACACAGCTTGAGCTCTGGCAGCCTTGAGGCTGTGACCACTTCCCTGAGGAGCCCATTTCCCACCTCAGCTGTGCTGCCAGCAGTTTTAAAAAGCAAAGGAGGTGTGTAGGACAGAGTGCATTTCCTCAGGAAATTTAGGGAACCATCCCATCAACCCACTCACAGCACTGCCAATTTAACAGTGCCACTGTAGGGCTATTGAAACTGTCATGATCTACATACAAAATGAGGCCCAACACTCTTGGCTGTTCATGGGCAGCTTGAAAATAGGTAGAAGATAACCCTCCCCCTAAAAACAAGTTTTCAGAATGCCTCTGCTCCTATCTCAAGGCCACTGGGCTCAGACACAGTGGCACTCCCCATCTTCACTAAGGTCATACAGCTCTGTCCCACCACAAGGGCAGCGGATGAGGCACAGGAACTCTTTACCGCAGGAAAAAAAACACAGCCCACAGAGAAGAAAGAATTGGCAAATCCAACCTAAAATTTTCATGTAGTACTGCCTGAAATAGAAGTCTTCTTGCTCATGCCAAAAGTCCAACTCCACCACTACAAAGTTGATTTAAGCGTGTGGGTGTGAAAATTTCAGCCTGTACAGAGGAAAGCTGAGGTTTCTATTTTCTCCATTTGGTTTCTGCTGGTGTTTCTACTGCTGCTATGCAGATAACACCCTGTGTAACTCATCCACAGGCTTCACATCACAGTGGAAAAACAAACAGAACAAAGAGCATGGAAGAGGAACAGACAATATCTGCTCAGGCCCTTCAAAACTGAAGTACATAAGCATACAGAGACGAGAACTTCTGACAAAACGCCAAAACAAACAGAAAGTTCAGAAATCATCAGGTGTGAGTGTCCCTCCCAGCCATTCTGACCACATAGTGGAAGTATCCAGAAAGCATAACTCTTCCATTTTAGCTCTTTTAGTAAAAAGTCAGATGCTGGGACAAGCCTGAGCAGTCAGTCATTCCATCTCCTTGCAAATCTGCTTCCCCAGGCAGTCTGGTTTATCCCTCCAGTCCCATCTTCACTAAGTCCCTCTTCCCACCAAAGGTCACAGTCATCTCCATTAGCTGCTGGGCTGTTTCTCCTCCAAAGTCACACAGCTGGATTGTTCAGTGGTCCTTGCTGACATGAAAGGACATGCTCCACATATACCGAGTGGCAGCTAAAAGGAATTCAGGGTGACAGGAGGGATTAAAAAGATCCTGTGCTTCAGCAGGAAACCACTACTGTGTTCAAACAGGTTACAATAAGGTGAGAATTTAAAGCATGAATCTGATGCTGTTATTCATCTGAAGTCAGGACTTGCTTCTCGTATGAACCACTGGCATCTCAGAGTCAGACACTCCCTCTGCTGACCTCTGCTTTCCCCCACGCTGGAAGCAGCCAGTCTCTGGTTGGGCACACCCTGCAAACATCCCAGACACAGCTCTTGCTTAGTTCACCACTGCAGGGACCCTGGCCAGGGACACCAGACTGTGCTGTCACACAGGGGGTTCTACCTGTACCCCATGGACTTGCAGTGGTTGTCAGAAACAGCTACTGCCAGCAGACTGCAGCTTCCCCTGCAATGCTCTACTCTGCTACCACAGGTTGGGGTATCTGCAAAGCAAGAAGCTGACAGCCAGTTCTCTGATGCTGGAAGGCACGGTGAAGTCAAAGCAGCACCTTCCAGGAGAGTTCCTGAGACAGTGAGACCTTCCATACTTCCTACAAACTAAACACTTCCACCACTCCTTTACCACCCGCCCATTTCCATACAACCAGCATTTTGAGTTAATTTCTACTTCCATCAACTATCAGGGGTAGAACTGGGTCACAGGCACTCACAAAGCAATCTTACACCACACAGGCTGCTGGTTTTCTCTCTGATAAAAGGGTTATAACAGCGTTGACAAGGAAGACAAATGACAGAGGCAATGATCCACAACGTCCTCTCCTCGGCGAGGATTGCAGTTATATCTTTATGACAGAGTTATAAAACAAAACAATAAAGTTCCAAGACCATTAGAAAAAGGTCACACACATTAACAGTAGGAAATACCTACTTCAGATTTTATCTGGAGCTATGAAGGTAAACAACACTCAAACAGCAGAGTCCTGGCCTCTGGAACGGTGGCTTCCTCAGACGCATGTGCCTTCTTTTCCCCCACAGTGAAGTTTAATCAACACTAAAAACAAACTTTTTTTTTCCCTGTGACTCCAGGCCAGCTCAGTGCACTCCCTTGAGCCAACAAATACTCATCCCACAGGTGAAACACAGGTTAATTTTTGGGAGCTGGGGGATCGAGGGAAGTTTTAAATAAGATGTTAAAAAAACTTCCTGGTCCTGACTAGGAGGAATTGCTCAGAAAATATGAGTTTTCTCATCAGTGGTCATTAGCTAAGTTCAGCCAGTCTCCGGAATGCTGGAGAATAGGTGGACCACAAATACGGGATTTGTGAAAAGGACGGAGCACATCCTTAATCCTCCCCAGGAGCAAACAGCACCTGAAATGTTCAGTCAGAGCTCTGCGGGCCCTCTCTGCTGTTTGTACAACACAACAGCACCATCCAGAGGATAAACAGTGCCGGCTCTGCCTCTCCCATCACGTTCCCTTTCCCCACGTTTGCAGGAATTGAGCTTTAGTCCAACTGGGAGCACTGCAGGGCTGCGTTCGAGTTACCCTTGGGTCAGCAAAGGTGAGCCCTGGCAGGAGGGCAGTAACAAAGATCTCCAAAAAGAACCTTACTTTCCACTGCCAGGCAGCACCATCTCTCGCTCTAAGTGTTCCTTTCAGCAATCTCTGCACCAGTGGAGAGCAGGAAGAGCTCCTGCACTCTAAGGACTCGTCATCCCTCACCTTGATTTATCCAGTGGTGATGCTGCGAGTCCCCAGGGCGCACAGGGAGGAGGCTCGCTGCCGATTTTGGAGCTGTGGAGAGGCTGTCTGTGCCTCCCCAGGACCACAGCAGCTGCCTGGCTCATCTCTGCCTGCAGCAGCATCCCTAACGACTCGCTTCAACGCCTGCGAAGTCACAATCCCCCACAGCAGGTTTGGCACCAGCTTGTCATGGAAAACAAAATCAATTATCCCCTTCCTTTGAGACAAATTAGGATGAAACAAACTATGAAATACTTCCACTTAGTGTTTATTGTTCCCAGTGCAATTTAGCAGCTGACAAACGGGAGCATTCCCAACAGCTGAGCACACGGTGACTCACGACAGCACAAACCTCAGTGCCTGCATTCCTGACCTACTTTGGGAATTAAGAAAGTATTTCAGACAGGAGAATTTCCCCTTTAGGTTAAAAAAAAAAAAAAAAAGTTTTACAGCTATTCCAAAAGTGTTGGCTGGGATCCAGTGACTGGATGAGCTGAATAAGAGCTATTCAAAGTTAAAAAAAACCCAACCCAACAACAAAACAAACCCCAGGGTCTTCCATGTTTTGCTCTGTTCCTGTCCTAGCACAAAATCAGATTCAAATCCATGGCACTGGTACTCCATCCCCATCTCCTGAGCCCATCTTTAGGAATTCTTATAATCTAGTGCTGCTTGCAGAACTCATAATCTCTGCTTCATTTGATATTTAGAGAGGACTCACACCAAAGATGATTCTTGGGACATGTCAAACACCCTATGAACATTCGCTTTTGTGAGAAAAACTTTAGTCGTATTATGGAGAAAGAATTAAAAAATCAAAATGCCACTCAGTTGCCACAACCAGGAGGTAGAAGACACCGCTGTACATTTCTCACCACCTCTGAGGTGATGCTGGTCAGAAAACTTCCAGAGAAATGCGGGCAGAAAAGGCTTCAGGGCTGAGGGGGTTACTTTTTATACAGTCCTTATATCAAAATGTGATTCACCAACAAAAGTAAAGGCTGTAAGGGTGAAGCTGCTTTCTTAAAATAGGAGCTGCTTGTGCCCCACAAACACTACTTGATTACTGCCCAAATGTCCTATAGGCACCAGATACAACAACTTCCAGAATGAGTTACCTCACCTTCCAGAGCAAATGATATAATCTAAAATGGATTGTTACCCACATGATTTTTCAACTTTGCTTCTTTGTTCTTATGGGGATAAATCCCGACTATTACAAATTATTTCCCTGCCTGGCAACAGTGATTAAGAGACATGAGGGACTGGAAGGGTGAGGCAGGAAGGAAGGAGTGGGGTGTTTTTTAGTGCTCTAACTCCAAAGCTGGTCTGGAAACTCCTGCTTGCTCTCCTCTGGTGGGTATTAGTGAAGAATTTTGCCTTTGGTTCATTCTGAGAAATACCCCTGAGGAATTAATTTGAAATATTTGACATAGTTTGCAAAGAATCCCAGAACGCCCCTGAGCAGCGTTTGAGCAGGAGGCAACACCAGGTGTAAGATAACCTCGTAGGTGCAAAAAGTAGGGGGTTCATGGGGTGTGTGGGGCCACATTCTTTCCCACCTGTAACTATTCCTGTTTTCTTCCAAGAAAAGGACAGTGCAGACCTGCCTCTTCTCTTGCAGAGACTGTAACAGCAGGGGTGCTCTGGGACAAGGCCAACTCACTGAAGTGACACCAGCTGGACAGGGGGGAACACCTGCAGTCACATCATGGGGCACAAGGTTCACCCGTTCCAGGAGCCACCCATGCAAACAGCTCATTGAAATGATCTGTAAGGGAATCTGAGATCCCTGTCCAAGCTGCCTGCAGAGCCAGAAGGGAATTCTGCTCATTTTTATCTTCCCCTGCCTTTGCCTCCCCCATCTAGTAAAGTTCCTTTATCAAACCACTCCAGATTTCTTTTTAAGCCTGGATCTCTGGTGGATGTGGATAATGTCCCCAGGCTGAATTTTCTCACCTTTTGTAAACATAACTGATGGTGTCAGGTAACTTCTGATAACTTCAACAACAGAAGATGCTTAATGAAGAAAGGGCAAACTTTTGTTTCTTGTCCTCTAAGATCCACCCAAAGCAAGCAAGCACTGAGTAAAATTACATCACCCAGATAAATATGCATTAGGTGGGGAGAGAATATGAATTGGGTAGGTGGGTTCACATGAGTTTTACTGCATGAAAGAGGTAACTTTTTGCCTCTTGGTGTGCTTGGTTTGTGGAGACCCCCACCTCCCACCCCAAGCACAATAAATATCGTCTCCTTGATATTGTAAAGTTGGATTATCTGTCCCCAGGCTGAGTTTTCCCACTTTCTGTAAATCTAACTGATGTCATTGGACAACTTCTACAACAGAAATTGCTTAATGAAAAGAAGAACTTTTGTGTTCCCAGACCACCCAAATTAATATGTATTCGACAGGTGAATTCATGTGAATTTTACTATATAAAAGAGGTGGCTTTTCACCCGTTGGGCTGTTTGATTTGTGGAAACCTCAAATAAACAACCCGTTCCTTTTCAGCCAGATTCTGTGTCCGTGATTAGAGAGCTCCGAAAATCGCAGCCGGAGCTCCCACAGCCCTCGCAGAGCCCTCAGAGCTCCCTCACTGCCATCGCTGTGAGGGCGGAGCGGCTTCGCCTCAGGGAGCGGCCGTTTGGCGTCATTCGTAACGCATGACGTCATTCGTGGCGCGTCACGTCATCAGTAGCGCGTGACGCCACACTGCGCATGCGCGCTGCCGGGTAACGGCCATCCCGGCGCGTCTCCAGCCGGCCCCGCCCCCGCCGCGCCGGGGTACGGAGGGTGCTCAGGGACAATCCGAGCCCGTTCCGCGTTGGCTACGGGAGCCCGGTGGGGACAGGTCAGTCCAATAGCGATCGTCCCTTGCGGGGGCCCGCCAGTACCGCTGTCCCCTCACGGGGACCCCTCAGTGCAGTCACCCCATCATGGGGAACTCCCAGTATCGCCTCCCCTGACAGGGAGCCCCCAGTGCCGCCACCCCCTCATGCGGACCCCCCGTTACCGCTGTCCCCTCATGGGGACCCCGAGTGCCTTCACCCCTCACAAGGATCCTCCAGTGCCACCATCCTGTCATGAAGGACACCCAGTGCTGCCATCCCCTCATGGGGACCCCTCAGTGCCATTTTTCCCTCATGGGGAGCTCCCGGTGCCACCATCCCCTCATGAGGGACACCCAGTGCTGCCATCCCCTCATGGGGACCCCCAGTGCTGTAATCCCCTCATGGGGACCCCTCAGTGCCATTTTTCCCTCATGGGGACCCCCCCAGTACCATCATCCCTTCATGAGGAACCTCCAGTGCTGCCATCCCCTCATGGGGACCCCCAGTGCTGCCATCCCCTCATGAGGGTCCCCGAGTGTTGCCATCCCCTCATGGGGACCTCTCAGTGCCATTATCCTGTCATGAAGGACCCCCAGTGTTGCCATCCCCTCATGAAGGACCCCCAGTGCCACCATCCCCTTTTGGGGTGCGGGTGGAACTAGGTGCCCTCTAAGGTCACTTCAACACAAATGAGTGTTTGTGGATTCTGCGATTCTGTGATGATTTAGAGGACAATACTCAGAAGGGAAGATGCTACTGGAGCAGCAGCCAGCGAAATTTCCTGTAAAACGGAGAGATCCCGCCATAGCAACTGGTGAAATTTCCTGTATAAATATTGATGAGTCCAGCTGAAAAGGGTCTCAGAAGCTGCCCAGGTGAGTCAGGAGATACCCCGTGGCTGCAGGTCCCTCCCTGCTGCCTCCACAGACCCACACAGGTGTGTCCAGCGGGATGCTCTTCATTACAGCCTTGCCAATGCACATGCACCGCTCAAAACCCCTGTGTTTTACATCTTCGTTTCATGTCTTGGGCAGAGGCGTTTTTATTTATCTCCATTTCTTTCTTAAATTTGAGCCTAGTAAATAACAGGTTTTTCACCACTGTCCTGTCATCAGCAGCATCTGAACATTTTGGTGGCGATGCTTGGAGCTGGTGTGGACAGGACAGGTTTAATTCCAGCTGTTCTCCCTTTGTGCAGCGTTACCACTGCTGGCATATTCTGAAGCTGAAGGGTTTGAGGAATTCTTTTTTTCTGCCCCAGAAATGTTCCTATTCAAAGAAGACCCAAACATAACGTAAGAAATATAAAAATATTTTGGAAATGAACTGTAAAGTCTGCAAGACAAAGACTAAAAGTCAGTTAAACTTTATCTCTCCTTTGCTTGCTTTCATGAAGAGTTTTGGATAAGATCCTGGTTTCAGCTTTGAGCAAGGGACAAGCCCAATATACAAATTTTCTGCATTTCTCCCTTTGCACAGCTTGACAAAGGAAACTGTGTCCTACAGACACAACAAGCTAGTGTGATGTTTCATGTCATGGAACTCCTTTTCCCACTTAATTTGTTCATGTTGAATAAGAAGAGGTAATTTTCAGACATTAAATTTAGATTAAGTCATGATTGGTAGTAAAACCAGCTTGATCTCATTATAAATATGCCTTGACCTAAGTGGAAACAATTAGAAGATAAAATGATTCTTAAAAGTCTACGTGTCTGTTGTTATAGAACACACTGTAGTGGGAGACAGTGACCAGATAACGAGATATTAGGTTTCTTGGACTGAAGAGGATTACACAAAATAAAGCAAACCTAATTTTTTAAGTGATCATTCCCTAGAACTGGGTCAGAAAATATTGCCTCCCTTTGTGAGCAGTTATTAAAACCAAGAAAATCCTTCCTGGTAAGAAAGTATTTAACAGGATTTCATAGGAGAGATAAGCACACCAGAAGACATTTAGTTATAATTAGGAATGCTCATTGATTTACTCTATCCAAACCACCAAGGGCTGGTCAAGACTGTTCAAAACACTTGATAAATTCACAGAGATTTCTTAAGTGTGTCATTTCCCACATAATTTCGCATGAGAAGAGCAGGATCTGCGTGTGGACACAATCATCCTGTGCTCCTTTCAGCAGTGCCAGGAGGTGAGGAGATGTTTGTGTTTCCAGGTTGGAGTCAGCTGCTGCTTCCTCAGGCGTGAGGATGAGCTCAACGAGGTCAGCTGGAACCGACTTGGGTTGGTTTCAAAAAGCCAGCATGAAGGAGGATGAAGTGTTCCTTCCATGGAGATGAGGGGCAACACGCCCCTGATCAGAGCACTGATGCCTTGACTTTGGCTGTTTGTTTTCCAACTGTAGGGTTGGAAGCCTCCCTGACAATAGAGGCTGTGCAGTCTCCATTTTTGGAGCTTTTCAAGACCCAACAGGATAAAGCCCTGAGTAACCCTCCTTGGTCTCACCACTGATGCTGCTTTTAGCAGGAGGTTGGACTACAGGACCCTTCAACCTGAGTTATTCTATTATTTTCATCCATTTTGCACCCAGCATCTTTGGCTTTCTTCAGATGTCAAACTGAGAAAGATTAGGCTTGAAAGTTCATTTGCATAAAGCATGGCCAGGAAAAAAGTTGTGAGTTTAACTGCTTTGTAGGACTGAGACACATGACCCAGCCAGAAAGAGGTAAAAATCTCTGTATGAGATGACAGCTCTGCAAAGAAAAATGACAAAAAAGGCTGAGGAATTACAAGTCTTTTGAAATACATATCACAGGCCTGTATGTGTTTGCAAAACAAACTGGAACTGCAAAATTACTACTGAGACACTTTTAAAGCACTAACAGCCTCCAGTGTCCTGCAGAACAAGGGCCAAGATGGCTTTTGGGCACAGCCTGCCCTGGCTGCAGGGTTAGATATCGTACAGTCTGAGCTGCTCCTTCATGTCTCCTTCAGACATCTCTCCAAATGTGTCACTTTTTTCCTTCATCAGTCTGAAGATGGCAGCCAGCTGCTCTCTCTGAACCCTGTCGAAAAAAGAAGAAGTAGGAATAGCCAGTCCAGGAGCAAGAGCACCATGGTCAAATGAAACACGGAGCCAAAGGCCGGTCACTGTACAAACCTCACTGGCTGCAGGAAATCTGTCCGTGTGAGATAAGGCAGAGATAGCCTCTGGTTCTCCTTCCTCCCCCTTCCCCTCTATCCCATCATCCTGCACGTCTCTCTGCAGCTCCCTAAACGTGGAGATAAACCTGCCTGCTTTACCATTGGCTTTGGAGTTCCTTATCTATGTTCACACTTTCAAGATAACATGTGGAATTTTATGAGACCAACATGTCCCAATTTAGCAAACTCCATAACAAACCTGGATTAAGATTCAACAGCCCAGTGTGCTTTCCTTCTGTAATGAGAGGACGTAAAAACAGAGTAATTCAAGTGTAGCTATTAAATTTTAAATGCCTATCCTAACTTAAAACTAGAGAGCAGACTTCCTCCCAGTGTGGACAGGACTTTAATCAGCCACTGGAAGATAAGATCATGGCTAGGAATTTGCTTTGATTTGATTTTGTCTGCCAGGGTCCAGTGGTGAGCTGGACCCAGGTAGCCAGCCCAGCAGTGAGGTGGTCCCTGTGTGGGCAGAAGCTGGCCAGTGGACCGCCTAGCTCAGATTTTAATCCCCAGGCAGTCCCATAGTAGATGATTAACACCCTTCTCCCCCTAACACAGGATATCCTGAATTTTCCCTACCCTGAACCAGTTAACCATTGTGTATTCCATGAAAATTGGTATCTGTGACAGGGCTTTATTTGGGGAGGGTAGCACAGGAGTGTCTGTTTGCAGGTAGCTCATGAACTGATGTACAAAATCCTCTTTTAGGGCAAAATGAATGTGCACATGGCTCCAGGCAGGGCTGGCTGAGGGATGGAATGTTCCCACTGCCAGACTCCTGCCTGATTGGGATCAGGCTGCTCTATTGCCTAGCACATCTCATTCCTGACTCTCCTGTGGGAGATGAAAAGAACTAATGAGGATGTGGTGCTTTATGGCTGTAACGAGGCAGATGTAGTTCCTGTTACTTCAAGGTTCATTTTGTCCCTGCATGAGTGTGAGGCCAGAGCTCAGTGACAGCTCAGAGCACAGACCTGCCACAATCCCAGCTCCTCCTGCTTGTTCAGCACCCTCAGACCTCCCGTGGGCTGAAAACACGGAATCTGGCTTTTACTCCCACATGGTCACCCTGTCAAGAGTCCTCTTTCCTGCCACAACCAGCTTCCCACACAGCACTTTAAACCATTTAATTAATCCATTTAAATGCATGCCACTGGATAACCTGGGGTAGTCTTCCTGCAAGGCCTGTGTGGATGAGCTATCAGCTTTCCCAGTAACAGGAGGGGCAGTAATAACTATTGACAGGCAAAACCAGGGCACAATCTTTGCTTGGAAGAAAGGACAGCATCAACCCACCAGCAGCCACCACACCACAAACAAGATCAGTGGAAGACAGTCAGGAATGAGCAGAGGAACCTTCTTCCCGTGTTCCTGAGCTCCTGCTCTGCATTTTGCCCTCTCCTGGGCTCAGCCCCAGCAGAAGCAGGAACAGCAGCCTGTCCTCTCAGCACTGCTGAAGCAAACAGGACAGGAAAAAAGATCCTAACTAAAGGAAGCTCATTTGCCAATTCTTTTCTTTTGCAATTAATATGCAGTGGTCCTATGGCCAAACATATCCTGATAATGATGTGAGATCTTTCAGTTATGGAAGCCTGGATTTATCTGTCTCTTCTGTAATGTTTTGTGCTCACAGGAAGAGCATCCAGCTGCCCTTTCCAGACAAGAAGAAGGGAAGCAGGGTCATGAGTGATCAATATTTTATTTTAGATCACCGCTGGGCACCAGAGGGCACGTTGCCAGTCTGGTGTGGAGAAATTCAATACACAGCTTGGCCTCCTGTGTCTGCAGTGCATCCCAGCTGGGAGTGCTCACACAGGTCTGCATCCCTCATTCCTTATTTCACAGACAACAGCGCTACTGAAATCTCTCCAAAGGCCAATTTCCTTGTCTCCAAAATCAGGATCACAGACAATATTCACTCTCTCTTTTTGAAGCACAACATCAATGTGTTTTGGCTCTCCCCTCAGCTTTAAACACCATGATTGTGCTTTTGGAAAACAGAAAAAAGAGCTGTTACTGCTGTTACTTCTCTGCACTACATAATCTAGTACAAAGGGACAGCAAAACAAAGATAAAGGGAGAAAAGAGCCTGGGAAGGAAGAGTAAGGCACCACAAACATGAAACTGTCTTTGAAGAGAAGCTTCTCCTATCAGAGGCGACCTTGCAAAACAACTTTGTAGTGCTCCAGCTTGGTTTGGTTTTGGGTATTTTTTTGCATGAGTTCAGATCTAACATACCCCATTCACAAATAAAATCATTTTCTCTTGTCATAAAAGCTACTTGGATTCAGGAGGTCAAACAGGATTTTACTTATTGCTGACAAAATAGATTAATTAAGGATTTTTGAAGCAGCCTAATTCTTCTTCATAGGCAATTACATTTGCATAGTTAGCTCCCGTAGGCTCTTTTTAGTCATTTCAGTCCAAGACTTTTACAGTTAGCTGGAGGTTTGGGGCAGTGAGCCATGGGTATGTTAGAGATCTGGGGTTTAGGAGCTGCTAAGCACCCGTGTCCACAGCAGCTGAAATCCTGGGCAGAGCTCTGCATTGGGAATGTTGTTAATTGCTCTGCAGTCAAACAAGACCAGGATCCTGCTGCAACACTGCATTGCTTCAGCAGAAAAAGGGGAATATCCCTGATTTTCCCTCTGATCATTTATGGGAATGTGATCATTTATGGGGTAAAAGTCATAGGAGGGCAGAATGTACTTCTAACCTAAAATCCAGATTTTCAACACAAATCTCTTGAGGAAGAAGTTACAAGCTGCTTGAGGCAGGGAGAACAAGCACAAACCAAATAAACTATTCAAAGGTTTATTGGACCAAACAAAGGCAATTTTTACAGATTCAAGCCACTAGAATTACAGTCCTTTGTATAAGAGCCACCATCAGATACAAAACAAACAAACAGAAACAAACAGAAGTAAAAAATACCCAGACAGCCATTTGAGCTGAAGAAAGAGTTTGACTTGCTGCCACAAGCAAAAATCTGGACTTAACTACCGACTTTGCTGGATGTACATATTGCCATGTAACTGAAACACAACGGATATAAGGCATTCTTTGCATAGTTGGGTGCTTGGGACACAGTCAGCCAGCCAGCACCGAGGGGAGACAGCAGCTGTACCAGCGGGATCTTGAAGCAGAGGGTCCAGATGTGCCTAAATTCATATGCAAACCACTGAACACGCTTGCAGTTGTCGGCTGGGAAGGGGCAGCCCAGCCTCCTCTAAAGCTGAAGCCTCCTGCTGTTCTCTAAACGAGCCCTTTTATGAAGAGTTTGCCAACCCCGGGCACTGGAAAGGACAACTGTGTACAAGGTTTCAAGTATTGTCTGCATAGGAATTAAAAAGGGGGGGAAAAAAAGCAGCCTGTTGGGGTCCTGATATGTTTGCAGCATTAGCCAAGAGGCAGTGACAGAGAAGCT
Source organism: Drymodes brunneopygia (assembly GCA_013400955.1). NCBI lineage: Eukaryota > Metazoa > Chordata > Aves > Passeriformes > Petroicidae > Drymodes > Drymodes brunneopygia. Next base: position 282,385 of record VZTZ01002497.1, on the reverse strand, counting down.
TTGGAGGACACAACCCCACCCAGCCTGGTGTTTCTACAACATCACTAAAGGACTTGGACCCTCTTCTCTCTCTCAAAAACCAGCTGGGTTTGATTTAAAACCGAGTATGTGCCCAGCCAAATTCATCTGCTCTGTGTGACAGAGCTGAGGGACAATGCTGAGCCCTGGCTCCCATGGACCAGCAAGAGAAGACGGCACTGGAACAGCAAGCAGGCAGAGGAATGAGGGGTGTGCCTCTCCCAGAATCTTCATTATCTCATCCTGAGCCAGAGGGAACCCCTGATGCCATAGCTGCCTCCTTGAGTCTCTCCTCTAGGGAACTGGAGTAGGGAAAAGTGAGGATGCAGATATTAACAGCAGCCAAAGTGTGATCTCTCCACTGCAAGTGGAACAGCTAAACTATCAAACTTCATCACTTCTCGAGTCTCCTGTCTACCTACAGAAACAAGATTTGAGTCAGCCCAGCCATCGTCTGCCATCCCTCACATGGACCCCACTTTGTCCCTCCACCCCTCAGAGTTAAAGCAGCTTTGTACAACATTGGGAACCACAGGCAGTTCCCACCCCCCAGCAATAAAGAGAAGTTTGGCCCCAGGACAAAACAACTTGAGATTCTGGTACAAGGTCCCAGCTGGTCTGAGAGAAGAGCTATGGTTTGCCCACCCCAGGAAAGGAACAACATGGATTTCATGGCCTAATACATGTAACAAAGACAACTAATAGACTCGCTGCTTATTTAGTGTTCACTTTGGGTTTTGTTTGAGGGAGAGGGAGGAAGGTTCTTCCCAGTCCCCCAAACACAACTCAAGTCACTGCTTGGGCCCAGCCCCAGTCTGTGGAGCCACACAACAGGATATCCTCAAACTTGACAGGAGTTTTTGAAGAACTCAACTTCAGACCAAGAGGGGATCCCAAGTTTTTGAGGGTTTATGGATTTCTCTTATGGGTGTGTTTGGTTGGTTTTGGTATTTCTCTCAAGCCTTTAAAGATGCCAAGGGATGCCTTTAGGAGGAGGCTAGGGACAACTTCATATAGTCTTCAGGTCTGCAAAGAGAAACAGGGAGAGAAATCATTTCAGTCATTTCACCCCTCAGGTTGGTTCATTATTATTCACATAAACGAGCAGGGTGAGCCCTCGATGTGTGTTGAGGGAAGGCAAGGCAGCTTCCCTCTCAGGGCAGGACAAGCTGCTGTTTGCAAACCTCATGCCTCTAAGAAGGACTTTGCTTCATCAACTGCAGCAGGATAGTCGAAACCCAATCGGAAGTGCAAATCCTCTTGTCTGGCACCAAGCTAAGTTACAGCCCTCCTGAGCTACTAATAAGAACTGGAGAAGCCAAATTAATTAACTCCAGGGTTTACTGCCTCACTATCCTGTGCAGAGCCTCCTGGGGCTGCTGGCACCTTTGTCCAACCCAGATTCCTCTTCCCACCTGTAGCCAGAAGAGCCAGGAACAAGTGCTGATTTCACAGTGAAGTGTGCCAAAACAGCTCGACCTTTCTCAGTCTTTCTACAGATAAGTCTGTTCAAAGGAAGGAGGTAAAAACACCAGACTCCCTGCAAGTCACTTCCTTTCGATGGGAAGCTCTCCCAGTGTCCCAGGGAAGGAGGGTGAGATGAGTAGATGTGTTTTATGTGTGGGGACATCCAGGCACTCCCTCCATGTCTTGTTAGCAGAGCTAGGGGCTAAAAAATGTGGTCCCTTGTTCTCAGCAGGAACCTTTCAAACACTCTGCCTTTACTGCCCCAGCATCTCTCATGGGTGAGCCATCCACATCAGGAAACACCTGACAGAAGGCTGGACAGCTGCCCATGGACACAGAGACCTGCACTGGGGTAGAAGGGAAGCTACAACACACATCACCTACCCTACAAACACATATAAACACACCCCAGCCCCATTCCTCCTGGATTCAATAGGGTTCATGGTCTGTAACACCTGAGCTACATTTGAAAATCCCCTACTCCTGCCAGCCATGGCACAAGGGTGAGGAAGCCTCATTTCTTCCTCACTCTTCTGCAAAATCTTGCCTTCTCCAGCAGCCTTCTGAGCGCGGCCGGTGACCTGGATCCCGGATGGGAGATGCTGGGGGAAGCATCACGTGGGACCAGGGTTACTGGAGCGACTTGCCGAGGCTCAGTGGCCATCCCATTAGGACAAAGAAAGGAAATTTCCCAGGGTAGATAATCACTCTGCAGGATTCACGGTGCTGAGGAGCGGATCATCCCGCTCAAGTCACGCAAGCATAATCAGATTTCACGTGTGAGGGCATAAGCTTGTTGCCACGGGGGCCCAGGAGGGGAGGTCCCCTCCAGCGTGCCACAGTTGGAGTGGGGAGGGTTGGGGGACATCAGAGAGGGTGGATGAGCCCCTCACAGGGATGCTCATCTCCAGCACAGGGCCAGGCTGACAGCTGGGGTGAGAAGATCTCAAAAGCAGCATGACCCTAATGGAGGACGTCCATCAGAACCAGAAATTCCCATCTGCACAACAGGGATACCCCTTTCTGCTCCTGGCATGAGCTGTGAGGAGAACTGGACTAAAGAGCACGAGGCAGTCCCTCTCTAGGACACTGGGGCCATATAACCCCCCAGGCTGAGAAGCTCTGGCATTGCTGCCATGGAGACTGAAAGTTAATTAGCTTGGAATGGAGGCACAGAGATCTGAGCCACTGCTAAAGCTTGGCTCTTCCCTCTTTCCATTCTCCTTGGATCAGCATGCTTGCACCCAGCAGGTCATCAGTCAAATCAGGTTAGGGTCATCTTTTGCCAGAAGCTGTATCCTTTCTTCAGATAAAGATTATCCAGGTATTTCTGTCTTGCCCAAGCCAATGGCCAAGTCAATGAACTGCATGATTTGTCAGCTGGACGTGGTTCTGTGCAAGGAACAGCTGGAGAACAAGGAGCCCAGACAAAAGCAAGTCCTGGAATATGAGAGTGGCTCAGGCAGTGAAGGTCTCAAAGAAGCTTGGAAACTGAGTGTCCTTCTGGCGGCCTCAGGAGCATTCCCTCACTCCAGCTCAGCCACAGCACTGACACAAGGTTTCTTGCTTTTCAGAGCAAACAGCACCTCAGCTCTGAAAAACAGGGGTTACTGATGGTATTCCCATGTGCATTTATCTCTCATGTGTGCAAAAATCCACAGCAGGTCAGGAAATCTGTAGCCCATTCATAGACTATGGCTTTCCAAAAGAGTCCTGACTGACTCTAAGGAGAGCCCAGAGCATCCTACTGTAACCATGTCTGGTAACTGCTTGTGCCCTTTTCAGGAATAGTTTCACTCAAAATGATGATTTTCAGAAGCATGGAGCATTCCCAGCTCCTTTCCCTGGTTCAGGACCATCAGTCCTCTGCTATGAAATCCTGGCAAGGAAGGTGGACAGCAGCCTGGCTCCAGACTCTTCTCACTCCAAACTAGGATTGATCCTTGAGGATGAAGAGCAGGGAATAACAGCCCTTGGTGGTGTGCAGACCTGGCAATGGGTGTTCGAGTTCTCCCCAGGAAGTTCCTTCCCATCTCACTGCTGGGGATGGTCCCATCACCACTGTCCCTGTTTCTTTACCATGGGGACAGCTACCTTCTCATTTCTGGTGCTGACTATAACCCAGTCTTGAGGTATTGCAGGAAGAATATGAGGAATGACACACTAAATCTAAGCTTTCCTGATGGTCCCAAAAGTGTGAGCCGGTTGCTTCAGCCAATCAGTAAAACACAGAGAGGACTTAAATGCAGAGCAGGGAGACAGTGCTTAGAAAAGAGAAGAGTGATTGAGTGAGAGGTACCAAAAGGAGCTTCATCAACACAAATCTGAAATTCCTCCAGTAGGACAGAGAAGTTGAAAGGTGCACTGGGCTTTGGGAAACACCTGCTATGCCTTGAGGCTGCCAGAATCAGTGTGACCAGGGAGCACAAGTCCCACTGGCATTAGGACAGGGGCTGGTGAGGAGTCAGTGGGATTGGGGGCTGTATCACCCCCAGCAGACCTTGCCCACAACTGTTTCGAGGCAGAAGCTTCCCGCATTTCCTAGCCAGAGCAGCAACAGCTGAAAGGCACAGAGCACAGCCAGAAAGGTGGCTTGGGCTCCTGACCAGCTCATCCATCAGTCGTGTGCCCATTCCCTTGCAACACTCCTGACCACCCCAGCCAACACCACAGCAGTGGGAAAAGCCACGGCCGGGCTGCGCTTTCCTCCATCACTCAGTGTTTGCTCTCCAGCTCGCTGAACACCAGTTTGCTCCCAGCCTGGTGAGATGCCCTGATTTCCTGCATCCCTGGGTCTCTCCCAGCTGCAGGGGAGCCCAGGGCAGGCAGAGCAGGGCTCCCAGGGAGTTAGCAGGCAGAGAAGAGCCAGCTGCCCATGCTGCACAAGGTTAAGCAGAAGCAGATGAAGACAAGTCATGAGCGCTGGGTGAGGGAGACACGGAGAAGCAGCCACAAGCCAGGACAATTCAGGACCTGAGCCAAAAAACAAATCCCCAGGAGCTCAAGCAGAGTTGCTGTCTGAACTGAAATCTTATGCCAAGGCAGGCTCAGAGGCTCACACCCTGCAAAGGCTACAGGGGAGTTTACAAGGGTTTCCCCTCTGGGACAGGAGTGGAGGAGATGGGGAAGGGGCTTCCTGGCCTCCCCTTCCCTGGCTTTCTGAGGGAGGCATCCTGAGTTACTCTGTTTTTAAAGCTTTTGGGGATTCATGACTCAGTCATGACTATAAATAGGGCCAGGGCCCCAGTCCACTGACATCTCATAGGCCAGAGGACATTTTCCCCAGGGATATGGAGGCAGGGAACAGCACTAGGCCAGACTTCCTCCTCATCCAAGTGGAGCTGGGCACCTACAGAGTGAGCATGAGGGGGAGCTCAGCAGGGATCCCCAAACATTCAGTGCCCTTTACTACAAGAGACAGCTGGGAATTTGGCAGCTGAAAGCAACCTTGCCCATGGCTGGTGCCATCCCCATGGCTGGTGGCCACCCTGCCCTGCAGAATGCCATGGCCCTGAGCTCTGCACCCCTTGCTGCTACTCCTCCTCCCTCAGCCCAGGACGACTATCGTGCTGCAGAAGATGAGAAGCAAACAAATAATAAACAACCCCCACCAAAAAGCCCAAACTTACCAGCTTCCCTCATCCAAAAGAAGCACCATGCTGGACAGGACAGGACAGGACAGGACAGCAAAGCCACTGGGTGGGGGGAGGGTTAGCAAAAGAGAGGGAGGGGAAGGGAGAAGGAGGCCCAGTTCCCATGCTGTACAGGGAAGGGAGCAAGCAGGCAAGCCAGGGTTATGTGATGGCAATGCAGGGGGTGGACAGGGACAGATGCCAATGGACAGCTCTCCCAAAATGCAGCCTCCCCCAGCCCTGTCCACCCACCTATTTTTGGAGGACCACGAGTGGAGATGTTTGAAATAGGTCAAGGTCTGTCAACACAGTCATTAAACCTCTGCAGCTGCTTCCTGCCCTTGTGTGCTCCAGAGTTGTCATCACCAGCATTGTCTCATTTGAAATTCAGACTTCAGCACGGCTGTCACTCAAGCCACAGCTACATTTCACTTTGATTCAGGATGCCTTGCAGAGCAGGGAAAGGTCTCTGCTCTCTGCCATTCCCTGGAACCAGGGTCTACCCAGGACACCCTGCCTTGCTGAAATTCCAGGGTCCAAGCCCAGTTGTTTTCAGTGCCCCATCACCAAGAGGCACTCTGAACCCAGCTGGGGAGAAGGCACGTTTCCATTCCTAAATTGCACCAAGAATAGGACTGAGCTTGATATTTACAGCCATCCAATTCCCTTTGCATGAATTCCAATTTGCAGTTGAGCCCTAGACTTAAACCCAGTCTGTCTTCAAACAGTGTCACCTCAACCCATCCATGGCTGGCCAGGAGGTGAGAGGAGAGGATTGAGAGGCAGGAGGAGAGTTTGCTCCTTGAATGGGTCACCTGGCTGTAGGAACTAAGCCCATTAGCCAGGGAAACTGGGTAGCTATCCCTATCTTCCCTGTGCTCTTCCAGAGGCTGACAGTGGTCTTGGGGGATCTCCTGCTCCACCCAGGAGTGCCCCTGCCAAGAGCAGTTTGGTGCCATTCATCAGACCTTGTTCAAGGGGTCTGCCATGGGGCAGCTCCTGGCTCTTCACCCCCACCCCTTCCTCAATCCCAGACAGAGGACAGACAGAAGAGACCTTTCTAGAGCCTGTCAGGTGGGATCTGCTCCCCTTTCTTCTGCCAAGAGTGACAAGGAGAAAGCACAGACAGCTCAGCCCCTTGACTTTACTGAGGCCAACCAAGGCTTGGCTGGGACCTGCTTTACCTCATGGAAAGAGAGAACTGAAAGCAGAAATCCAAGGGGGCTATTTCTCTGATTGTTTTCTCTTTTGTTATGAGTGGAGCCTTATTATTTTATTATGAGTGCAGCTGTCAACGCTCAGCAGAGCCCCGACCATACTCATTTCTAACTGAAAAAAACCCCTCTAACCTCTTCCAGCCTTAAGGGAGGTTTGAAGAGCATCTGGCAGAGACCACTCCAAGTCATCCATGAGAGCCAGGCCCTGCAGGCAAACTGGGGAGCTCTTCCTCCCTCCTCCACAGGAGCTGCCCAGCCAGGACAGCAGCACCTGCCAGGCAGCCTGGCTGTGTCTCACACCCACACACCTCAGCCCTGTCTGAGCAGGGGCAGCTGCACCTCCACGACTCACATTTCCTGAGCTCCAGTTCTGCACCGTGGCAGCTGCAGCTGGCAACAGATGGCCAAAAGCCTCAGGTGCAGAAGACAAGGATTCGGGAATAAGCTGTGCTGGCTGGACCAAAGGCTGCATCCTTCCCCTGCACTCTTCCCCTTCCTGCCCAGACTGTTTTTCTGCCCCAAGGGGGCAAAGGCTATGTGCTTCTGTTCCAGAAGGACTGGTGACCCACCAGGTGTGATCAAGCACAGCCACCACCCCAGCACATGTATTTGCCAACAGGATTTACTGTCCTCCTCCCTCAGAGAGCACTCTAATTTTTAAGGCTGAAGTCACCAGAAGCAGGAAGTTGCATCACTCAGTGAAGGTCACATTCCTTCCCCTTTTAGTCCAGATTTAGCACCAGTTAGAAGCCACAAGACTCCAGTGAATTGTAGACACGACAACCACAGCTTCTGCAGGGATGCAGGTTAGAACAGAAGTGGGTTTTTTGCTTAAATAACCAAATCTATTGCATGCCTGTACTCTACTGTCTGAAGTCCTACAGCTCATCCTGGAACAGGCAAGGAATATTTTCAATGGCATCTCCAAAATCAAGGAGTCCCAAAATTCAAATTTGTGAACTATACAAGTAGCCTCTAAGGACCCACTTGCATTTTTGGGGTGTTTCTTCCCAGCTGCTTCACATGGGAACCTGTTGGTCCATGGAAAAGCTGGAGGAGTGACACAGTTGAAAGCACTAAACTTGTCTCAGTTTTGATAACACACCTCAGGACTAACCACCCATCCAGCAGCAGCCCCAGTTTCCCAAATCAGCACAAGGTGGCTGTGGGATGTCCAGCTTCAGGCATCCAAGATGGAAGAGGTGAGCATCCAAATGTGAGAGCCCCCATTCGCTCTGGAGTGCTCATGGAAAGTGAGATGGAGGCAGAGGGGAGCAGACTCATTAATCTGTTATGAGGAAGGAAGGGAAGGGTGGTTGGGAGGGAGGTGGGACAGGCAACCAACTGCAGCTCTAAACAACCCCTCCCCTGCAAAATAACCCAAAAGCAAAATAACCCAAGACACGAGCAAGTGTTATCAGTGGTACCACTACCTCTAAGCAGCAGCATGTCCTTACCAAAAAGATTTGCAAGAATGTTTGTGGCCGAGGACCTAAGGTACTTGCTACAGAGATGTGAGATCAGAGGTCAGCTCAATCCTGCAACATAAAGGTGGCAAACCCGGGTCACAGCAGGTCAGCAGCTCGGTCGGGGTGCATGGAATGGGGGAGAGGGGTGGAAGGGCAAGGAGAAGGATGCAGGACAAGGCTGAGCCGCTGTGCTCAGCTCGCCCAGCTTACCTGGCAGCAGCCCTGCCCCCTTGCACCACCTGCGAGGCCTGCAATGAAAAGCTGCTGATGCCGCAGTGAAGATTTGAGGGGGGGAAAAGTAAGCCAGCAACAAAGCAAGACAAAAAAAAATTCACAAAGCTGCCTTAAAGAAATGAACAACACAAATACGGAAGAGAAGAAAATAAAGGAGCAGCAGGAAAAACACGCCTGCCTGTGGCCCTCGGTGGGGAAGGCTGCTGAGAGCCCCCAAGGGACATGAAGCCCAGGCACTGTCCATCAGTTCCAGGTGCACTGTCCTGCCCTGGGAGTGCTCCAGATGGACAAGAGCAGCAGTGCCTGGGTGTGCCATATGCCCAGGACAGGTCAATCCCCCCCTGGAGCCTGTTCTAGAGTCCTGAGTACAAAACCCCCATCCCACTGCTGTCCTTAGGCAATGTCCCCTCAGTGTCCCCAGGTGACAACAAGGGCAGTTTTTGTCACACAGGAGCCAGCCCAAGGCCCTGAAGGACTCCTGGCCCTGAAAACCTGAGCAGTGATTGCTCAGCTGGTTTGGACGGAGCTGCTGGTGCAAAGGGTTTGAATTTGCCAGCTGCAGGTAGATTTTTGCATTGGTGTTTAGCAGGATGCTGAAAATCAAATCCCATTGAGCCCCATGGGTGTCCCCGGCATTCACTCAGTTCATTCCACCACCACCCTTCCCAAGTGAAAAGTACAGTGACACTCACAGCCCTGCTCAGCAATTTACAGGGTGGGGGCTTCAGGCACAACAGAGATACATGGAAAAGAAGAAAGCAAACATTTCTTCCCGGAGCCACCAATGCAGAATCAGCCCCGTGCCAGAGGAAACCAGAGCTCATTTCTGTTGCTGACCCCAGAGCAGGGCAGATCTCTGGATTTACTCTGCTTCCACAATGCCCTGCTCACATCACAGAGATAAACTTCAGCCAGCCCAGCTGGTGACATCACAAAGATGCTGCCCAAGGGCCTCAAGGCAAGGTTTGCCAGCATGAGATGCCTGAGCCAGGGGCGAGGTGTGATCCCCCCATCACTGCCTTTCCTGCTCAAGTTTCTGCTTGGTTCTTTGCACCAGGCCAGCTGTGGTGTTGCTTAGACCATGATTTGACAGGCAAGGGGTGACAAATGCCCCTAAATCACTCTCTGCAAACCTCTGGGTGGAGAATTGGATCTCACAGCCCTCAGGACAGCAGTGGAGAGAACACCATCTCCCAGGCTTGTTTAGCCACCACTGGTAAATCAGTTCCTTGGAGCCCACCCTCAGGGAAGGGGAGTGAGCTGCAGACACCTGTAAGGAGCAGCCTGCCACAGAGCCCTCAGCTGTGGGGTTATTCCTTGTATAGGCTGGGGAATCTCGAGCCAGAGAGCTTGTTTTAAGTGACAGGACAGGTTATTCCTTTCTTCATGCAGGGCTCAGGGGATTACTTCAGCAAAAAGTGCAAGATGGACAGTTCTCCATTTCTGCCAGGCCCACTGCTTGGTAAATCTCTACCCCAGCTGAGGAGACAGCCCTGGGGATGGACACTTCAGTGTCAGCCCCATCTCAGTGAGCTCTAGAACCTCACACTCTCTCACTTTGCCCCAGTGTTTCTGAGCTATGCCCATGTCCTTGGATGGGAGGCCATCCACAGGGCCAAGGGAGGGGAAGTAACCAGAGATCAGGTCCTCAACAGATTCATATAACACAGAACTAATGGGATTGGGGCAAATAGAGCAGCTGCTTCAGCTGGAAAATTTGGTCTAAGCATCCAGAGGAGCTCCAGACGTACTTAAGGCCACAGTGCCTCCTTCTCCTAAATCAGTGTGACTTTATTTGTTCTCGTGTCTCCCTGGGTGGGAGAGATGTGGAACTCCAGAGCAATGAGAGGCTGAGGGCAGTGTGGGGAGAGAGGTCTGAGCACACCCAGCTTGCTCCAAGAGCGTGTCAGCCAGGTGGGCTTGGGCATGAAGAAAAAGGGAGCTCAACTTACCTTTGTTCTTCCTCTAGTTCTTCTTTGGACATCATTGACTTGTACTGGTTTCCCCTCAGCTTTCCAGGACTGTATTTAAAAGAAAACGTCTCATCTGCAGCTGGAGAGGGGAGACAAAAAAAGAGCAAGAGATCTGTGAACCAGAGACCTCCTGAGAGCCACAACCCACAGCTGAGGGGTCGTTCCCTTGGGGTGCTCTCTGCTCCTGCACCCCAAATGCTCTGGCCATCCCAGCACATTGCCTGAGTCAGCTCCAATCTCCAGAGAGCCTGGGCAGTGTCAGGGAGGCTATGTGGATCCCAGAGGATGGCAGGAGCCCACAGCCAGCCGTGCAAACAGCGAGGACTGCTGCGAGCGAGCAGCCTGCTGGAAGCAGATCCAAGTAAATCCTGCAGCACAGGAACCATATGCCATTGTTCTCCCTGGATTCAAAGCCTTGCAGGCCCATCTTGGCTTATCAAGACATGCTAATCCTGCCCTGATTAACTGGCAGCATTTTCCGCTTCTCCTCTCTAGGCTTGCATTCCTTCTGCCTCCCTCCCTCTCCTCTTCCAGGGGCCCTTTCCCAAGCTTGGGGCTCAGGGATGGTGCCATGGGCAGAGCTGTCCCAGGCCATGCAAGCCTGCAGCTCTCCTGCAGCCCTTGACAAAGCTTGTGAAGAGAAGATGCCTCGTGGCAAATCCCAGGGCTGCAAACAGCACTGAGCCAAGAAGCACCAGCACAGCAGGGTCCAAGTCCCTCTGTCACCACACCTGAGGAGGAAACCAAGGTCTCCTGCTGGGTGCTCTCCCACCCTGCTGGCCAGCCTCAGCCCTGTGCTAATTAGAGCACCAAAGCTCACAGACTCTGAGCCAAAGCCAATCCTTTTCCAATCGGATTTTGTTCGGGCACTATTTGCTTTTAAAAACCTCTCCCGTGCTTTATCTTCCTACAGATGGGAGAAAACAACAGGAGGGGAGGTCAATCCACAAGGCGGCCCAGGAGGAGCTGCTGGAGCCTTTGTGGGTTATCCATGGGCTGCTTATCTAAGAGCCTTTATCTCCCAAGGACTGCAGGACTTGGCTGCTTCACACCCAACCATCCAGCACTGCTGTTTCCACATTCCCAGACACATCTGCTGCTTGCCCCGACCCTCAGAGCTCTGGGGTTGCTTCCAAGAGGTGCACAGAAGGAAGATGTTACTTCATTATCTGCATGGCCCTGAAGAATTGTGCATTATCCACAAACCAGTATCCAGGGTGAGACCTACCAGCACCAGCAGGACCCCTGAAGGGGTGAAACTCCCCTGGCAGGAGAGAAAGTCCCAACTTGTACATAGCACATGGATGCATCCTCTGTCCCCAGAAACACAGGAAGCCCCTTCCCATACACTCCCCATTGCTATTGTGGCCATATTCCTGATCATCTCTCCTCCTCCAGCTGCCCAAATGAAAAACCCCTCACAGCCCCTCCCCTCCCTCCCTCACACCCAGGATTCAGCATCAGCAGCTTCCCTCTAATTTCCGATCAATACCACCCTTAAGGATTTTTTCTCCTTGTGTCCAATACCTTGATTTTGGGATTTCTCCAACCCCAAGCTCGTGCCCACATTCAGCTGCTGCCAGACCTTGGGGAAAAGGGAAGTCAGAGCCTCATTTTGTAGGTGGGGAAGCCAGAGATTTCAGAAACGAGCAGTGCAAAGCTTCATGGGGAGGCACTGGAGTGACCCTGCCTGGAACAATGGGAATGGGATGGGAATTCCCTCCTCCCTGCTAATGCCCACATTTCCTCACTCCTTTACATCTCCAGGCTCCTGATCTTGAGGAGCTTCCCTGGGAAGTCCTGGTGGATTTCTGCTCAATGACTGATCCAGAGTGTTTCTCTAATCCCTAAATGCCATCGGGGCTCCCAGGGGATGCAAACCCTTTATCCAGCTTTGTCACAAATGTCTGAACTGAAGCAGCCCAAAGCTCTGGTCTGCAGCCCCAAAAATTCAGCTTGGCCACTTCCCTCAGTGGGAAACCCTCCCCATGAGCAAACAAACAAATCTGGCCACCTGGAAACAAGCAGTAATGCTGCAGCTTATCAGCACTTTGGGTGACCATAAAAGTGCATGGAAAGAAAATTCAGCTGGCTGCTGCTTTGGGAGATATTAGGAGAAAGGAAAAAAAAGAGGGTGTAACATCCTGTTCCTTATGCTGGTGCAGAGCAGGAGCTGTTCATTACCTTTGTAAAGCTCGACTGATTTTAAGGACAATTAAGATTGTTTCCCTCACGTGGTTTTCTGCCAAATCAAGTGAGATTTGGGATTCAGACTGGCCCAAAAAGAGCAGTTTAGTTGCCACCTCACCAGAAAATAATGAAGGAGGAGGGAGGCAAGGAAGGTCCTCATCTTCCTGCCCACATGGTGTGATTAAAAAAAGGAGACAGTGTGTGACTTTGGAAACCTCTGGCTGTTTTTTGAGCTCAGGAACTTTCTTTGCAGATCGAAAACAAACTTCAGGAAACACACAGAAAAGGGGAGGCTGGGTTTTCATGCAGACAGGGAAAACACTACAGGAATAGGAGGTGACCTACTTACTGAGAGCCTCCATGAGTTCATATTAAAAAAAACATTTGTCTTTCATCTCTCTGCCCTCGTGTTGCCAGTGCTGTGACCCTGAGCTGGCAGGGTGAGAGCAGCCCCAAGAGTGCACCTCTCCCCTGAACATGCTTGCTCTGGCATGATCCACACGTTATCCCTGCCAGCTCCCTGCCTGGAGTGGAGTGAAGGCTGCTCTGGTGGTTTGGGTCATAGGGCAGCATCCCAGGCTGGTGACAGATGCCTGCAGGATCCTCACGTGCCCCAGGGAATCTCTGCTCGAGGGCTGAGTGGGGCCAGGACCCGCAGGAGACAGTGAAGGAAGGAGCAGGGCTGATCCCTGGGCACTGCTGGCATTCCCAGCTGCATCCTTCTGTTTCCTTATCAGGCTGGGCTATCACTCTGCCCAGCCCCATTACAAAACACTTCAGAAATGGTGTGGATAACTCAGGAGAGGAGTCAGGGGCTGCCTGCAGGAGATGCTTAGAGAGGACACAGTGCTAGCCAGGACTCACAGCCAGGGGCCATCTTCTTCTCCTGATCCTGTCACAGCCACTTTGGAACAAAGCCCTGCCGTGCACTGAAACAGAGCTGGACCCACAGGGGCAGACAGTGGCAGAGCAGGGTTACTGAGCACCCATTTAGCAGGACACAGCCATCAATCCTCAAGCCAGACCTCCCACAGCCCCCCGTGGTGACATCCCCAGCCACCAGTGCTGTGAGGAAGCCTAACGGGGTGCAGTGAGCATATTTTGGTAACCCCATTTCCAAAGGTACTTCCCCCACCTTACAGGAATGGCACCAGGATTAAAATTTGATTCTCTGTGGCATTAGGCATAATCCCCCCGAGCTGGGGGATTGCCACACAGCACCTTCAGCCAGGCAGAAAGTGGGGCAGGGAAGGGAGAACACCCCAAGGCCTCCTGCTGCCCCAGCTGTCCCCAGCCACCCCAAGCCAGGACTCCTGGGGACATCCCAGCATCTCCAGGGCTGCTCAGGGGAGCAGAGTCCCCTTGAGACACACATTCCCACTCGGCACCATCTGTTTCATTTTCTTAGGAGTGCAGCAGTTGTCACCCCAATTAGTCAATTAATCATTTTCCAATCAACTAATTGGCTAATCAGTTAAATGTGGCTCTGACTAAAGCCTCTGGAGATTGTCCTGGATGGAGCAAGGAGCTTCTGGAGCAGCTGCATCATAAAGCTACCCCAAGACAAACGGCCCAAGGGCACCTGGGAGAGGGGTAGGAATTTCCTCTATGTTTCCTGGAGGAAGGAGACCATCCCCGAGCACTCAGGGCTCCGAACCCATCCATAATCTCCTTGCAGAGTTCTGGCTTGCTTGGCACTCACCATCCTCATCCTCTGTCTCTCTCACCACCAGCTTCTCGTTTTCTGAGTCCACCTCTTCCTCCTGGAGGAGTTAAAAACAGAGCAGCCATGAGGAGAAGGTGCTGTGCTGAATAACCCACATTTGGTTGGGGCAGGGCTGGGATGCAGAGCCTGGAGCTCCTGTGAGGGGGCTGGGCACCCCTTCCCTGCTTCCTCCCAGGAACAGGACAAAAGGATGCTCATTAATGAGTGAGGCTTATTAGTCTGCTTTCCTCTCACTAGTCAGTCATACAGATCAGGCCCACCCAAAGGCTGTGAAATGCAAGTGCCTCCCCATAATCAAAGAGATATTAAGGTTTTTGAGAAAAGCTTTGTGTGTGAGCACCTTCCTCCCACCTGCACCCCTGCCACCCCTCCTGGCCAGGGACAGGCAGGGGACTGAGCCAAGAGCCACGGGGACTTCTGTGTGCCCCCAGGCCAGGCTTGGACAGACTGTCCTGGTGTAGGAAAAGATGGATCCCCAGCCAAAGCCACCCTGCAGCCATGGGCCAAGCAGCTCTCTGAAGCACAGGGGCATTCACCAGTCGGGCCCAGGGGTCCCCCCAGCACTGGGGGGTTGTGCTGGGACCCCTCCAGGAGCCATCCACAGCTGGTGCCTGGAGCACAGGCAGCACCAGCAACAGCATGCTTTGGGTTTTTTTTAAATACAAAGCAATTTTGGAAGTTTTGGGGTTCCCTTTTACAAGGTACAACAAATTTTATAAAGCCCAGGTTCCTTGTGCTGTGCAGAAACTCCAAGCAGGGAGAGAGGGGAGCACCCCAGCTCTGGAGATAAGACAAGGACACATGGCAGAGCCCCTGCATGAGGGATTTCCTCCTGCACAGCCATGTGCTCCTGCTGCAAATCCCTGTGAGCTGAGCCCAGGGGTCACCAGCACCCTGGGATGTCCTCCTGCATCCTCCTTGCATCCCATGGGCTGACAAAAGGGCAAAGCACCTGGCAGAGAGGGGAGGAGCATGGAGGGAGGCTGCCAAGCCCTACATTATCAAGGGAAAAGCTGGCGTGAAGCAGACCCAAGGGGAGTGGTGCTGACCCAAAAAGGAGCATGCAGTGCTGGCTGTGCAGTGCAGAGCTCTGGAGGAGCTGCTGGAGCACAGCCCCGGCCCAGAGCTGGGTTGGTTTGTCATCGGGGAGGAATGTGCATTATTCACAGCCACTTGGCCTCCTCTGGCCACTCTGTTCCCCAGAAGGAGATGCCACCAGGACCCCCCGCCCGCTGCAGCCACGGCTATTTTGGGCCTCACTTCCAAACATGGGCACTTCCCACTGGACACCCGGAGTTCCCCTGAGGATGGCTGGGGAGGCACCCAAAGGAGGGAGGGCACAGGGAGGGGATGCTCAGCTCTGGTGACTCAGCCACAAGCCCAGGGCAGCAGTTCCCCATCACATCCATCTCTCCCTGTGAGCTGGGACATCCCCTGGGAGACCCAACCCTCCAGGGGCAGACACAAGGAGGGAGATTTTAGCCTCTGCCTTGCCTGGGCATTAGGAAACGAGCATTTAACAATGAGAGCAAGCAGGGAATTTGGGTGGCAAACCTCCAAGGGAGGAAAATATATCTGCTCCAACACAGAGGAGACACTTGATGGGAGCAGAGAGGGGTCAGGCAGGGGTGCCAGGCTGGCAGGTGACAGCAGCTCTGGGGCTGTCTGGGGACCCCTGCTCGTGGCAGCCCTGAGCTCCTACAGCACAACACTTTTCTGCTTGGATGGCTCGGGGGCAGATGCCAGCACCTCTCTTCCCCTGGGCTGTGGCCTCAGACTCCACATCCTTGTCCCTCTGCCCTCCTGGGGCTGCTCCCTCCTGCAGCCATCGTGGTCCAGCTGCCTCAGAGGGACCCCCCTCACAGATCCCCATCCCCAGGACATCGCTCCCTCTGCCTCCAAGAAGCAAACCTGCACCAGGAACACCATTTATTACTGTTTTAAATGGGCTGAGTCATTAAGAGGCCACCCAACCCCACCAGGGGAGAACAACAGGCAAGCTTTGCCCCCCTCCCCATGGCCACTGCCACCCTGGGACAATGTCCCACCCATGTGGGGACACTGGCACACTGTGTGCTGTGCACCCTCCCCAGGCTGGCTCTCCCCCCACGCACCTCTGCATGGCTGGAAAGTGCTGCGTGGCCACTCGTGTCCTCTGCTTGTCCTGTGTGCCCGAGGCTGGATCCAGGCGAGGCACCCAACGGTGGTATCTGGAAAAGGGCAAAAGCTTTGAGCACCAACAGCCCCAAGCCCTCCCTGTGCTCACCCAAGCAGCCCTGGCAGCATCAGCACACCTGGACAAATCCTGGATGTGGCCAAGGGCCCTCCTTGACCCATGCCTGAGCCTGTGCAGCTTCTGATCCGTGTGCCCAGCCCTGGAGCCAGGGTTTGGAGCTCATGAGCTGCTCTCTGCAGCAGCCCCAGCCCGTGGGATGGAACCAGTGCAAGGAGCCATCAGCGAGGGCTGGTCCTGCCAGTGCCAGGCTGGGCTGACCATGTGTCCTGGCAGGGCTCAGGCAGCTTCCCAGGATGCTGATGCAGCAGCTCAGGACGAGCAGGAAGGGAGAGGACATGCTCGGGTTGTTAATGCTCTGCCAGCTGCCTTCTCCATCACAGGGAAATATCCCCTGGAAACCCCCCATCCCCTCCTGCAATCCTGAGCTGGGGCTTCCCTCTCGGCCTCACAGGAGCTGTGGGTGGCCTCGCCCCCATGCACAGCCAGCCTTCCCTGCCCAAAACCTGCTCAGATGAAGGTTTCCCTGCTGTGCCTGGAGGGCTGTGGAGGAGGATCTGCGTGGGCAGAGAGCAGGGACACCGTGTCCCTTGGCCTTGCAGGGAAATACCAGCTCTGGGCTGGCTGGAAATGCCAGTAGGGACAAAGCCCCACCTCGACCCTGGCTGTGCCCACAGCCCCGGAGAGGAGGGGAGAGCCCTCTCTGCCTGGAGCAGCCCCAAATTTCAGAGCTCTCAGGCCTGCCATGGCCAGTGGGTGCTGCTGTCCCGGCGTCCTGCAGCCAAACCAGGGAGCGGGAAGGTGTTGGGACAACACTTGAGAGGCAGGGACATCAATGAGGACACGAAAGAGGGGACACCATGGCACCCCAGGCACTGCTCTTTGGGAACCACAGCCCAGGCGGAATGCAGGGAGAGGTTTGAGCAGCTGGGAGTGAGAGAAGGAACAACTGGAGAAGGAAGGACCTGGGCACTCTGTCCAACAGCCCACAAACCAGCATCCCTCCGGTGCACACCGGCCAAAAAACCTCCCCGCAGGAACAAAAAAAAAAAAAAAAAAAAAAAACCTAAACACAANAAAAAAAAAAAAAAAAAAAAAGCGAGAAGCATCGCTACCGGGAGCCGTGCACGTCATTATCCGGGAGCATCTGGAGGAGACTTGACACGGGCCGCCCCGACAGCTGCTGCGGCAAACAAAGCTCTCGTTGGGAGCCGAGGGACGCGCTGGGTGGCAGCTGCCGGGCCCCGGGGCCACGCGGAGCTGGGGACGCTCCCTGCCCGCTGCTGCCTGGGGGGCACGGACCCAGCCCAGCCCAGCCCGCAGCACATCCCGAGCCCCGCTACATCTCCATCACACCTGGGCACAGCTTGCCCGGGGCTCTGGAAAGCCCAGGGTTAAACTGCAGCCAGCTATCCGCCTTAAATAACAAGGCAGCGATCCGTCCATCTGCCTCGGCGGCTGGCAGCTCCTGGCTGCAGAGCCCAAGCATTTGTTGGATCATCACAAACGTGCTGCTGCCCTTTAGCTCCATGGCCACAAGCAAGACGCCCGCGCGTGAAGCTGCCTCTGGCAGCAGGGTTTGGACCAAAGCAGAGCGAGGACAAAGCTTCAGGGACATTTTGGACACGGCCAGCACTGAGCATGGACAGCCCTGAGTCTCCCAGGGGAGGATGGCTCAGATAGAGGAGCTTGGCATCGTGACCCCAAAATGCCCCCTCAAGGCTCTGCCAGTACTGAACCCTCTCCCATCCTGCAGGAGATGGGAGCCAGGCTTCCCACCACAGTGGCATCTGGTTTTCAGCTCATTTCTGGCCATTTCCTCCCCACTTCCTCCATCCCCAGTGCAAACCCCTCTGAGCAATGGGCTTCTTTCTCAGGAAGGACAAGAGGAGACTTTGGGGGTGGTGTGTCCCTCACTCTTTCTTCAGCTGAAGGGACAGCCCTGGCACTTGTGGGCCGGTTGGGGGCAAATAAGTGCCTTGCTCCAGCCTCAGGAAAAGGGAAGATCCCAGGCTGCAAAGCAAGAGGAGAAAATTATCTTGGATTAAACTCCTGGGCCCCGTGTGTTGCCATTTATGGCTGCACTTTCTGCTCCAAGCCTGATGCAAGACATTGCAAGAGGGAAAGAAAGCAGACAGGAGAGCCAGCCAGAAAGACAAAATCCAGGAGAAAAGGGGAAGGAAGAAACCTTTTAAAAAAATTACTAAATAATAATAATAATCATGTTGGGCAGAGTTTAGCAGAGCAAAGCAGCTGCTCTGTCAGCAGCTCCCCTTCACCCACCACTGGGGCTCTCCACCCTCCCGCTGGCAGAGAAGCAGCTGCTGGAGAACAGGAGCAGTTTTCCAGCCCTAGTGATGCCCCTGCCAGCTCTGGGGTGCCTGGAGAGGACGTGCCTCATGTGGAGATGGCATTTTGCATGTCTGAGCCCCCCAAAGCATGGGAGCATCTGCTCCTGCCACCTCCCCTGTCACAGCTACAGGTGAGGACAAGCCACAGAGTGGGCAGAGCATTTCTGAAGCTCTGAGACCATCCAGCCCTTAATGAGTATCAGGCAGTGCCAGGGCTGATGAGGAAAACACTGGTGTGTCGCACAGCAGGGTGAGGAGCCCAGCTCAGCAGCACCCATCCCATCCCTGCAGGCACCCTCACATCCCTGCAGGCACCCATCTCACCACATCATGGCTCCCCCAGGATCACACCCAGCCCCCTCATTCCCTTTGTGCTGCAGCCTCTGCAAAGCAAACACCACACACCAGCACGTCCCTGGCTGCCCAGGTGAGCTGGATGGCATCCTTGGGAGCAGTGGTGGGCAAAGCTGGCCCTCACACACTGGGCACTTCAGGAGGCAAAGAGTCCTCATGGCCTCAGTTCCAGCAGTGCCCCAGCCCTGGCACAGCTGCCAGGGCTTTACCCAGCCTGCAGGGACCTGGGCAGTGGCCCAACCTCCTGGACTCGTGTAGGGGACACAACACAGCCCCCAATGCCACCGTGCCCCACACCATGTCCCAACCAGCCCCAGGGCTGGGGTTCAGGGGGAGCACCACACTTGGGCAGGCACCCTGTGGGTGACACATCCTGTCTCACTTCCCAGTTTCCAGCCACTGCAAGAGATGATGCATTTGTCCTTGGCACAGGCTGTTCTGGGAGAGAGCTGGGCACATCCGAGCACTCAGGGATCAGGGTGGGGAGCCCTGCATTCCCTGGCAGTGCTGCTGCCAAGGCTGTGACGGGGGTAGCACATCACCACATCCCTCTCCAGTGCCCGGGAGGACACTGGAGCTCCTGTCCCAGCCTGCTGGCAGTGCAGACACAGCCTGAACAGCTGCCAATTACAGCCAGACTTAATTAGACACCCTCTCCCCTCCGGCACAGGGAGGGCAGGCAGGAGGTGTTAGGGGGGGAAATGATGACGTTTTAAATGTAAAGAGGGCTCCTGGTGGGAGCTGGGTGGTTTGTGCTGCCTGGTGTGTCCGGAGGCACCGGGAGTCCCCAGGGAGGCACAGATTGGGGTGGGGACAATGCACCACGAGCTTGGCAGAAGGGACAAAGGAAGCCTTTGTGCCTCTGCTGTCCAGGTGACAGCCCCACAGGCTGCCCTGCTCAGGCAGGGTTTGTGTGTCCCCTCTCCCCACTGTCACCCAAGTGCCCCTGCTCTGTTTGAAGCCCCCAGCTGCAATTAACCCTTGGCAAACCGGCACTGCCCACTCACCCTCCCCATCTCCAGAGCATTTTGGCCAGGATGACATCCCAGCAGTGGCTCTGGCCCAGCACTGGAAGCCCTGCCCGGTCCCTGCCACCTGCCACTTCCAGGACAGAAAGGCTCATTAGAGAGCTGAAGTTTCTGACCGTTTCTCACAAGAACCGCGCTCCGCAGCCCCAGCGCAGCCGCCGTTCCCACCCAGCAGCTTTTCATTAGGGGATTGCTTTGACAGCACTGCCTCATCCGTTAACGAGCTGGGGATGGGGATGAGAACAGACAACGACAGACTAATTGAGGGTTTTTTTCAGAGATGGGAGCCAGCAGAGACAAGGGTACGACTACCAGCAGTTAAGGGAAACAAGGACTCCTGAGCTCCTTTCCCTGCTCTGCCACTGGTTCATTTTGTAGCCCTGAGCACGATGCTGCAATGAACTGGTCACTGCAGAGAGGAGCAAGGAGGCTTCAATTTTAGCGATTTTACCATCCTCGCAGGAGATGGAAGCAGGAGGGAGGCTGAGACACGCAGCTGCCCCAGTCTGCACAGGCAGGGAGCAGGGAAGGAGGAGGCAGCGGGTGCCCGACTCCAGCCCGTCATTAACACACCGAGGCTGCTCTCCCTGGGCGGGTTCATCCATCAGCATTTTGGTCGAGTGGTTAATGGCTGCGGGGAATCCGAGCCAGCCTGGCACAGGGCGTGCTGAGCAACAAGGAGGGAAAGAAAATAAGGAAAGAAAATAAATAAGGAAAGAAAATAAATAAGGAAAGAAAGCTCTCCGAGTGCCGAGCACAGCCCTGTGCTTGCTGATGCACTGAGACGCCCCGAGCCTGCAGGAGCAAACAGCTGGACAGGGTCTGGAGCCTCCTCTGCTGAGTCACATCAGGGGACCGCAGCCCTCGGCCGAGCCAAGACAGGCTGGAAAGGGAATGATTCCATCAGCAGCCGCCTGCAAAGCACTCACTGCTCTGCCCAGGGCCCGTCCCATCCTTGCCTGTTATATCTGCTGGGCTTGGGTCTGAGTGGTGCTGAGGAGGAGAAGGATGAAACAACTTTGAGGATGTTTGTAGGGAACAAACCCGGGGAATCCGGGGAGATTCTGCAGAGCTGTGGATGGTCTCTCCCACTCTGCCCACTGGATCAGCCCTTGGATCAGTAGACGGGGCACTGCCACACGTGTGTGATGCCTGCTGGAAGTGCACGTAGTCCCTCGGCCGTGCCACCCAGCCCTGGGGCCGGCCGGGCAGCGCTGGCAGCCGCGGGATCATGCGCAGGGCACAGCTCCCAAGCTCTCACTCAGCCTTGCTCCCCCTGCCACTGCTCCCCACCACCACCCAGAGCACACGTGCCAGGTCCCTGTCCTTCCCAAAGAATGCTGCTCAGGCCCAGGGTGACTTGTTCTGCCTCGCTCCCATAGTGAGGGTGCAATTTCCCAGGAGGAAAAGCTGGCCAGGACCCTGCGCAGCTCCAGTGCCCCCTTTGCTGTAAGAGGGGCTGAGGGCAGTGAGGAGCCCCAGTCCCACAGAGCCCAGCCAGGCTGCTGGAGGACACAGAACTCCCCGTTCCTTGAGTAAGAACTCATTCCAGGCACACAAACCCCTGTCAGTGCACCTGTGCCGAGCGGGGATAAAGGCGCTGAGCCCTGCTCTGAAGGCAACAAACATTGCAGCAGTGCCTGTTCAAAGAAATCAGGGCTGAAGAGCAGCCGGAGGGGAGGAAAACATTCCCAAGATGTGAGCTTGCAGCAGAGGAACCTGTGGGCTCTGACAGCCCTGGATCCGGCTGTCTGTCCCGATGGGTGCTGCACCTGACCAGAGAGCAGCTCCAGCCGAGTGGCCAACTTTGGTGTTGAGCTGGCCCAGCCAGGGCCCAGCTGGCTAACGGTGGCCCGGGAGCTCTCCAGAGATCCTGGTGCTCACGGGCACCGATAAATTACACTGCAAAGAAACAGATGTGTTATCCAGGATGCTGGGACAAGGGATGGGACTGCTCCAGAGCTGTAGCCGCGGGCAAGGGGCACCGGCAAGGGGAGAGGGAGAGCTCCGAGGCTCAGAAACCAGCGGGGGAGGTGCTGAGGAGCACAGGGAGGCAGAGCCACGTCCCAGCCCCGAGAGAGGTCACCCCTGGGTGTTGCAGAGCATCACAGCACAGTGCAGGGTGAGCAAGCCCCCGGGACCTGCCCAAGGCTATCCGGTGAGTCAGTGGAGATGCTTTCCAAGGCGAGGGCTGTCTATCTACGCACTGCCCGGCAGCCTGGATACAGTTGCTGAGGATTACAAATGCTGCTAATAATAGCCAGGAGGCGACTGGGGCCCAGCCCTGCGGCCCCGGCCCAAACACGCTGCCGGCACACGGCGACGCTCCCGCATTCCCGAGCCACCCCAGGACTCCCTTCCCGGCCTTTGGACAAGCGGCCACATGGGAGAAAGCCACCAAGGCAGGGACTTCAGGTGCCTCAGGTTGTCACCGTGTCCCATCCAGGCTGGGCAAGAGCAGAACAAGATCTTCCCATGGACATTGGGTCGCCCTTGTATTTTTAAACAAGATCCGGTGGAGGAGGAGGATTTGCCGGGCGTTTTTAGGCATCACCGCCGCCCCCAGCCCCACAGTTCAGCCAGGGGTCAGAGCTTGGGGCCAGCATCCTGCTGAGGCTGGGAAGGAGTGGGGCGGTCCCTTCCCTGGGGCAGGCAGGGACAGCGCAAGGAGGCCGCGCTGGCACCGGGACAGGTTCTGTAACCCACAGAAAAGGGATGCGGACGGGAAGAATAAACACATGCACAAACCCCAGCACCTGGATAAGCTCCCGGGGAAAGGAAAAGACTCCCGGGGTCAGATGCGCACACAGGAGAGGCTCACACTGACACACGCTTCTCTGCCCTTAAATCTTCACTTTCTTGATTATTTTTAGGAGCATTCCTTGGGGGATGAGGGAGGGAAGGAGCCAGAAACATTCCCCCAAACCGCTGCCTCCCCCGGGAACAATGGGCTTGTCCCCACGCGAAGACAAAACACGGGCTGCCGGGACCGCTCTTATTTTAGGGGAAAACCCCGAGCGCTGCTCGCTCCCCGCCACCCGGAGGGATGGAGAAGGAACACCGCGGGGAGGCTGGGGGGATCCCGGCTGCGGAGACCCCAGCGGTCCCGGGTGAGGCTCCTCGGGGAGCCGGCCTTACCTTGCTTTCCGCATCCTCCCGGTGCGCGGGCTGCCGGGGCTCTTCGGGCGGCTGCCGGGGCTCCGCGGGCGGCTGCCGGGGCT
>VZTZ01002497.1:238214-259242 GCA_013400955.1 Drymodes brunneopygia | reverse complement strand
CCCGGCCCCGGCACCCACCTCCCGCTCCGAGCCGGCGGCCGGAGCCAGGCCCCGCTCCCGCCCGCCGGGGTTGCGCGGCCGCATCCACCCGCACCCAGGGGTGGGATTTGGGAAGGGGCGACCGGGAGAGGAAGGCTTGGGCTGCGAGCAACCCGGCTCTGCCTGATGCCAGAGTCTAGCTTGGGACAAGGGGTTCTTTCATTAGACACTACCTTATATCCACAAAGTCACTCCCAAACTGCTCAGCAGTGGCTTCCATCGTCAAATCCTAGAATCATTTACATTGGAAAAGACTTCTAAGATCATCACTCCTTTCAGTGAAGAAATTGTTCCTAATACCCAATCTAAACCTCCCCTGGCGCAACTTGAGGACATTTCCTCTTGTCCTGTCCCTCGTTAACGGGTCCCATTCGAAACAAGGGAAAGGTGTCAGTCTCCCGGGGTGCTCCCTGCCCAGGCACCCAGGGCTTGGTGAGCTCTGCCACACTGGGGTGTCAAACTGGCCTGCGGGCAGTGTTTAGTGAGCATTTCCGCCTTGTTAGCCCTTGGCTGGGTAGCGGAGGGGCTGGCAGGGCCAGGAAGGCTGTCCTGACTCCCCTAGGTGAGCAGCATCTGGCAGCACATCCATGCCAAGCTCCAGAGCATCGCTCCGTCTTCCCCAGGAGCTGCCGGTGAGATCAGTGCCATAAGCTGCTGTTGTACCCACCAGATAAAGTTGGTACCGAGAGCAGCTGGGCTGCCAGAGCCTCTCCCCGAGCATCTTGCTGCTGGGAGGTCTGAAACACAGGAGACTCAAAATGCCCAAAAACCATCACAAGCTGGCAAGGAGAGTGGCCAAGGAGTTGTCAGGTCCCTCCAGACCCTGCCGCTGAGGATTTCCTGCTTCTCGAGACTGCTGGGAGGATTAGCCAACCTTTTACAAAGCAGGCTGAAATTAGAAGGCCTAAGCTACTCCTGCCAGGGTGAAACCAGCACGGAGCGGGATGCATGCGAGGGGAGCGGACATGGGAAGTCACCCCGGAAAGTTTCTTCCAGGGAAAAAGCTCCGGAGATACCACTAGAAGCAGAGGTTTTTTTTTTGTTTTTTTGTTTTTTTAATTGACTGACCAAAGACAAAACTCAAACAAAGATGGGATTAAATTCCCGGGTGGGAGGAAGGAAGTGAAGCCATGATCCTCACGGCGTTTGTCTTTATTGGTAATCCTATCAGGCAAGCAATCGTTAGCGTACGGATAATTGTATTCTTAGCAACAACCAACCACAGTACTTATCTCCCCTTCTCCCGCAGAGCTTTGCATTTCCTGGGTCCCAATCTCAGAGCTGCTCCAGAGCTCAGCCAAATCACCCGGAGATTGGCAGCGACACAGCGCTGTTCGCTTCAGCAGCTTTTTCGCTGTGTATTTGGTCCTTTCTTCCCCCTACTTGCCCAAATCCCAGGAGCCGTGAAGGCACTGTCCCGAGTCCAGTGCATCACTTGCTTTTGGAGGCTCCCTCTGAGCCCTGGAAATTGCTCAAGGCCAGAGACAGAACCAGGGTGGGGAAGCTCCAGAGGCTGAGTCCTTGTTCCTGTGCTCACGTGGGCTGTCAGTTTTGGGCACAAAGAGGAGTTCTGGGTGAGACTGACAGAACCTGCCCACGGTGAGCTGCTAATAGGGTGGCATGGGGTGTTCTGGAGTTACACACATTTCCAGCTGTCACAGTGCCCTTGATTAGTGCCAACACCCAGGACACCTCCTGCTCTTTCTCCCTGGCAGTATAAATTTTCCACGGCTCTTGGTTGGAAGTGTGTTGGACGGTGTTTGCCCGCTCAGGAATGCAGCAGCATGTGGCTTGCATTAACCCAGCACGGAGACAGAGCTCTTCAGCCAGCACCCTCCCGGGTAGGATTTATCACTGCCTTAAAATAAGAGAAGCTGGTCCTGACAGCTTCTCCTGCGGTTGGAATCCCTGACAAGGGAATCAACAGGAGCCTCAGAGGTGCCCATTAGCAGCTCCTGGCTCCGGACCTGCAGCGATTCCCTCTCAGGTTGCTGGAAGCTGCGGCACTCAGAAGAGTTGTGAGAGATGCAGGGTTTGGATGTCTGTGAAAAGCAACACTCCTGGTTTTGAGAGCAACAGCCAGGAGCAGCAAGGACACGTCTGCCAGAAAAGCCACTCTCATTGAGCCGAACTCATGCAGTAAGGAGGGGACAGGATCTGCACCAGAGCTCAGCTCCCCGTGTCCAGGTTTGGGGTGAGAGCGTCTCCTGCAGAATGTGACCTGATGGGGATGATCCCCCAAGCAGAATTTGGGCCCAGCAGGTCTTGTGTGACTCCGACTCGTCCCCTCCATGGCTCTCCAGAGGGGACTGATGGCGTAAACTCGGCCTGGTGCCTGTCCAAAGCTCCCGCTGGGAGGCACAGAGGTATCTCTGAGGTTCCCCTATCAACTTACAAGGCACGGTTGGTGCCTCCGGCTTGGCCATGCACGCTGCGGGACGGGAGGGGACGGATTCACACACAGGGTGAGCCGGGCAGGCTCCCAGCCAGGGATCTCTGCCCTGGGCCTGCCCGCCAGCCCCGGGAGAGACGAGCTCGGGGTCTGCTGGCAGGGGGGGTTCGGGGAGGGGCTCGCCTGGGCACGGCACCCCCGCCCCAGCCCCAGCTCAGGCTCGGGCTGAGCCCCGAGCGGGGCAGCAGCAGCAGCAGCTGGAGCGCGCTGCCCTCTCTCGGGAGGAGAACCGCCCTGCACCGCCCGGGAGAGCAGGGGATGGCCGGGAACCGCTTCCCGAGAGCCCCGGCTGGGCAGGGGATGGCCCCCGAGAGCCCGGGGCGGGTAGGGGATGGCTGGGAAGCGCTTCCTCAGAGCCCAGTCTGGGCAGGGGATGGCTGGGAACGGTCCCCGAGAGCCCCGGGCGGACAGGGGATGATCCCCAAGAGCCTCGGGCGGTCAGGGGCTGTCTGGGGACGGTCCCCAGAGCCCCGGCTCCGCACAGAAGCCGCTTTCACACCAGCTCCGGGCCGCAGCGGGGGAGCCAAGGGCGGCAGCAGCTGAAGAGCTTTGCCAACAAAGGGGGATTCAGGAGCGCCGCGGTGACAACTGCTCCGGGAAACAGCCCCGGCACGGAAAATGCTGCGCTGCAAATCTGCCTGCGGGAGGGACAGAGCCGGGCTGGCTCCTGCTGCCGGGCCCCTGCGGGTGGCAGCGTTCCCAGGATGCAGGAATGGGGTGTGGGACTGTCGGGAGAGCCTTCTGCAGGCACAAAAAGGATCTGATCGAACACACCACACATTCCGAGGTCTTCTGCTTCCCTCCCACCCAAAGCAAGGAGGTCACTGAGCTCCAACACCGGCCTCTGCATCCCAGCCATAACCCAAGTGTGGCTCCACAAGCCCCTGTGCAGTGAGGGGAGCAGAGGGATGCTGGTTTCCAAGGGGAAAAGACAGGATTTTATGTTCCAGATCCTCCCAGAACTCATTTTCCCTCAACATAAAGTTTAAGCACAGACCAGTCTTACAACTGAGGTCCAATCTCAGATTATTTCTGCAAGCCCCAGTCATGCTCCCAGTCATGGATATCACTTTTTCCTTGCCAAGATCACAGCCCTCTCTGTCTTGATGCCAGAAATGAGAAGCTATCCCAAGAAATGCCCCTGTACTCGCTGTTCTTCAGGCTTGGAGGTCACTCCCATACCTGGCTGGCTGCTCATTTGCCTTTTGGCACCTGGCTGTGTGCTGGCTTGGGGATATTTGGGTTCAACCCACAAAAGGCAGAGCTCAGCTCAGGGGTGGGGATGGCTGTACCTGGCTTCCACTGAAAGAAATGATCCGACCCAAGACTCTCCTGGAAGTGTTTGTTTCTAGACTTCTCCCTGTCACTAGCCCCTCTGCTCTCACCCATACAGCTCTTCCAACAACTTAATTCATTTTACAATCTAATCCCTGACCCAGAGGGCAGGCTCTGAGTTGCTGTTGAGGGTCTTCAAAGTCTTAAACCAGTACAACTGGCCTTGCCCTTGCCAGCACACTGATCCAAGCTGATATTCCAAAAGCTCCTGGATACTGGCAGCCATTCCAGCCCCAGCTGCAGTGGAACAGCTGAGAAATGACACAGCCTTGGGTCTAAACAATGCACTGCTGCAGCAGAAAAGCAATTCTGGAATCCTCCAGCCCTGGTCCCCCTTTCCCTGTCAGCACAGCTGGGACCAGTGGCAGCCCCCAGTTCCAGGCCCCTCTGCTGAAGGACAGGACACACACACACAGAGGCATCACACACAGGTGGGCTCAGACCAGAAGGGACATGGAATGATTGTTTCCCTCTGAACACATTCCCAACCAGCTCTACCTGCCTCGAGCCACACTTCTCCAGGACCAGAGGAGGTGCAGCCCCACAGAGGAGTCTTTATGTGCCTTGAAGGAAAAAATGTGCTTTGAGCCTGTTCATTCAACCCCAAACCAGTGTTAAACATGCAGCTGCTCCGTGCCATGCTTGGCACTGCAGGAGGGACACAGCCCTGCTCCCTGACTTGCTTTCCAACTGCCACCAAAGAAAAAACAGGAGCTATTTGCTTCAGACTGGAGGAGAGGAGCAGGAACACTGGCAAAGGTGCAGCCAACCTGTGAGCTCCCCAGCAGTAATTAAAGTATCAGTGTGTCGTCCTCCTTGTTGAAATGAAATTGCAACTGTCACAAAAAGGAAGATGTGTAGATAAATCAAGAGGAATAAAAATAAATCAAGTCCTGATTGCAAGGCCCCAGAGGGACTGCAGGAGGTACCAGCAGTACCTGCAACCGAGGAAGAACAGTGAGGTTATCTTAAAGCACCTAAATTGCCTCTCCAGACTGAAAAGCAAGAGAGATCAGTTAGAAAAGCATTTCTACAGTGGTTATGCACAGTTTTCAGCTACCATTAATTCACAGCATTTTCTGGAATTGGAGCTTGTTAAATGCCAAGCACGGACACGCCCGGACCAGCCACAAGGACAGGAGGGGCTCATTTGCTAAATTGTGCATTGAGCAGGGGAGAGCTGCTGAAGGGCAACTGGAAAGGAGAAAGAAAAAAAAAAGGCTTTATAGGTGACACTAAAGAAGAAGGATGTTTCCAGCAGTGTCTGGGAAGGGGAGGACAGAGGTTTATGTGGAAATGAGTGAACTGCCTGTCTGCTGCCACAAAGCCATTTACTCTTTGAGGTGTTTCATTTTACAATATATTGCTATAAATATTTCAAAAGCCTCAGGGCTGCTGTCCCACACTCTGTTCCAGCCTATTTACCTACAGTTACTGGTTTCAACAATGCTCACTGACAAAATACATAAGTTTTTCCACCTTCCCAGTCCTTGTTCCATCTTGCAGCCAGGTTCCTTGAGGCAGCTTTGCCCCAAACTCCTCTGCTTGGACTGCAGCCCTTCCACAGAGCCCCTCTGCACTGTGGGGCTTATTTAGAATCATGGAATCAAAGAATGGGTTGGGTTGGAAGGGACCTTAAAGCTCATTTTGTCCCACCCCTGCCATGGGCAGGGACACCTTCCCCTATCCCAGGTTGCTCCAAGCCCTGTCCAACCTGGCCTTGGACAATTCCAAGAATGGGGCAGCCACAGCTTCTCTGGGCACCCTGTGCCAGGGCCCCACCAACCTCACAGGGAAGAATTTCATCCTAATATCCAATCTAAACCTACTCCCTGTCAGTTTGAAGCCATTCCCCCCTGTCCTGTCCCTCCAGGCCCTTGTAAAACGTCTCTCCATCTTTCTTGCAGGTTCCCTCCAGGGAGCAGAAGTCTACAATTAGATCACCCCAGAGGTTTCTCCTCTCCAGGCTGAACAATCCCATTTCTCTCAGCCTTTCCTCATGGGAGAAGTGCTCCATCCCTCTGATCACCGTGGTGGCCATCCCAGGGCAGCACACAACAGCTGGAATATGAAACCCCCTCTCACCAGTGCCACGTGGCACCAAAACACAGCACAGAAACCTCTTGTGACACAGACTGAGGAGGCCAGGGCAGGGCCAAAGGGCAGGTGGGGCAGTCTGGTAACAAATCTACCAACAAAAACTGCCTCCTCCAAAGCCAGTGCAACCCCAGCAGCTTCCAAACCATGCCCCAGCACAGATGTGCAAATGCTCAAGCACCCCCAGAGTTGTTCCCGACACATTTAGCACCTTGGGGAACAGAGGTGCACACCTGTAAGGTTTTTTTCAGATCACAGTATGAAAGGAAAGGACAGGATAATGCAAAATAATTGATTTTATTTAAAATAAAAAGCAAAACCACAATCATCCGAACAAGACAAGTATCCCAGCTCTGCTGGATGGGTGATAAAAGCAGCTAAGGGCAGTGGCAGGGCTTGGAGCTGACAGTGGGACTGTCTCACTAATGGGTAACACTTTCCTTCCCCCCTAGGCAAGGGGTATGCCAAAAAACTCTGGTTACAATGTGCCCACACAGGTATTTCAGACTGGATTCAGCCAACAGTTTCACTTCCCAGCCCACAATGGCTGGGGGCTCAGGGAGGAGAGCAGAGGTTAACTATGAAAGAGGTTGCTGTCTTTCCTTGAAGCATTTGGAGAGGTTTGATGTAACTGAGAAGCCAAACCAGAGCCAGCACACACGGGCTGGAAAGGGGAGGAAGGTCTGCCAGAGGCTCCTCAGTGTCACCTGCTCCCACAGCACTTGTGCAGGGAACAGGTGCTGGGACTGGTGCCTCTTGTCCTCATCTGTGCTTCTGATGGAGTGTTGGGTCGTTTCCTCCTGAACTCTCACAGCCTGTGTCTGTCACTAGGCTCTAAAGCACAGCCAGAGCTCCCAAATCCCATCACCTTTTCCAGAGCAGGCAGGATTGTGACTGTGACACCCAGCCTGAGGCTCTCTGCCCATCCCTGGGGAACAGGGCAGCCCCCACAGCCCCAGGGGGCTGAGGCAAAGCTGTGCTCAAGGAAATGAAGGGCCCACAGGGTGCTGGACCAGCTGCATCCAGGGCCTCTAGAGTACAAAAGCAGCAGGGTTGGAACATGAGACATGGATACCCCAAAAAGCACAAGCCTGGAGAAATGAGAGCCCTGAGCCCACTCTCCCCAGCCAGCTTCCCACAAGCACAGAGTGAGGCACAAAGGGAGCACAGCTTTTAACTGTTCCTCATTCACCCTGCCTGCAACGAGGGCCTGGGAAGCACCAGCTCCCCCCATTCCTGCAAGGCCAGTGAAGCTGACTCCCTGATGAGAGAATGGCAACCAGTCCTATTTAAAAACAGATCCTGTTCGAGCAGGAGCTCCTGTTCAGAGCAGGCCGTGGAACAGCAACAGCTCAACCCTGGTGAAAACAGAAAGTCTTGTTCTGCTACAATTTATGTACCACACAGCAGCTCTGGAAGGGCCACCACAGAACACCACGTGGCCAAGAGTGTTGAACAACATCCCCCATGTTCTCTGCTACAAAAAGCTCCCACCAGGCTCGGAAGTCTCAGGTTGCTCAGGATGAATAGAACACTTTTTGTGGGTGGATGGCTTCAAAGCATCTTACACAGCAGTTCCAGTTCAGCCTCATAACAGCCCTGCGAGGTAGGGATTTTCCTCACTGCTCAAACAAAGACTCACCAAAGTGGCTGAGGCAAAAGCTGTAAGTGGAAGAACTGGAGATCCCAGAGCCCTGATTCCCAGGGAGCCTGAACAGACACTGTTTCACAGCAGGAAGTGCCCTGTGGAGCAGTCAGGAGAAGGTTGCTGGTAGCATGATGTCTGCAGTCCATTATAGACATGCTGGTCTTCTGTGAGAGGTGTCACACCAACACAGGCTTCATCTGGAATTGCTTTATTTCACACCATGGAAGAGTTCACAGGTGTGGAAGAATGCTCTGCACACTGGATCTTCTCACTGTGCTTCTAGAGGCAGAGCTGTGGCTTTCCCAGCACAGCAGTCAGGCTTTCACATTACAGTTTAAGACTGTGCAAACTGAACCACACGTGCCAAATGCAGCTGCATCTCACTGAGGTGCTGCCCAGCCACCAGAGAGAGCAGGGATGGCTCTCCAAGGACTCCTCTCACTGTGACAGAACTGAGTCTTGTGAGCTTTCACCTCTCCAGGCCCCACATTCTTCCAAAAGGCAGCAGCTGCAGCCTGCTCCAAGAGGATACACAAAGACTGTGCAGGCTCCCAGACTGTTCAGCCTTGGCCAGAAATACCAGGAGCTGGAGAAGTTGGAGGTTAAGTAACCTTGTGGAAGAATGTGCAGTGGCTACAGAGCAAGTGTGCTTGCTTATGCCTGGAAATTTGGGAGTCTGGACAGCTAAAGAATGTATTAATAAACCTTCCTTCTCTCCATTTCCCCACCACCACACTGCTCCTACACAAACTGACTGGCACACAAGAGTCAAAACCAGAGATCCTGACAAACATATTTAGGATTCCTTTGTACAAAAAGATATGGCCCAGGAGTGTTTAAATAAGGAAGAGACAAGGTTAAAAATGGATCAGAGAACCCAGAAAAGCAACGCTTCAGGTTCCACCAAACCAAACACGTTTAAGAAAGTCAGAGCTGAGGTTTTAATCTCTCTTTAATTTGCTCTCTCATCAGTGCCTGGGCATTGCTATGTTTGCCACATGCACAGCACTTCTGCTGTCAGGTTTCCTCTCCCAAAGAACAGTTGAAGTTGAGGTCTATACCCACCTCCCAGGGCTCAGGAGAGCACTCATGGAAGCACAGCCCACGGCAAGTTCAGATTTCCTGGCAGCACCTTCAGCCACACAGAGACACCACTGACACCACCAGCACAAGCCCCTGCTAATAAAACAAACCAGCAGCTCCAACAGATCCCTTGGGGACGAGAGCTTTACCCAGCCTAATACAAATGCACCTACACAGACATAAGCAACACATTGCATTTTCAAAAAGCATAAAACAACAACATGTCCCCCTCCTCGGTCCTTTGTAATTGGCACTGCAGCTTTCAGAAAGGTCTGAACCCATAACCTCAAAGAAAAGCCATTTAGGGATGTGAATTGCACTGGCCTGAGCGAGCCCACAGCCCCAGAGCTGTTTGGTGTTTCAAGTCCAGCAAGTGTGATGGTGCCAGAGTCAGACTGACAGCAGTTACCTTGTGCTAAACATCACACCTGCACCTGAAGGACTGGAATTGCTGCCAAATGCTGACTTTCCCCCCCACCCCAGTCTTTGCTGTGCAAGAAATTCCAGAATTCTCCTGCTCCATCGAGCTTCCCATCACAAGGTGCTAGTGCAGCTTTGTTACCTGTCACCATGACAGACACAGAGTGGAAGCAGATGGACTGTTGCTGGTTCAGGTGTTGCACCTCAGGTGTGTGCATGGAGCACGCAGATTAAGACCACAAAAGATGCTTCAGGTTGGTGGTCACCTCTGCTGAAGTTGCTTCAGTGCTTGGGGCATTCACACCACCTTCCCTTCCTTGGCTGAACAGGGATCTTCTCTGGGAAACAAGATGAAAAAGGAAGGTGTTTGCCCAGTGAAAGCAAGGTCAGGTGACATGGGAAGAACACAGAAATGCTGCTGCCTCTGTAGGGAGAAAACTGATGTGGCCAAAGCTCAACTGGAGATGAAACTGGCCAGAACTGTGGAGGACAATAAAAAAGTGTTTTTTCAAATACATTAATGGCAAAAGGCAAATTAAAAATAACACTGGCCCATTCCAGGATGAGGATGGTCACCTCACAAACAGGGACACAGACCTGCCAGAGCTGTTTAATGTTTCTTTGCCTCTGTCTTCAGCACAGATGATGGACCAAGGGAGTCTCAGTGCCCTGAGCTGGAGGACTGTGACTGTGAGAATGTTCAACTCCCAGTCGACCCCAAACTTGTGTGGGATCTGCTGCTTCAGCTGCACAAATCCATGGGGCCACATGGGATTCATCTGAGAATCCTCAAGGAACTGCTGATGTCTCTGCNAGGTCAGGTGACATGGGAAGAACACAGAAATGCTGCTGCCTCTGTAGGGAGAAAACTGATGTGGCCAAAGCTCAACTGGAGATGAAACTGGCCAGAACTGTGGAGGACAATAAAAAAGTGTTTTTTCAAATACATTAATGGCAAAAGGCAAATTAAAAATAACACTGGCCCATTCCAGGATGAGGATGGTCACCTCACAAACAGGGACACAGACCTGCCAGAGCTGTTTAATGTTTCTTTGCCTCTGTCTTCAGCACAGATGATGGACCAAGGGAGTCTCAGTGCCCTGAGCTGGAGGACTGTGACTGTGAGAATGTTCAACTCCCAGTCGACCCCAAACTTGTGTGGGATCTGCTGCTTCAGCTGCACAAATCCATGGGGCCACATGGGATTCATCTGAGAATCCTCAAGGAACTGCTGATGTCTCTGCAAAACCTCTCAATGATTTTTGAGCAGTCTTGGGAATCTGGAGGGGTCCCAGCTGACTGGAAGCTGGCAAATGTTGTCCCAGTTTTCAAGGAGGACCCTGGAAACCACAGCCCTGCCAGTCTCACTTCAGTGCCCGGCCAAATCCTGGAAGAGATGATTCTGGGAAGTACTGAAAGACACCTGGAGGACAATGCAGGCATCAGTCACAGCTTCATGAGAGGGAAGTCCTGCTTGTTGAATCTGATCTCCTGTGACAGGGTGACCCATCTGGTTCATCTAGGAAAGCCAGTAGATGTCACCTTTTGGACTTCAGCAAAGCTTTGGATACGGCCTCTCCCTGTGACCTTCTGAACAAACTGTCCAGCCCACAGCTGGTTAACCCTGTTACATGATGGGTGAGCAGCTGGCTCACAGGTCGGACACAAGGGTGACACCAGGCTGGCACTGGTCACCACTGGGGTTCTGGAGGGCTCCATCTTCATCCCTGTGCTCTTCAACATCCTCATTAACAACTTGGAAACAGGACTGGAAGGAATATTAAGTTTGCCAACACTAAATTGGGAGGAGCTGTCAACGCCCTTGAGGGTAGAGAAGCCTCAACAAATTAGAGAGATGGGCTATCACCAAGTGTGTAGAGTTTAACAAGAGCAAGGGCTGGATTCTGCACCAGGGACAGGGCACCTCTGGTTGTGTGGACAGACTGGGGAACAAGAAGCCGGAGAGCAGAGCAGTGCAAAGGGACCTGTGAGTCCTGGTTGGTGGCAAGCTGGATCTGAGCCAGCAGTGTCCTGGAGCCCAGAGGGCCAACTGTGTCCTGAGGGCACCAGGCCCAGCATCGCCAGCTGGGCAAGGGAGGGGACTGTCCTGCTCTGCTCTGCCCTGGGGCAGCCTCACCTTCAATGCTGGGGGCAGTTTTGGGAACCACAACATCTAACAGACATTAAGCCATTGGAGAGCATCCAAAGGAGGCCATGAGGATGGTGAAGGGTCAGGAGGGGAAGCTGTATGGGGAGTGGCTGAAGGGCACTTAGTCTGTTCAGGCTCAGGAGACTGAAGTCAGACCTCATTTAAGCCCTCAGAATCCTCATGGGGGACAGCAGCGGGGCAGGTACCGATCTCTTCACTCTTGTGACCAGTGACAGGACTTCAAGGAAACAGCTGGAGCTGAGTCAGGGCAGGTTTAGGTTGGGTATCACAAGGTTTTTCACCCAGAGGGTGGTTGAGCACTGGAACAGGCTCCCCAGGGCAGTGGTCACAGCACTGAGCCTGTCTGACTTCAAAAAGTGTTTGGACACTGCTCTTGGGCACAGGGTGGGGGTTCATGGTTTCTGTGCAGGGCCAGGAGTTGAGCTGGATGATCCTCATGGGTTCTTTCCAAGTGCCCATATTCCAGGATTTTATGAAACACACACTTGGAAGCGCCACCCCTGACAGCAATGTCCTCCTGCAGCAGGGTATGATCCAAGGAGCCATTTTCCACAGCTCAGTTCTTGCAGAAGCTCATTTCTTCCTTGTTCTTCCCAAAATTCCGGTGTGGGATCCGCCAGACGTTCCGACAGGCCAAAAGGGCTGGTGTTCCTTTCCTCAAGTGTACAGGACAACATGTAAACATATGACAGTGTCAGAGCAAGGCAGGTTTTCACATTTACCTGCTGGTTTTAAAAAGAGTTCTTTAAAAACTGACCATTGTCTTCCTTGCCAGTTCTGTGACCCATTAAATACTTGGCATGTCCTTACCCACAGCTGGGTTATAGTGCACTCACCCGGGGCGCGGAGGGGACAAAGCATTGCACAAAGGACACAGTCGGGGCATTCCCCTACAGGTTATCCAGGAGCCAACCTTGGACAGCACGTAATGAAGATGTCTGGATCGAGGAAGAGTGACAAAAACTTAAGGAGTGTGAGAAACAGAAGCAGAAGGGGGTAGAACAGAGCTGGCTGGCTGCTAACGGAGCTTCGATCGGCAGCTGCCTCTGGGCAGGTGGTGTTATCCCTCAGGGGTAGCTGCGGCCTCCACAAGATTCCCTAATCCTGTCAAAAAAAGGTACAACTGCCTTTGAGCATTCCCCTCGTGTCAGGGCACAAGATCCCAGCATGCAGATTAATCTCAGGCTTATTCTTCCTCTAGCATTGTACAAGCAGGGTTAAGGTTTCATGTTTGGAAGCATTTCTAGCAACTAAGCCATCACACAGCTGGAACAGAACGCCCACCCGCCCTCACAGAGTGAAACAATCAACATACAGGAGGAAGAACAGTGAAACCCAGAAAGCAAATGTTCTAGGCAAGGTGTTAATTTTAAATATTTGGGGTATTCATTTCAAAATTTGAATGGCAAATAATTTAAAAATGCACGGGTTTTTCAGGAGAACAGATCTGCGTCGTGATCTGCATTTTTACAGCTTTTTTTTTAAAACAGGGTTTGCATTAAGGTTTGTTCTCTCCAGCTGCTCATTCCTTGCCTGAAGTCACACTGGTTGCCGAAATGGGATTTGACAATGTCATAACAAGCAAATTGTGGCAACCTCCAGGGCGAAAGAAGCAGTCAGTACAGTTTTCCCCAACCTTTAATGATACTCTGCACTTGGAATTCAATTGTATTCAGTTATGAGCAATTGCTGGAAACAAGAGAGCATTCTAGAGAAGCACACAGGTCTGCAGGCAGTACCTACATGGGGAAGTCAGGCTGGGATCATGCTGCAATATGGACTTTCTCAGGTGAATTACTGCTGCACACCTTCTTTAGCAAAGCACACACTAAGCCACCACAGCACTTGAATCCATGCCAAACCTGGAGCATCCGAGAGCTCAGCACAGGAGCTGGCCAGCACTCTAATGCAGGCAGGCAGCCAATCCAGCAGCACTGGTTAACCAAGCTGCAAGGAATTTGCTTAAGAATTTTGGCAAGCCTCTGCTATATGAGAAAAATGCTTCATTTAGCAAAGAATGCTTAAGTTCGTCCCTGCAGTATACTCCCAGATTCCCAGTGTTCCACTGTTTTTAACCTGGCCAGTTCAGAGAACTGCTTCCCTCAGCAACTTTACCCCAAGCATATCTACCCTTGATTTTGAAATATTAATGTTGCTTCCTTCCACACTGACTGAAACTTGTGCAATATTTATGTGTTTATTTAATTATTTTAAATGTAAACACAGACATTTGGAATTTGGGATGAATTTTGCCTGTAACAGATAAAGCAGTGGAGCAAATTGAAATAATCCAGGCAGCAGTAAGAGAAACCATACAACTGCTTGAAGGTTTTCTGTTTGAACAAGACATTGAAACCTGAGTGCTGCCTGATCATTCTTCATCTTTAACTGCTCACCATTCATTTGTGCTCTCTGAAGAGCAGTTAAAATATCCCACCTCTCCCATTAAACAAAATAAAATCAAATCCTTCCATCTATTAAAAGAGACAACTAGGAAAAGTAATAAAACTGTTTATTAAATAAAATCCCTGATTTAAAAAAAAATTCAATAATTTTAGTTTTCTGTTTGGAACAATCAAAATAATTCACACAGGGAAGACAGCACTGTCTTTATGTCAACTGCTTTATGTCCTGTAAGGAATCCCTTGCTCTCCATCCCTCTCTCCTGAGGAATCCCCTATGGGAAGTGTGCCAGCTTTCCCTCATATTGTCCTGTGCTTGTTTAAAACCAACAGCTGCCCTGGGGTCACCTGGAGGAGCTGCGCTCTTTGCTCACGCAGTCGTCCTGGGAAGTTGTGTCCCCGTTCCCCATCATCCCGCACGTCCTCCGCTTTTTCCTGCGGTGCATCATCCCCTCTGTCTCGGAGCCAGAGTCACACTGAGGGATGGAAAGATGAAACCACAATTCAGAGGAACCTCATGAACTGCCTGTGCACCACAACAACAGCTACTCGGCAACCCTGGGCAATAATAATGTTCAAAGAATGTCCTGTGCATGAAATGAATGAAATGCATGAAAGAAATCTTAAATTAAGCATTTAAAAATCGGGAACAGAAACGTTCTTAGATTTCATCACTGACTAAAGCTGACTTGAGGCAAGACAATGAATGTGTTCCTTTCGGCCTCTAGAAGGACCTCATCTTCCAAGGGAAGACTCCAGCTTCTGAAGGATTTAGGTGTCAAGAAGAGTCCTGTGTCATAACTGTCTTAGGTTACAATAGTGTGTATTCTATCACCATCCCCAATGGGCTGTTTGGGGCCGGGTGGGGCAGTGTTCCTCAGCCATCCTTGATGGCCCCAGGGCGGGACTTCCAATGGGCCAGCGGGTGGCATTAGCAGGGAGGGTCTCACGAAGTTCTCTCTGTTAATGGGCCATTAAGCTCCACTGATGGATTGCACCATTCCCATTGTGAGATGGCCCGCCCAGGGGGGGGAACCAAGCATCCCCATTCTGAATATAGTAGACCCTGAAACAGCAGAGAGGAGCAGCTTCTTCACCGAGAGCAGCAGCTTCTTCACCGGACCCTCAGAAAACTGCTTCAACAGAGCCACATCTATCCCTGGACTGCTACCAACACCCTGACCAACAGGGTGTCAGGTTGTATCTGTATCTGTTGACTCTATCAGCGTTTTTGTACCAATTGCATGTATTTTAATTTTCCTATTAAATTGTAGTTCTGACTTTGAGCGTCTCACTAATTTGCTTTTCAAACCACAACAATAACTGACCTGTTTTGGATTTTGTTCCCTCTCCCAATTTTTAGAATATTAATTTTACACCTATTTTTCAGAAGCTAAATGTGTGACAGATTGATATATAATACAGACATGAATCAAACAGAATGAATCCATTTATCAATGCAGAGAGAGGCTTTAGCAAACAGAACCTGCTGAGATCCCAG
Source organism: Drymodes brunneopygia (assembly GCA_013400955.1). Classification (NCBI taxonomy): domain Eukaryota; kingdom Metazoa; phylum Chordata; class Aves; order Passeriformes; family Petroicidae; genus Drymodes; species Drymodes brunneopygia. The sequence goes on along the minus strand of VZTZ01002497.1, from coordinate 244,095 downwards.
GCTCCTCCATCATGGAGATTGGTGGAGGAGCTGCTTTCCATTAATTTATTCTGTAAGGTATGAATATAAGGAAAAACAGTGTAATTGCAGAACATGGATCACCTCTTGCAGTAAAAAGCATTACCTCTGAATCAGAGTCTGAGGAGCTGGAACTAGAGGAACTGGAAGAATCACTAGAACTGTCAGAAGCAATACCAGTAGATTCCTGCAGGTCAACTGAATCAGCCAAGGCTGCTAAGTCAGGATGTTCCTGCTTTAGGATCCTAAATACAGTTGAAATTTCAGGGTTAGTCTTTCAATTGTAACACTGCACGTTAATGAATATTTTTAGGTTTTGTTTTCAATGGAGAATATGCAAAGAGAGCTCCTAAACCTCTTACCTGTACCATTTCCGTGACAGCTTAGGTCTCCCTCTCACTGTCTTGTGCCACACCACTGGGAAGTTGGTACAGCTGGCAAAGTTTTGTGTGATGGCAATGGTTGTGTCAAGATTGAGGACTACGTGCCACCAGCCACCTAAAACACAACACCAGTGACCATTGGGGGCTGCATGGCAGAGAGCAAGGTCAAGAACAGCCAAGAACACCTTTCCCACTGTGCAGGTGGAACTGGACATTATCTCCCAAACCCAGGTGAGTTTGCCAACACATCATCCTTCCTCAGTCTTATTTCAGCTCTCACCCCAGTGCCTGACAGGTTCTTGTTACAGAAGGCAGCTCCACACTCTGACCAAATTACCCAGCTCACACACAGGACTGAAGATGTGACCTGACAGCACCACGCTGGCTGCTGACAGTTTATTTAACAGCAACAGCCATTGTAATCCAGACTGCACACAGGCTCTTTCTGTTCAGCTGCAGAGCACTTTCCACGCTGATTTTGCAAGGTTCTTGTGACTACAGACTAACCTTTCATTTAAAAATAGATGCAAAATTGTTTCTCCACACGGGATAAAAATAGTGGAGTTCTTACAACCCACTTAGAGCCTCATAAAAGACTGAGGGAACAGTTTAATGGAACTCGACAGCTACAAACTTTTAACAGGAGGTACACTCAGGAGTCACTAATAAGTGCCAAGACAATCACAAGGCACCCTTCACACACCAAGTCAGCTGGATGTTAGAGACAAGCAATGTGGACAGAAACTATGGGCTGTGCTGCACATAATTGATGCAAGACTCAGAGGTTAGCATCTGGCACTGAACTCACCTCACCCCCACTTACAATGGGCACACAGTGTGCAGCCACTCAGAGGGAAGGGCATCCTTAGCAAAGCTTTATTTAGCTTTTGATTTCAAATGCAAGATGAAGCATAACCACAGAGAGGTGGGTGGAAGGTGTCAGTGCCTTTAAGTAGTTCGTTTCCAACAGCTAAGAAAAATTCATATGCAAAATTCACTCATGAATTTGCTCCGGCATGTATAAACTTGAGTTTTTTGTCTAGGAACTACTGGGGTTCAAACACTTCTATTATTTTATGCCCTGACAGCTTCCAATTACTGCAATTTAGTTCAGATTACATTCCTGTGATGCTGCAACTTAAATCCCCCTTGTTTTGCCATCTGTATCACATGCAGTCCTATGCCACAGGTCATACACGTTTTGGGACATCCAGGAAGTAACTGAACAGTCTCAAAATGAGCTTGGTTTGTTGTGTAAAAGAGGGGCCATAAAAAAAAAATTATACACAAATATTACAAATATGCTTTTTTTCCTCCCAGATTTCCTTTCTGGAGAGATTTACACATACCTGGCACAAAGACTGTCTCTCCTGGTTTCTGTAAGACTTCCAGGGGTTTGAACTCGGGGGGCCAGGTGGGAAGCTGTGTCCGAGGATAGATGACATTGAACCAGGTGATGGCCTCGTCCTGCTGGTTCCCTCCCTCTTCCCGTGTCACTTTGATCAGCTCTCTGGGAGTGCTGGTGGGGAACAGGCACCAACGCTTGTGTCCCTGCACCAAGGCATTCCATGCACTGGTTCCCAAGGGATCAATGTGAATTCCTGTTCCAGAACGAGGTGGGCCCATCACAAACCATCTGCATGGGGTGGGGAGAAAAGTGCTTTAGTCACAGAGCAGGCAGGTAGCTCCCCTTCTTCATGTTAGACAGAGAGCTACAGCTGTTCGTTGCACATTCTGTTAGAAATTAACTACAGTTTCTTCATTTACATTCTTGATTTTGTTAAGTTCACGCTAGAGCAAAAAGACGCAACAGGAGTTTAACCTAAAAACCAATATGAATTGGGTCAGGAATGACTGTGGGAAAAGCAAGTGAAGATGACTTTTTATATGTCATAGCTGTACTTTGTTTTAAATAATTCTTCAATAAAATTATAATTTCAAAGTTCATGAGTGTGATTAAGTCCCAACGGACTGTGCAGAGATTCTCCCTAGGCAGGGAGATTCTCCTATGGTTTTCTAAAATGTGCTGCTGAAACAGATCAGAACTGCAGAACAATGAGGAACAAAAGGCAACACAAGGAACAGAGCAAGTTATGCAACCCTGGCCTCTCTCTGCGCCTTCTGTTCATTCACAAGAGGCTTTTCATTCCAACACTTAACTACATGGAGCTTATTCCCCCGTGTCCATTCAGGATTTGAAGTTTATATTCCCACTGCCCATTTACAAGGTTTATTCCTCCCAGTGGAGAACTTTATCTGCTGTATGTCTTTAACTGCAGCAGCACCTTCAACTGCTCATTGCCCCTGGAACAGAGCACTAAGACCAACCACACCAGAAAAAGCAGTGTGAGGTGACTTCAAACCAAGCACCAAGAGGAAAAAATGACAATTGTTTCACTGGCAGCAGAAAGTGCAGAAATTAAAGCACCAACACAATCCCTCCACGGTGTACTGACAGGCAGGTGATGCCCAGCAAGAGGAATGCAAAGGTTCAGAAAATACAGCAAATTCTCCATCTCCCCTTTCCAGTGCAGGTATAAATCAAGCTGGTTTTGAAGGATCATTTGCAAGCATCAACTGTAGGACAGTAAAGTTTGATTATCAAGCTGCTTTCTTTCTGCTTCACAAAGGAGCTGTAAATAAGCAGGTGTTTGTCATTTCTATTGCCAATTCACTCTTTAGATTCATATTACCCTTAGAAAGCTGATTAATCTACAGGAAGAACAGTCAAGGCTTTCATTAAGAAATCAGAGGAAATTAAACACATGAAGTTCTGTCTGGCATAGACAGATGCACTGCTCAATACCATTTTTCTTTCAATAACCTGAATCTAGACACACACACAAGGTTTTAAAACCCTTATTTGGCAACACTGTCATTTACCAGCACCTTCCTCCAAATATTTTACTTACAATGAACAAAATACAGTTTACCCCAAGACATCAAATTTACCATTAAAAACTTCACAACTCCTAAATTCAACCTGAAAGCAAACCCCAGCCTCCCTCCCCAAATTAAAACAGCTGCTTCAGCAAAGGGCTGCCAAAAATTACTGTCTTTAAAGAGAACAATGCCAATAAAAATGTCCTAAACAGCACCAATTCTTCTTTTAAGGTCTACACACTATCACACACCTCTCAATCCAGAGATCAACCTGTACAGGTCATATCCTCCTCATACGATTAGCAACACTTCCTGCCAGATTTTCAATTATGCTCTCAAAGCACTGCACACTCATTTCTGTACCTAGATGAACCCTCTAATTCCAGGTGGCATTACTCTGCACTCATGCATCACTCGGCTCTCAAAAAACTTCAACAGCCTGAAAAAAATCCCTAATTTTCCAGAACAAAATACAAGAAGTTGGATACAACGATCATGTGCCTGTAGGTGGGGAGGGTATGGGGGACACAGCAAAATAAATGAGTCACAACCAGCTTAATTTACCTCTAACTTGGGTAAATGATCTCTGGCTCATTAAGTGCATTCAGTTTCTACCAGAGGCTACACCCGGTGTGGTTTTGCATTCAACCACAGCGTTGGATGTTCTTAGAAGAGAATTACAAAAAGCACTATAAGAACACCTCCTTCAGGGATCTCAGATGGAATTAAGTTCTTGCTTCACTCCTGCACAAGCACAACTGGTCGGCAGACATATGAGAGAGTGCAGAGAAAAGTGCCATTACTCATGAGCTCTTGCTCAATCTTATTTAAATAAACCACATCACAGCCTCATGTCATTCAAAGGGCAACAGGCATTGTCTGACAATTATAATGTCACTGTAAAGACTTTTATTACTTGGGAGGGTTCAACTTATGCTCATACTGCTATGAAGTGTCATAGTAACATAGATAAAAATGGCTTTTTTATCTAGAAACCCAAATACAAGGCTGCTGCATTTGAATTAATGAATGAAATGTCATTTCACCCTCTTCCAATCTGAAGCAAAAATAAGGAAAGAGTTGAAAAGACTACGTAGATGTGAAATATTGTTCTCTCTCAAAACCATCTGAAGGGGAGCTACGAGCTGGTGCCCACATGAGATCCTAATCTAGCTTAAGATCTTTACCTTAAAAGGAGTGATTCATAATTAAACAAAGTTCCACACTGTACATAAGCAATGGTGCAAAACCCAGGAGCTGTTCCTGAGGTATTTCGAATTTGAACACCAGAAAGCACACACAGCCAGAAACTGATCTTGATAACTCTCAATAAGTAGGTAATTTTTGAAAAATCTAAGAAGTGATGCCAACTGACTCAATAGAATGAAAAGAAAAACCCCACATCATAAACCTGTAGCAACACTGGTGGCAGAAGGAGAAATCGTGATAGATAAATCTGCCCTTTCCTCCTGCTGGATTACAGATGTACACTCATTTTAGAGATGACATAAAAACATCCCTTTTTTATGTGAGACAATCCCAGGTATTTAGGAACAACCAATGAACTGGAAAATACCCAGTTTTGTCTTGCTGTCACTCTACCTGTAGGGTGGCCGACGCTTCTCTCCTGCATACTGAAAGAGATCATCGGTGAAGAATTTGGGGACCTTGTAGTCCTCCAGGAGTTTCCTTCGCTTGGGATGCTCTCCATAGCTGCTGTCAAAGATGTAGAGGGGGCTGTCATCACGTGTGGTTTCCATGTACTCAATGTAATATTTCATCTTCATCTTCACAGAGTAACCGTCATTGTCCTCCCCGCATTTGAACTTCTGGTTCCTGTACTTGCGTTTCAGCCGCTCCAGCGTCCACTTCTCCTGGGCAGACCAGCCCACCTGAGCGTTGAGCAACACCACGGGCTTGTAAGGCTTTTCATAACGCTCAACAAACTCCTCCACTGTTAACTGGAGTGCATCTGCCCTCTCCACGTTATCCTGCGAAACCAAGGGAGAAAAGCAGGACAGATATTAGGACAGACTGACGTCCTAGGACTGCGCTTGCCGGCGGGGGAGCTTCACACATATCCCTTGCTCCATACACCATGAGGGTATGGAGCAGCCTCTGGGTTATTTTAAGCTCCACGAGGCTGCAGCCCCGTTTCTCCTGGCCCGCTCCCTGCACACATCAGTGACACCCGCAGCCTGAAGCCTTTGGCACTGCTCCGCACCGAGGCAGCACCCCGGGCGGAGAGGCCACCCTGCCCTTTCGGCTGACACATCCCCTGCTGCATTTCACCCCCTCGGGACACCGCGAAGCGCTCTTGGGAATTATGCGGGTGCCCGTCCCATCCCGGCGGGCCCTGACCTTCCCACACCCCTCGCCACGTGGAGGGAAGAAAAGTGCCCTCCCTCACCAACCCTCTCCCTGCCGCCAGCTGTGAGGCAACCCCAGCCTCAGGAACGGCCCCTTCCCGCTTCCCGTCAGACGTCCCGCAGCTCCCCTTTCACCTCAGGCATTCCCAATCCCTTCAGTCCCCCCTCCATCCCTGTCCCCTCAGGGCTCCCCAGCCCCCAGTCGTGACCCCAGCCCAGTTCCCTCAG
>VZTZ01002497.1:187841-237900 GCA_013400955.1 Drymodes brunneopygia | reverse complement strand
CGCCGCGTGACGTCACGCGGGGAGGAGGCGCCGATTGGCCGACGCAGCCCGGCGCCAATACGTATCCGCCCGCGATTGGCCATGGCGGAGCCGCGGCGGCGGCGCGCGCGGCGGTACCGTTTCGAGGAGGGTCCGGCGGCGCTGGCCGTGCGCGTGCCCGAGGTACCGGGGGCAGCCGGGACCCGGGGAGCGGCGGGGGGGCCCCGGNNNCGGGACCCCGGCACAGCCTCACCCCGTGGCTTGCAGGTGCTGGACTCGCAGTACGGCATGTACGTGTGGCCCTGCGCCGTGATCCTGGCCCAATACCTGTGGGCGCACAGGCGGAGCCTGCCCGGCAAGCGAGTGCTGGAGGTACCACCCGCTCCCCGCCCGGTGCCCCCTCTCGTGAGCCGCGGGTCAGGCTCCGCCCGCGGGCTCCACGAACACGCTGTGGTTTCAGATCGGTGCCGGTGTGAGTCTCCCCGGCGTGGTGGCCGCCAGGTGCGGTGCGCAGGTGATCCTGTCGGACAGCGAGGAGCTGCCCCGCTGCCTGCAGAGCTGCCGCAGCAGCTGCCTCATGAACCGCCTGCCCCACGTGCCCGTGCTCGGCCTCACCTGGGGCCGGGTGTCGCCAGAGCTGCTCTCTCTTGCTCCCATAGACATTATTTTAGGCTCAGATGTCTTTTTTGATCCCAAAGGTACGTTAACGCTCTTGGTTATCTTTGGTTTGTGACTGCAAGGACTTGGTGTCCAAGCAGTGCTGGGAACAGTGTTACTAGATCAGGTGACACTGTGCTACTGACCTTGTTACTCTGAGGTAATTCGAGTTCAGAGCTGACATAAATGCGGCTGAGGGTGTGGGAACAGAAGGTAAGTAATTAAGTCCCTTCTTGCCATGCTTAGGTCTCTCATACATATACACTGTGCTTGCACTGATTTCATTTCATAGAACCAGGCAGATTTATCCACATCTGGAATCCAGAGACTAACCCAGACTGCTTTATGTCCCCAAACTACACAGACTTTGAAGATATTTTAACTACAATTTACTTCCTGTTGGAGAAGAACCCACATGCTCAATTCTGGACAACTTATCAAGTCCGAAGGTAGATTTTTACATATTTAAAACTCAAATCTTAACTCTTTTCTCAGCTGTAGATGAATGTTAACTGCTCTGTGGCACCACCACTGACTCAGAAAAGCTCTTTATTGTGAGTCAGTATTTGCCCAGTAAATCCTGGAGGTAACAAAATCTGAAAATAATCCAAGAACCGCCAATTTGCTGTTGAGCAGAAAGCTGTTACAAACACGGCTGTGTCGTACTGGTTTGGTGCCAGCCTGCTCGAGTTACTGTAGCAGTCAGAACCCTGGGTTAGGTTTCCACTCTGTTTCCTCCCCTCAGTGCTGACTGGTCTATCGAGGCTCTGCTCTGCAAATGGAAACTGAAGAGCACCCACGTTCCCTTGCATTCCTTTGGGGCAGACAAAGAGCACTTGGCCAGCTCCTCTCTGCCAGGAAGACACACGATTGAAATGATGATCATCTCACTAGCACAGTCAGAGGGCACTTCAGTTTATTCCACTTTAGATTTCAGTACAAGGTGATACTCAGCTGTTCGCTGCAGCACAGAGCTGCAGAGAACAGTCCTGGTTACAGCAAACCTCATGGATATTTTGGGGAAACAGCAATTCTTAAAACATGCATTGTAAAAATAAAGCTGTTTGGTTTTCCAGCTATGGCTTTTGAGAAATTTATGTTCCTCCCCCAAGCCCATGAAATAGTTCAGAGCCTCAATTCCATTGTGTGAGCCACTACACAATAGAGTTTAACCTGGAAATCCACAAGATCCAACCTAAATCCACAACTTCAGCTATGAAAAGGTAACTGCACTCTTAAAATAAAAAACTATCCCCATAAGATCCCTTTCCCAGGACTGAGAATCCTTCCCAAAGATCCACATACAAAAGCCACCCCCCTCTGTTGATAAATGCGTGTGTGGAGACTGCGCTAACCTGGAACATACAAACTCCTCAGTTTGTAGAAAAGTATTTTAATCCTCAACAAAGCCATACTGCCAGTGTTCAGATGTTTCCATTCCTGTTTAACATACATGCATAAGATAAAACAAGGCATTACAATAATCCTTGACACAGGATGTTTGAAGTTACAAGTCATTTGGTACCAAATCAAGAGAAATCATCACTGTAAAGATCAGCCCCTGTCAAGCAGCAGCCTGGTGAGCCAGGGCAAGCACACAGCAATGCAATTATTAGTACTACTCAGTGTGGACCTCCCACACCACCATCCCAAGCCCTGGCCGGTTCTGTGTTCGTGGCCTGGTGTGTTACCACTCGCCACACAACATTGGGTTAGTCACAATACTAATTAAAGTTCGCCCAAGGTAATTTAAAAGCAACCCCAGTGGATAAAATTTATAAGCAGTAGAATGCATTTGGTTACTATATAGAAGTTAAACATTGACAGTACAATTGCAGAAATCTTTTCAAGCTAAAAATAAGCTGACCCAAGACATTAAGTTGAGAAAAGTTAACACAGAAAAAAATGTTTAATATTAACTACAGAGACAGTGGGTATAGTACAGAATGTCTTAAGCAAAAGATACACCAATCAGTACTTACAAAGGAATGAAACCATTTCTTTGCTTAACATTACAATTCTCATATGTAAGTTCATATATGTAGGTTGGTAAGTTTTACCATTCTGGAAAAAATAAGGTGTGTATATCATCAGCTAGATGTGCTCACTGTATGCTCCATATTTTTTACGCAAGGCCCGGGTGACTGGAAGTGCAGTTGTCAGGCATTTTAATTAACTGGACAGCCATTTGTTTCTGCACGACAAGGCATCGTTACACAGGAGCAATCAGGAGACAACAGGAAACAGCCAAGCACTCTGCACTGCAACACGCCACCTTAACAGCTAACCAGCATTACTCAACTGCTACACAACTGCGCCTAGTGCACAAAAATACATAAGAGAAGAGATTAGAATTGAGTCTGATAAAACAATCCTTGCAAATATCAACTGTCACCTGAAAAGATTTCTACCAATTTGAATTTGAAGATGCTATTTTAAGTCAAAGTTGTTCTTTCTTTTTTTTAAAAAAAAGCATTTACAGTAAGTTTCAAGTTGAAGTTTTGCAGAATTTTGTTTAAGGAATCAAGATAAAATTGAGAGTACTTTTTGACAGTTATCAGCATATAATGGCTGCATGATTCCTCAGTATGAAACTGGAGGCAGCAAGTTACCATCGATTTAAATTTCCAATAGAAGTCAGCACTATATAAACAAAAATGAAGTTTTACCTCAAATATCCAAGCCAATAATGAAATCGGTAGTCGTTCACTTCACTAAATTACAAGAAATTTGAATAACAGCAACAAAATGGCACATAAAAGGTAAAATCTGCCACTTGAGGCGCAACTTAAACAAGTAAAAAGTTAGACAAAATGTTACAAAATAACCTTTTCATCAGCTGGTTGCTTGGCCAGGGTCTCTCCAATGGGCTGAAGACTCAAGCGATCTTTTCCCCCCAAAGGCGTCCTTTATGTGGGTTCTCATTTAGCTGAAGCATCTAGGTTTGAAGAGAGAAAAATTCAGACAGGTTTCTATCTTGTCTATTTTGGGTATGGATGAGTTCAGGGATACTTCTAGTTGTGTTTCAACTGGCTTTGCCTAATTTAATTAAGTTTTAGCGATTTCCACAGTGTTCCACCTCCCCCCGTGTGTTGCTTTACTTCAGAGGCCAAATGTAAGGTTCGGTCAAAACCTTTAGTTACAAAAGAGAATAAGCACCAGGCTGTAGATCAAGCCACCATTAACTTCAATTCAGCCTGTTCAACAGTCAATTATTCAAAGTTCTATAAAAATTACAAAACTAATACTTCTTCATAAAGACTTAACTAAGCTCTAGCATTCAAAACCGCAAATGTGACTAATTTTGCTACAATTATCTAACTCCAGAGCTAGCTTAGGCACTTTCCTTTTTAAAAACAGGACCAAACAGTTTGAAGGGTTAAAGACACACTATCCTTTCCCCACCCGGTGTATCCTTAGATGCCTCTTCAAGATGTCGACTTGAGGAAAAACTAGTTTCCGTGGTTTTCTGGTTGCAAGGAATTTGCCACTTTTCTAGGACAGTTATTACCTCCAGTCAGTACAACGGCCACTGAACCGATCTTCCGTTCTAAAAGGATAGTGTATCTTTAACAGTGTAAGACAAACCTGCTCCAACACACGCCCACAGAAACTGGTCCCTGGAGGATCAGCCAAATCAGTTAAAATCTGCAATACTGGCCAATATTCTTTTAGCAAACAGGAGACCGCAGCTTTAAAGGGGAAAATGCAGATGTTGGATAAATACAGTAAGAAATAGTCATTTTCATCATAGGTTGCGTCTCATACAATATTTTATTAAACCAAGGCATTAATCTTGCAATAAAACATTCTCTCTGTTAAAAAAAAAATTCTCTGTAGAAAACCCTTCAGTAATTATTTCCCTAAATCAATAACCAAAAAAGCACTGCTCATGAAAAAAAAAACCAAAACCAACAACTAACAATGTGCCCCACTAGGATTCACTTGGTTCAGGCTATTAATGTACCAAGAACTACCCAACACCCCACCTAAGTGCTCTAATAAAGTAACATGCATCCTGTGCTGATCCCAAGGTACATTACCATGTTCCTAGGAGGATACAGCTCCTTCTTCTTCCGGAGACTTGGGAGGGCTCTTAGACCTGGATCTAGAGTTGGATTCCCTCTTTGAGGCAGGGGGAGGGCTTCTAGATCTGGACCGGGATCTTGACCTGGACCGGGATCTGGAGACAGATGAGGACTTTGACTTGGATCTCCTGGCAGACCTGGACTTGGAGGTGGAGCGAGACCGAGAGCGTGTGCGAGACCGGGATTTGGATCGACTGTAGCGGGACCGACTGCGGGACCTAGAGCGGCTCCTGCTTCTAGATCGGCTGCGACGGCGTCTTCTAGGGCTAAAACACACCAGGAGGAAAGGAGAAAAAAAAAAAAAAGGCGCGTTAAAAGTTGCTCACGAGTGACGCGCGGGCTGGAGGGAGTGCTGCGGGACAGGGAAGGCGGAACAGGACGCACGTGGGCAAGAAAATGAGTGTTACGAGGGCGCCATTGTTCAGAGCGAGTGGCCGGGGGCTAAATCTACTACAGGGTGAAACCCTTCCACTCTGAGGGAACCCCACGTGCCTTTGCTAGTAAACCTCTAGTAAACCCCCACTTCCTCTTCCCAGCGCCGCCGCGAAACTCACTGGGAATAGGACACAGAATCCCAGAACCGGTCCGGTTGGAAGGGGCAGCAGTGGGTCATCCGGTCCAACCTCCCTGCTTAAGCAGGGTCGACCTAGAGCACATGGCTCAACTTTGAGTCCATACGGTTCAGTGACGGAGCTCTCACTACCTCTCCAGGCAACCAACATGAAAACAAACGGGTCCCGCTGCACAGGCGCATAGCTAAAGTTCACCTCATTCACTGCCCGCACTCCGCTGCCCGTTCCGCGGCGCTTACCTGCGGCTGCGGCGGCCGTAGCCGCTGCTGCTGTACCGGCGGGGCGGCGGCCCGCGGCGGCTGTGGTGCGAGTCGGGCGGGCGGCCGTAGCGGGCCATCTGCACGCGGAGCTCCCGGCCGTCCAGCACCGCCCCGTCCATGGCGTCCATCGCGTCCTCCGCGTCCCGCTTGTCGTGGAAACGCACGAAGGCGAAGCCGCGGCTCTCCTTGGTGTAGCGGTCCCGGGGGATGTAAACGTCGCCCACGCGGCCGTACTTCTCAAAGACCCTCCGGAGGGTATCCGGGGAGGTGCGGTAGGTCAGGTTGTCCACCTTGAGGGACGTCATGCCCTCCACGTCGGGCGGCGGGCGGCCGTAACTCATGGTTGGCAGGAGCCCCTGAGGGGCGGCGGTGGCCGAAGAGAATAAACCTGAGGGGTTGAGGGGGGTCAGCAGCCGGCGCGGCCCTGAGGGCGACGCGCCTCACACACCGCAGCGCGAGTCCAAAAAGGAGGAGAGTTACAGCGCATAGGGGAAAGCCGCGGGGTCCGCAGGGACTAGCACCCACCTCAGGGTCCGAGGGGCGGCCCGAGGCCGGAGCGAAGCGCCAGGAGCGGCCGCCCCGTCCCGCCGCGACGAGGAAATGAGGGGGAACCGCCCGCGCGCGCGGCTTAACGCCACAAAATGGCCGGTGGCGCCCCGGAAGGGAACGCGGCACCGCCCCGCCCGCGCCGCCGCGGGACCGACCCCCGATCTCTTTTTCCTTCTTTTCCCCGAGGTGGTCCCGGAGGAAGCGCGGGGAATCCGCCTGTAAATTTATAATTCGCCCTGCGGTTGGAAAGTGGCTGTTAAAACGCTGCCGCCGTGACCCGGAAGGGCTCGGTGGAGGCGGGGAAATTTTTGAACAATGTGTGTTGAAAACGGTAAAAAAAAACCCAAACAATAGCACCAACAATTAAAAAAATAAATAAGGGCAGAGCAGTGTGTGTGTGTTTGGGACAGAGGGGCGACAAAACCCCACCGCGGGAAAAAAAAGCGATGGTGAAGGGAATCGCTTGTGGCGCGGGCGGTCGGGGACAGTTTAAAATGGCGGACATAGAGGGGAGAGCCGTGAGGGGAATGGGGCCAGGGCTCCGTGAGGGAACCGGCGCTCGGCCCGGGCTCTGCGAGCGCGGTTCTCCCGGAGCAGCTGCTCTGTGGGTGCTCGGTGCTCTTCCTGCCCGCATTCCGCGGTGTGCCTGTGGCGGCTGTGAGGGGCCGGGCAGCCCGGAGCGGGCTCTCCGCGGGCTCTCCTTCATCCCCTGAGGGCAGCGGTGTTTCGGCCCTGCCAGCTCTGGCTGTGCTACGATGGATCCGCGCCACAGCCCGGGCGGTCCCCGCCGGCTCCTCGGTACCCGTGAGAGCCGAGCAGGGAAATATTAAAATCATCCTTACACCGGCCCGCTCTGCAAGTTTGTGCTGTGGAGGAAAGAGGGAGATTTGCACAGCGCTTGTGTAAGGGTGACAGGCAACTTCTCAGAGTCCAGGGAATGCCGTGAAAGCTGCTCCCCTACCCCAAAAGTTGTTGCTATGTCACCTCAGGCGCTAGTAAAATGTCCAAACTCTGTTTCTGACCTGTAATACTTGGTTCTCATCTCACAACAATGTTGAAAGTTTCTACCCAGCTTTTCATAACACTATGTTAAAAAAAGAATAGAAATGAGACTATTTTCTACTGATCTGTTTAATCCAGTGACAGTATCGATATGAAAAATAATTTCAGTATTAGAATTTAAATTCTTAGTCTTATTATAATTGTGGGTTGTTTTTTTTTTTTTTTTGCACTGAAGGAGTATAAAAATAAGCAGTGACATGGATATGGATACAAACCCAGATACAACAGTTTGTTTCCTGCTGCAATTGACTTCAGAAATCAAATAAACTGATACTGGTTTGACATTTTGTATTGCTTCACGTCTGTTCTGTTTTTTTCAACAGAGCATTTTGATTTAAAAATTCTGTGTTTCATCTGCTGAAACCCTTTTTCAAAGGAGAAATTTGAAATTTACCGTGATTTCCCTAAAATGATAGAGGAAGTTTCCTATACTCCTTCCTTCCAGTTTCAGTCACTTCAATACATGTTGCTGCTGTTGCCAAAGGAATTATTCCAGCCCAGGATGGAAGCTCATACTGGCACAAGGAGGAAAAGACATGAGTGGGACACAATTCCTAGAGGATCTTAAAATTCAGCTACTATAAATTAATAATATTAAAAAGGAAGAAGAGGGTGTTTCTTGTGTTAAGACCCCTCACTTTGATATTTTAATTGCATCTTTGTAAAGCAGCCTCTGAATAATCACACTGACTTTCCTCCACAAGTGAAAATGACATGCTGTTTTGAAAAACACTGACATTTAAAAAAACACCATAGTTTGGGAATTTTAAAAAAGCATGTAATACATGTATTAAATATATGTAACTATAGCTGGGGTGTGGATTTCATTTCACAGAACTACAGGGTGGGTCAGGTTGGAAGGGACCACAGTGGGGTTATCTGGTCTCACCCCCCTGCTCCAGCAGGGTCATCCCAGAGCACAGGGCACAGGATTGTGTCTGGATGGCTCTGGAATATCCCCAGTGAGGGAGACTCCACTCCCTCTCTGGACAATCTGTTCAGGGCTTGGTCACTGCCCAGGGAAGAAGTTCTGCCTCACGTCCAGGTGGAATTTCCTGGGCATCACTTTGTGTCTGTGGCCCTGGTGCCATTGCTGGGCCCCTGGAGCAGAGCCTGGGCCCTGCTCTGCCCCTCCCTGCAGACAGGGACAGACAGGGGTGAGATGAGGGCCCCTCTCAGCCCCAGCTCTGTCAGCCTTTCCCCAGGACAGAGGGTCCCATCCCCAAATCATCTCTCTGGCCCTCCACGGGACCTGCTCCAGGAGCTCTGTGTCTCTCTCACCCCGAGGAGCCCAGAACTGGACACTGCTCCAGGGGAGGCCTTGCCAGGGCTGGGCAGAGGGGCAGCATCACTCCCTGACCTGCTGGAAATGCTCTTCCTAACTCACCCTGGGACACCAGTGCCCTTCTCGTCCCCTCGGGCTCAGTGCTGGTCATGGACAGCTCGTTGTCCACCAGGACCCCCAGCTCCTTCCCCACAGAGCTGCTTTTCCAGCCGGTCAGTCCCGGGCAGTGCTGGTGCCTGGGGTTGTTCCTCCATACGTGAAGGACCCTGCACTTACCTTTGCTGAACTTCAGACGGTTCCTCTCTGCCCTTCTCCCCAACCTGTCCAGGTCCCTCTGAAGGGCTCACAGCACTCTGGGCTATCGGCCACCCCTCCCAGCTTTGTGCCATCAGCGAGCTTGCTGAGGTGGCATCGACCCCTCATCAAAGTCATTGATGAGGAAGTGAAACAACCCTGGGGGACACCACTAGTGAGAGACCTTCAAACAGACCCTGTGCCACTGATTATGACTGGGATTTTCCATTCAGCCAGTTCTCAATCACCTCACTTCCCACTCGTCCCACCCACACGTCCTGAGTTTCCCCAGGAGGGTGTTGTGAAACACAGTGTTAAAAACCTTGCTGGATGGACAATATCCACTGCCCTCCCCTCATCCATCCACGCAGTTGTTCCATCATAGAAAGTGATCAGGTTGGTCAAGCAAACCTTATCCCATGTCAAATCTAGTTTAAACTCTCTCAATGAGCCCTTCTAACTCCTGGGCTAAGATCCTTTCCTCTCTTCGAGACCTCTGTTTCTTTAAACCCTTTACTGTAGACAGCAGAGGTAAAATGTGATGATTTGTCATTTACTTCAATCAATTCTGCATTTCCTTCTCTGTCTTTTTGGCCAACATTAAAGTAGAACTGATTTAGCTGAATTCTCCAATCCCAGGGGCCCAACAGAACAGACAAAGGATGGCAACAGGAGAAAGTGACCATTCAGTCAATGTCTGATCCTCTCTCAGCTCTGCTGATGTTTTAACAGAGATCTTCATGAGTCAAAGATCAGTTGATCTTAAATTTATTATTTAGAAATACTGTGAAGTAAAAGATTAATGGTATCACTTCCATCCCTGGAAGTGCTCAAGGCCAGGTTGGACAGGGCTTGGAGCAACCTGGGATAGTGGAAAGTGTCCCTGCCCATGGCAGAGGGTGGGACAAGATGGGCTTTGAAGTCCCTTTCAATCAAAACCATTCTGTGATTCCATGATTCAGTAGTTGTGTGGGGTTTTAAATTTCTGGTTTGGTTTATGAGGGTTTTTTTGTGCTTGTGTGTGGTTTTTTGTTTGATTGTTGGGGGTTTTTTGGGTGGTTTTTTTTTGTTTGTTTGTTTGTTTTAATCTTGCCAGGTGTTCTTTAGTGGCTAGAAATTCCAATTCTCAAAAACGGGTCCGAATAATTTTATTGTAAGGACCGGGAGGTTTTCACCGCTTTAATGAGGAAAAGGTTGCTTTGCTAAAACTGCATTTCCCACAGTGCACAAGGGCTTTCAGGGCTGGGTCAGCTGATCGAGACGCCGAAATGTTCTTTATTTCCTGTGCAGTGCATGGAAATGACTCGTGGGTGCGAGTGGCTCATCTTTCCTTCGTCAGGTGATTGAGAGGCCGGGGACCACAATTCTGATTTCAACAATGGCAAGAAGCTGAACCGATTAACCTGCTCGATATTGGGAAAGCTGCTCCTTTGGGAGAAAGGGATGGATGGCATGAAGTGACACACTGCAGGCAGCCCTGGTAACTTCATGGGAACAGGTAGAGGGAATCTTGGGCTTTACCTTTTTTTTTAAGTTACCGATTTTGTTGCACATTATTTAAAGGATTTACCAGAATTCTTGATTAATTGATATTTTCTAGCAGCTAATAAGTAGCCCTAAGTAATTATCATTTTCGAAGCTTGCTTTTTTTTATCCTTTTGCTTTTTTTTTTTTTTTAACAGGGGTTAAGAGGAAACTTTTAAAAGAAAAAAGAGTTTTTCCAGACTGAAGCTGAGGACTTGGGAAGAAAACACAAAATGTCTTCCGAAGGAAAAAAGCTTTTCAATATCATTATTTTGGGAGTTTCATTTATGTTTATATTCACTGCTTTCCAATCCTGTGGAAATATCGCGGTAGGTGTGACTTTCAAAACGTGCCACGTTTCTATCTCAGTTATTTATCCTGGCTTGTCTTCTGTGTGCTCTAATGTTGCTTTATTTGGGATTTTCTAATGTGCAAGATACTTTGACATTTATCTTCTTTTGGTTTAGTTTAAAGTAGATTAATATGTTTAACCAAATAATTCAGCAGGTTATTTCTTTAAGATAACATAGCTACATATTTAACTGTGCCTGATTGCTTAGAAAGTAGAAAATCAATCTTATAAAATGTTTGAACTTTAAAATAGTGTCTGCTTTGACTCTTGAGATGTTGGACAATTGAATTACACTGAACCTTGCATATTCTATGTATTCTATATTCCATATTCTATATTCTATATTCTCTATAGTCCTTTTCAAAATATTTGTCTAAGTTATTATTAACCATGCTATTATTAACTAGGTTTTCCTAATCTGACAAACTAGATATTGAGGGGAATATGAGGATAACACATGACAAACAGATTTCTACAATTGCTAAACTGCCAAGTCACCTTCCAGCTGAAGGAATTACTTGCTGCTATTTAGTATCTCTTTGCAGAGCGAAAACTGAGCACAGCATAGTCCAAATTTACTGTTACTATTTAAACTTTTAGACTCCTGCTACTGCCAGGCTTAGCCCTTTAACTTCCTGAGCTGCTTTCAGTATTATTAGTTCTGTTCCTGCAGGGCAGTTTGATTTCAACATCTCTCTTGAGCCCACAGGTCTTACAGCTCTTTTCTTGCATGCAAGAAGAATCCTTGCTGGGTTCAGACAGATAAATGTCCTTCACTGCACTGTAGAAATGACTACTTGGGGTAGTTTTTGTAAGTCCTAGTGCAGTGTGATACTTTCTGTGAGCTCTTAAGTGCTGCCCAGCAATCTCGGAAATTTTGCAATGAATTCAGCACCTCATGGAACTGGACTTTGTGATCCTGCTATTATGTAACTCATTGTCATAAAAGTCTTTGCAAGTGACTTGCAGCCAGATCTGCCTGCCAGTCCAGCTAACTACGTGGTCTCATGATCACTGAAGCTGATTCAAGGGGGAAAAAAAAAGGAACAGGGAAATAACGGGAAGCTGAAAAGGATGGAAACTCTTATTCGAGATTCACAGTTGGGTCAAGTTAAGATTATTCTGAAACTTGTCCTTCTTTGCCCACTTTTAAATTTAAGATAGTCATAGCTATCTATGTAAGATGGGATTTACGTGAAACAAAAGTTTTGTGAAGTATTTTAGGTCTCTTATGAAATCATGATTTAACCATAAAGTACTAATTTCTTCTTCAAACATAGATGTTTCCCTGCCAAGTATCTCCTGCATCTTTGTTGTGGAGGTAGTGTGAGTTGTAATTAACATTTTAAATTCTTTTTGGTACTTTGTAGTGCCTGTTAATGAATAATTCTAATGTTTGCTACTGACTTCAAACCCATGCAGGTGTTCTCAGAATACAAGATAGATTCTAACATATTACAATGTATGATCTTCTCTTCACAGCAAACTGTTATCACGAATTTAAACAACACAGACTTCCATGGCAGTGGCTACACGAGGTAATTACACAGATTTACTTCTTACTTTGCTCCTTGCAGGGTGAATTTAGTTACAGTAGAGAGACACTCTCAAGAGATTGCAGTGTTCTGCTGTCTTCACAATTTATTGACACACTTAAAGCAGTTTAAAATAGGCTCCTCACAGTTCTGCTCTGAATTATTTCCAGTTGAACTGCATTTCTGGTTTACATGTTGACTTTGTAGGGAGAAAAAACACCATCATCACATTCTCAGCATTTTACCTTAGGAGGCGAAGAAGGTGGAAGTTTAAAAATAAATCAAACTGCTAACTCAGGCCTTGGTTGTTTGCCCTTGTACACTCTGTGTTTGTGTGGGACAGGTGGTGTGGATCAGCTCTCAGAAAATACAACATAAATGTGAAAGGAGCAGTCAGAAAGACAAGCAAAGCCACAAAAAGCTTTCTCCTTGTTGCAGTGGCAGAATCAAACTCGTCAGGCATGATCAGGGGCCTTTTGCTCCGTCATGTAGGAAAACCTGATTGCACCTTTGAAGGGTTTACTGGCTTAATTTAAACTAAAAATGCCACTGGCACAAACTATGACTGTAAAATTTCTGTGGTGTATTTGGCAGAAGATGAAAACCTTGCTGACAGATAAATGGGGTTCTAGAACATTCTCCTCTAGACGTACAGGGTACAAAATACAATAACTGCTGTTCAAGGCAGTTTGACAAATGCATGCTGTAAATTACAAGGTGTCATTGCCTGCAATAGTTTGGGACTCAGCTCAGCAATCCAGGGAACACTGTACACTCCTGTATTCCCACGTGGACTGCAATGGGTGAAGGGAACAGAGGAAAATGAGGAAATGTTTGACCATCAAAGTTTTGCTGTTAAGTTATGTATGTACGTAACTGGATGTTTTGAAATCCACATATTCATGTGGATTTATATATACATGTATATATATTCATATACAAGAGCAAGGATAGTTCTTGATGATTATAATAATTGGACCATAGGGAAATATGGACTGTGGGTAGCAGGGTACTGGAGAGGAGAGGAAGATGTTTCTGATCAAGGTGTAGCTTTTGGGGGTCAGGGTGAAATAGTGACTTATCAGAAACAGCAGCAAAACTACTGACTTTTCATGGTTTGCTTTTAGCCAAGAAGCCTAACAATGAACCCAAAATTCCCCATACTGACTCTGGAGAAATTGGATCACTCTTAAATCAGTTGCAGTGACAGTCTATAATTTATTTTAAGTATTTAATTATCTCTGTTTTTTATTTTTGTAGCATGTCCATTATTTATGGAGTATTGTCTGCATCAAATCTTATATCACCTTCACTGGTTGCAATAGTGGGACCTCAATTCTCCATGGTTATTAGTGGTGTGTTTTATAGGTAAGTATCAATTTTGAGGTTTTGCCTGCTTCCTTGGAAATATTTCTTTAATTTTTTCACATCTAAGGCTCCTGTGCCATATATGAAATTGCACTGGCTAAGAAAAGCATCTCACAGAGATACTGCAGGTGTGTAACTGCAGAGTACTTCAGTCTACTGGAAACAGCACATTGTTTTCCACAGCATTCCCAGACTTTGCTGACTCTGGAATTCAGGTTATGGTCTCAGATTAATAACTGTATAAAAAAATTCTATGTGCTTAGAAGGGAAAAAAGATTTTTCACATCATTTTTCACTTTAAGTCAGTATTGAATGAACTGATCTGTTCTGTTCTAGCCTATACATTGCAGTCTTTATCCAACCAGCTACATGGGCTTTCTACACTGCCTCTGTGCTTATTGGCATAGCAGCTGCTGGTAAGCATTGTTCTTACTCTGCTGACTGGTTTTTATGAGATTTGAGTATACCTTTAAAATATTTTTATTTCCTGAGCAATATATTCTGTCTGTTTCAGTCCTCTGGACAGCCCAGGGAAATTGCTTGACTGAAAATTCTGATGAAAACACCATTGGAAGGAACAGTGGAATATTTTGGGCACTCCTACAGTTCAGGTAAGCTTTATTTGTTAATTTTTTTTTTGGTTGTGTACACATTCTGCTTTTTACATCTTTTTATAAGTGGGAGACTGCATCCAAAAACACTCCCCTGGGACCTTGCAGTCAGTGTGAAGGAGAGATGGAAGCAATGTCTTTATTGATGTTGTACACTACAGAACAGGGAATGAAAGTTGGATATTGCAATCTCTGCTCTTGAGGTGCTGAAAAGATCAATTTCTGATAGGGGAGCATTTGAGGGATGTACCAGCAGTCTTGTTAATTATGGAGGGCTGTGCCAATTTGTGTCCTTTACACAGGAGGGAGAAGCTGGTTCTTGCTGCCAGGTTGAAGATACTGAACAGTCCTGGCAGTCAGAAGCCAGAAAATAAATCTTGTTGTTGATGGCTCTCTGATATTAAACTTTGAGTGTTGCTTGACTAAAAAAGTCAACAAAAGGCTCAGCATCAAGAAGGGTAGTGAGAAGAAGGCAGTGAGTGCTGTGTTGTGGCCAGTAAGTGTTTTGTGCAGGGGTAGTTAATGCCTCTCATGAGAGTGAAATGCAATTAGGATAGAGAGAAAAATAATGAAATTATGCAAGAAGATAGAGCTGATGGCTTGAAGAGAGACTGAAAAGGTTGTGACTCTTTCCTGTGGAGGAACAGCAGCTGAGGAGGATGGTACCGATGTGTTACCCAAAATGAGGGCAGCATCTGAGCTGAGTGTGGAACTTTGCTCACCAAATGCTGCTGGAACTGGGGTCACTTGGGGAGAGCAAGAAGGACTGGTTTGAAACAGATAAAGTGCTTTGTGGGTGATTAAACTCTTGGAGCTTGCAGCCACAGGACTGTGTGTGGAGTTGGATTGTGTCGGCAAGGTCCAAAAGGAATCAAACAAATTCGTGGGAGATAGGTGCACAAATGGGTCCTGAAGAGAGATCCCTCTTACCACCTCTAATAACACCAATTCTGAATATTGGCAGATAACCAGGGGAATGAATTGCAGAGATGCTTAGGGTGCTGTGGGGATGGGATCCTGGGCTGGGAGAACATCAGCCTGAACTAGGGGCATGCTTGTGTTTCTAAAGTTTTCAGTTCCAGAATTAACCCCTCAGTGTGTTATCAGGGTAGCTATTTCCACAAACCCAGCTGATTGTGTGTTTTACAGTGAGCAAAATACATGGGTTAATATGAGGAAAATGGCTCTAAAACTGTTTTAAATCATTCAAAATTGTTTTAAATCATTCAAAACTGTTTTAAATCATTCATTCAGAATGACTGCATTTTGAGAAATGGTAGTTAGGGACACAATTTCCTTGAGCTGAAGGAATACTTCAGACAGGACACATGACCCTGCAAAGGAAGTATTACAAAATCACCTCTAGAAATATGTCAGCTTTCTAACCTATACCCTTGCAAAATTAGAAGCAACTTAAATGCAGATTTCCTCATTTTTACCACCACCTTGTGTCTTGATTGATAAAAATGAATAGCCAGCATTTTAGGGTAGAATCCTCAGATTTGTTTGAGGTTTTATGTAGAAGAAGCTGGCATGGAGAGTGACTCATGTCTTTATTTCTTTCACAATTGCACAGCCTTGTGTTTTTTTGTTTTTTTGGTTTTTTTTTTTTTTTGTTATAGACTAGTACTGCGGTGGTGCTACAACCCTGATTTTTTCATAGAATGTGTTGTTGACCTTTGTTCTTTTTATTTACAGCTTGATTTTTGGAAATCTGTATATATACTTAGCTTGGCAAGGAAAAACTCACATATCAGGTGGGTACTGCTTGTTTATATGGCCAACTTTTAAATGAAGTAGCATGAATAAACAGATGAAATCATGAACTCCAAAGTGGCAGGGACCTTATACAAAGGCAGACTTTTTTTTTTTTCCCTCCCAGTTTACTGTAGATAATCTCTTCTTCTTGGAGATTTTCCCCAATAGCTACTCTGGGATTTTCCCTGTGCAGCCACACTTGTACCAAAATACATCAGTTTGGGGGGAAGGTTTTCTGGGTGTGTATATAATATTTTACACACTATCCTATTCTAAAGTAAGTTCCTGGTGTGGAGTGTTCTTCTAAATCATATTGGAGATTGATAAAGCTATGAAACAAAGGAAAATAAGGGAAAACCATTCCACTGTAGTTCATAGCTCCATTAATTGTGCTGGCACAAAGCACTGTAGGAGGGAGAAGCTGAAATGGGGCAGCACTACAGAGAAAGAACTCTCTCTTCCTTTCTTGACATAGTTTATGAGATGAACTTCCTAATGGGATTGTAATTAATACTGTATTTTTTTCCATTTGATGTTGTGCTAGACTGGCAAAGAGCAGGAAATGGAGAACAGTGGACTTTATTAATGTTCTTAAGCTGGGTAGTGGTTGAGACTCAGTGTTTTTAAAGCAAAGATTTCTGGCAACTGTTTAAACCAGGGAAAGTATTGGGGGGTATTCACTAAGAAAAGTGAAAATAGATTTTAATAAGCAAAAATGAGCACTGCTGGGAAATCAGTGCTCTGTAAACAGGTAAGTTTGATTTTCCTGTTCTATAATTACTGATATTTTCCATTATTTACTCCTAATGTAGAATATTTACCAGAATGGTCAATTCTTTTAACCTTTAACTGATGAGGATAATTCTGCTGCAGTCAATCAGGAATAAGATGTTGACTTTTAAATGATAATTATCAGGCATCAGAAATAACAGAACAGAAAGAAGACTCCACTTCTTGTTTCTGTTAGCTCCATCTTTTCAGGTTCTCCACAGATACAGGTTTGGTAGTGAAACACCAGCTGCTTTTTAAGGGTCATCTTCTGCATTCCCTCACCTGTAACACAAAGGTTTAAGTGTTACTGGAAATATTGGAGACACTTTGAACCTGGGGGGTCTGAAATTCTGTGCATTTCAAACTCCACTGCTCTGCTACCCATAAAATAGAGCAATTAACTCTGAGGCAGTTCTGCTGTTACATTTCTCTTCATCTTAAATGTCTTGAGATTCCTCTTTATTAGAAAATTTGATATCAAACCCTAACAGCACTTAAAAATCAATTCTTTTTTTACTACCTATATAAAAATATTACAGGCATTTCAAGGTGTGAAGCACACCTCTTCTTTTTGGATCTGTGATCATACACAAGTTATTTTTAGGACAATTTGCATTTGCTGTTGAGCTAAGGGGAAAGTAAATACAAGCACAGGTAATATCTTCAGGGTCATGCATTAATTCAGTCACAACTATTTGCTGTTACTGGCTTTTTTCCTTGCTTAATACTGGTAAATGGGAGTGGCTTTTGTGTTAGATGTGTCTGTGCTCTGCTGCAGTAACCAGCTTGTTTAGATGGGTTTCTCCCTCCAGCTGCTGTGGCAGTTACTGAGGTTTTGGAGGTTTTCATGCCTTTGTAGTTTCCCAGCCTGCAGTTTGTGGTGTCACGGTGCTCATGGTTCTGATGCTGCTCAAGAGCTTCTCTTAGAAATCTTGAAGGGGTTTGGGGCAGTTTATGTCCACTCTGAGTTGTATAAGTCTTCAAGGATGTACTTTCTTCTGCTAATAATTTATGCACTTCCTTTAATTGGCTGCTCCTTGGTCATAGCCTTTGCAAGGCAGAGAATGCGAGGGACCCTCTTTAATTTGCCGATATTTTATTAGCATCATAAAACTGAGACAGGAGTTTGCCAGCAGCTCCATGGTGGAAGGTAAGCTAGAAAATTAGTGTGTGTTAAACACTGTAGCATGTCTGTGTTAGCTGTTTGAAGGTAGCTGGATTGCTCTGAATCTCTTCTGCACATCTGGTTATGGCTCTTGTTTGTTTTTCCACAGAGAGCGATCGCAGAACTGTCTTCATTGCTCTGACTGTTATCAGTCTTGTGGGCACAGTTCTGTTCTTTCTGATTAGGAAACAAGAGGACACAAAAGCTCCAGGGGATGATGATTCCACTAATGAAATCCTGGGGGAGAGCTCGTAAGTGTTGATGGCAATAACATGTTGTCACATCTCCTCGTTTGTGCTCCTGAGAGCAGAGGGGCATTGTGCACTCACTTCCCCTCTGTGCTGGAAACATGAACGTTATCAACAACCTGGAGGATTCACAGATTTAATGGAAAAATGTCTGTATTTTAACAATGAGAATATATGAGAATATTGTTCTTGATATGGCATGTTCTCAAGGGTGAAGTTCAGTACTCCACATGAAGTTTTTCCTTTGATAAGCAAGTGCCTTGCGAAAGATTCCCTTCACCTCTTCTCTACTGATTATTATTAAATACTTTTATGATTTATCTTGCCCTCATCAGCCCAGTTGAAAGGCTAGAATAAGCAGAAAGCACTCCTTTTTTACAGGTAGTTTTACAAACTGGAACATGTTTTTCCTATCTTCTCCAAATATATATGCCACCCTGATAAATACATTAGAAATGCACAGTTACACAGATTCAGTGCAGTTTTGCCAGAGGCATCAGCTTAAATATTTTTGCTTTATTTAAAGAACAATGAAAATGTTAGAGAAACATCAGTGAGCATGCCTGTGGAAAAAAATGTTGAAAGCTAAAAATGTTCAAAAGAAAGATTTGGTTAAGCAGGCATTCACTAATGCAGGCAGCAAATACATTTTGTGGTTACTTTAGATCTCAGAAACTTTTAAAAATACACTGGCATATTCCAGTACATAGTGCAGGGCTAGAAAATGTACAGAAGGTTTGAAAAATGAAGGTACCTTCCAGCACAGCAATAAAGTGTGATTATTCTCTTCCATTTTGACCAAGTAATTTGTTTACCCAGGTCTGCACGAAACAAAATGATGAGAGCAGTGGCTGCCTTCAGTAAGTACAATTTCACATAAGAGTTGCTTCAGCAAAACCTGGCATCTCCTTTCCAGCTCTCTGTGCTTGTGCTGATGATGTGATCATGTACAAACCACTTCAAACACATATCTGTGTAGTCCAGGAGAGACTTGGAGTGCTCCTCCTTTGATGTGTTTTCAGATCCAAACTGCTTTACAACAGCTCCCTTGTACAGATGAGCACAAAAGGAGCAGGTTACAGCTTGGGAAAGGCAGTGTGAGATTGAAAAATAGAAATCAACAAACATAACAAGATAAAAAGAAGTCATGTGTTGTTTGATTTTGTCACCAGTTGATACCAGTTAACAGTTTAGAACTGAAGCATCTGCAGTTCCCTTTGAAGCTTGCTGTGTTCTGCCTGAGAATTTTAAGACTGTTGTGAGGATGTGGGGATCTTCACTGAAAATTTATTTATCCTTTCAAGAGACAGTTGCCATTAGCTGAGAGTACAAAAATACAGTGAGCAGGAAATTGTCTGATAATTGAAAACTATGTATCTCCTCTTTAATATTTCCCCCGCTGCATTTCTTACAAAAAAAGATTTTTGGATGGCACATTTCTTCTAGATGGCAGGTCGGGGTTGGTTTATTCAGCACTCTGCTGTAATAAACAGTAATTAAAACCTTAATACACAGCTTGTATAATAACTGATTTTTGCTTGAAGCAAAGAGCAAAAGTAAGTGTAGATTACCTTAGCAGTATTCTCAGAAGTTTTATTAATTTTCTTTATTATTTCTTTACAGAGAAATCTATTACCCTGAGCTTCACCAAAGAGATGCTGCTCCTCAGTGTTACCACAGCCTACACAGGTATGAAACCAGCAGAGTTTCGCCATGGAGCAGTGGCAGGGCATTGCTTGGAATTTTAACCCCAGACTGGATTTGCAACCCATATCTCTGCAAACATTACTTGGATATTTTAATTAATTTTGGCTTACTCTGGACATTTCTGTTCCCTGGGGAGTGTTTCTGTGCAGGAGGAGGGGTGCATCCAAATCTGCAGGTGCGGCTCAGTGAAATTCTGGGTCCCAAAGTGAGAGGCAAAATTTACAGAGCTGGCTTTTATGGGATTTTATATTGCACTGTCAATAGTTTGGGGGTTGTTTAATGCAGTTGTATTGAATTAAAGGAATGTTTGTACACCACACCTTCATTAAGGCATGGGAGATTCCTAATGCTCTTCATTTTAATCTTGGTTCTATTGGGAACCAGCTTAGCCCTTTTGAACTGTTTTAATCAATAGTATTTGCTGTGGCAAGAGTTCTCATTCTTTTTAACAATTTTTAGTTAAACTTGGTCTGCCACCCTTGGACCAATGTGTGAATTGTAAAGTAAAAATGTATTTTTGCCATATAAGTGATTCTTCCACAAAATATACTAAAAAACCCTTGAGTTGTTTTTGGGGGGGTTTCTTGCTCCTTATTTGGCTTCAGATGTTGATTTGTTCATGATCAAATTAGGTTTTTTTAATAAAATAGATGCACTTTCAGAACCTAAATTCTGAGCCACCATTAGGAAAAATTATTGTTAGGTGAAAAGAAAAACTTAGATGTGAACAAAATATAAACATTACAGTTTACAGCAGCTCCTGGTAGAGAAATAGCAGGAATAGCTCTGGAGTTGGATTGTTCCAGCCACTAATCTGAGTTATAAATGACTTCACAGCATCTCCAGTGTTGTGTTAACCCAGATTAACTCACCTGAATTCCTCTGGGGATGGGAATGTGGAGCAAGATAACAAGGAAAGGGAGTCAGTCAGGTTTTGCCTGAATATCCTGAAATTTGGGGTTACGGGTGGCATAAAACTAAATCAGTCCAGACAGGGGAAAAAAATATCTGCTGCCATCTTCTGGATCTGGGTCGGTGTTGCCACTCCAGGTAGGAAAACAGAAAATTCCATAAGGCCAACAGGGGATTTCAATCCAAAATTACTGTTCAGGTTAAGAGGCTACAAGTGCACCCCTGTTTTTGAAGCCATGCAGCTCATCCAGGCAGGGCAGGGTGTGCTGTACCAGAGTTTGACTGTAGCCAAAAGACAAAGGATATAAATGAGAAAGTTTTATTTTGGGCTGTTTTTCCTCTGTTTAGGCATGACTTTTTGTGTTGTTTTAAATACACTTTTTTATGGAGTTGGTATTTTTATACTGATGGCTGCTCATGGTCACTTTAGCTGGGTCAGTGGTGTCATCTGTCCTCACACTAATGGAGAAAGAAAGAGAAAAAGAAAGAAAAAGAAAGAAAAGGAAAGAAAAAGAAAGAACGAAAGAAATAACGAAAGAAAGAAAAAAGAAGGAAGGAAGGGAAGGAAGGAAGGAAGGAAAAGAAAGAAAGAAAAGAAAGGATTTTAAACAAATAGCAGTTCTTCTTTCTCAGCTTAAATTCATTATGTATGTCTAAAAAAGTTCATTTTAGGATTTTTAGCTCCTCGTTGGTATTTGGGAATGCAGGGACTTTTAGGAATGCCGTAACTTGAAGAGGAGGGGAAATCCTATACTGAAACTGTGCTTTATTTCTTCAATGACTTTGTGTTATTTCACATGGCATTCTTCATTTGATAAAATTCCAAAGGTCTTGAGAAGCAGAAATATAAACTGCACCATAGGGGTTGTGTCAAAAGTAGCAGCACTGAACCTGAGTGCCTGTGTCACCGATTAGTGACACTTTCCTAATGTGGCTTTTGGGAACTGGTATAGAAGAATATAATAATTAGTTTAAAATTCCGTCTTTGCTTTTATTTCCTACACCTCATTTAAATATATGATTTGAAAGATACCTGAGGGGAAAACAGCCTTTAGACATAAAGATATTTTCATTACTTTCATGAGAGTGCATCCATCAGTTCTGTTTGGTTTCCCTCCAAGGTTTGGTGTTAACCTTCTTTTCTGGAGTGTATGGAACATGCATTGGTGCTGTGAACAGGTTTGGCAGTGAAGAGAAAAGCCTGATTGGTCTCTCTGGGATTTTTATTGGTGTTGGAGAAATCTTGGGTGAGTCTAAATTTGCTGCCTTTTAACAGCTAAAAGGATTAGGGTGATGTAGTTATTAGAAACTGGGGTTTTTTGTGTTTAACTCAATAGTGTGTTTTGAGCTTCCAGCAATAATTATGTGAACCACAAAATGAAATAGTAGCAAAATAATTGGCACTGTGGTTCCTTCCTGCACTGTGAATTATTCCTTACACTGGGTAAAGTGGATGTAGACCAATTCTAATATTCTGCATTCTCTTAGCATTAATGTGGAGGAATACAGAGATTTAAAATGTGAGGAACACTGTGTTGCTAGGGAATTGACACCATTTTGCTATTTTAACTGCTATTTGGAAACAGTATTATGTTTGCATTTTTATTGCTTCTTGAGTGATATAATTTTTAAATTTTTGAATAAATGGTTACGCTGAGGATTTCTTTCTTTAAAAAGTTTGCTTGTGTTAAATGAGATGTGATATTTGAATAAATTTGGATAATATTCAGGTAATATTCATTAAGTAAATATTTCTTTTTCTCTGTAGACTCAAGTACTGAGGTGTGTAACAAAACCCCACTGTTCAT
Source organism: Drymodes brunneopygia (assembly GCA_013400955.1). NCBI lineage: Eukaryota > Metazoa > Chordata > Aves > Passeriformes > Petroicidae > Drymodes > Drymodes brunneopygia. Next base: position 215,395 of record VZTZ01002497.1, on the reverse strand, counting down.
TAGCAGCTCAGATCCATTGAGTTGCATGTTTTTGCAATTAAGAGCTGAGCACAAGGCTGTCCATTTTCACTTAGTGCTGTTGAAATACTGAAGGAAACTGGCTGCTGTTTAAATACTTTCATACTAAGAAGTGAAATATCTTCATCAGCAACCACCTGATCAATCTCCTGCCCAATTTCCCTGGCAAACTCCTTGGGGCTTTTTGTATGTCAGTCAATCTTTGTTATCCACTGTGGGGATGTTTATAATTTAAATTGTCAGTATTTAAATCTTTCCTTCTAATTCTCTCCTCTTTGCTGCTCCTGCAGGGGGAGGAATCTTTGGCTTGCTGAGCAAGAGGAGTCGCTCTGGCAGGAACCCAGTGGTGCTGCTGGGCATCCTTGTCCACTTCATAGCCTTTTATTTAATTTTTTTCAACATGCCAAATGATGCCCCCATTGCTCCTATGGAGGGGACAGATCAAGTTGCTTATATGACTCCAAGGTATGTGAGATTTTTTGCCTTTGGATATGCATAAACAGCTTGTTCCTCTAGAGAAAATTCCTTGAAGTTTTTTTTTTTCTGTGCAGTGACTAACTCCCTAGAAAAAGCTTTCAGGGATTCTGTTTTTATTAAAGGTAGATTTTCCACCAGTGTGCACCCAATTTAGGAACTTGAATGGCACAGGAATAAAAAGCCTGGGGATGAATAATAGCAGTTGTGTCACTTGACAGCTGATGTTTCTGACATGTAGCACAATAGCAAGACCAGCATCTATTGTAGTCAGTGTTAAGAATTCACTTTATTTTAAAACAGTCTGGGGCTTGGTTTTACATTAGGGAGCACCAGCCTTGCCCTGTTGCACTGCTTTCCAAAGTCTTCCAGTGCTTATTGTCAAATTCCACTTGGTCTGACTGCAGCCAGTCCCTTCTAGCTCTCAGTGTTTGGGGGAAGAATATAGAAAGCTTTCTTATCTCAGCATTACAACTTTCTTTCGGGCTGTATTTTTGCCAATTTGTTTGAAAATCCCGTATTGTCAGTTTTGCAGAGCCAGCTGCTAACTTGCAATTCTAAGCATTTGTGCCTGTGCAGGTGACTGGCCTTAGCTGGAGTATTTTTCTGCCAAATGAATTGGTATTTCTCTAACATTCCTGCAGATTTTGTGAACTCAACGTGTGCCTCAGCTTTTAATCACTGCTGTGTGGGTTTTTTGGCTCCAAGCACCAAAGTGAGTTCTTTTAGTGATTCTAATTCAGTGTGGAATTGACTGCAGGTAACAGTAACAGAAGTCTTGGCATTCAAGAAATTAAAGTTGATGAAACTGCTCTTTTTGCCAAGCCAGGCATTCCCAGTTCTTTTTCTAGGGAAATTAAAAGTGTGATAACTTTCTTCCATTCTCAGTTTCCAAATAAGTCTGCCAGAAACAGTTTATAGATGTGTGAGCTGTTTGAATGAATGGCTTTTAAATTGGAATTGCTTTCTCCCTCAGCAAAGAGGTGGCCATGCTCTGCAGCTTCCTGCTGGGGCTGGGGGACAGCTGCTTCAACACCCAGCTCCTCAGTATTTTGGGATTCCTGTACTCAGAGGACAGTGCTCCTGCCTTTGCCATCTTTAAGTTTGTTCAGGTATTTCCTAACTTAGCTTTTTTTGGAAGTAGGATTGTTGAGATATTGCTGAAATACTGGGTTGGGCTTTGTAATGAGCTGAGAAAAATGTTTGTGCAAATCATTTCATCCTGAATTTTGGTGTCAAATAATTTTGTGATGCTGGCAACGATATCCTGGGGTGTGAGCTTAAAGCTTTGTCTGTGCTGTTTCTAGACGAAGTGGTTTGAAATACCAGAGATTTTGGTAATGTTTTTTACCAGTTTGAAATACCAGCTTGCAGTGCTACAAACACTTTGGAGTTCATGTTCTACAGTTGAACACTGTTTAAATAACAAGTAAAAACTAAATCTGTTGTGGGACACGCCGAGACATATGCTGAGGTATAATGAAGCCTTGAGATTGTCTGTCTACTACAAAAGCATTCTGAGAGCTTCATATTAAACTGTGTCTATGTCAGTTTGATAATCCTTCTGTAGCAGCACCAGCCTGGAAATCTCCACTGATCATCTCTTCACTTTGTTTTTCCTCTCAGTCCATCTGTGCTGCCGTTGCCTATTTCTACAGCAACTACTTCCTGCTGCAGTGGCAGCTCCTGATCATGGTGCTCGTGGGCTTCTTTGGGACAATCACCTTCTTCACTGTGGAGTGGGGAGCAGCAGCAGCCCTGGCTGCCCGTGGCTCAGACTACAGCAGCATCTGATCCCTGTGCCAGGCCTGCCCTGCCAGGGGGAACAGCACAGGCACGGCTTTTGGCTTTTGGGGAAGTGTGGAAAGCTGAAAGAGGTCAAGTTGCTGCAGAGGTTGAGATGGAGGAAGCTGCTACTTCTGAATGTGAAACAGGAGGGGAAAAAAATGCCACGTTTGAAAGGCTTTTTTTCTCCTTGCTTTGATCGTCTGAGCGTGGTATTGTGTTGTTAAAAATCTGGTATTGGAAATGGAAGGGAATGTAGGGAGCCAGGTATTGAACAGTTCTCTTCTGAGATGTCCCTTTCAGAATGTAATTGCCTAATTTCACTCTACCATGCACTACAGAATTCGTTTGGGGTTTTGTCCCTTAAATTATTTTTCCTATATTCCAGCTCTGCAGACATTTGAATTCCTGTATTGAATGAGTGATATTTTTATAAGGTAGATTATATTGCAGATCGTGTCTGCACAGCTGAGAAATCAATTTGGCATTGAATTTTTCAACAATTAGATGTGAGGAAGTATTTCTGTGGGAAATGTTGCCTTATTCTGTATCCCTCAGCTCCTTGTTTCCCAACCATTTGTTTATTAATCTATTTCATGTGCTTAAGTTGTCAGATCTATGGGGTTTTTTTTTGCTTGGTTGGTTTTCTTCCTGTTTTGGGCCTTTTTGGGTTTGGTGTTTTTAATTTTTTCGTAAGGAAGTTGATCAGGTTATAGTGTGACATGACAGATTTTACAAGAATTTGAAGAAATCACCCTTGTCCATCTTAAGGATGGGATCCCAAAGCCTTTTAAATACTGATGATTGAAAACAGCTTCTGGCTCAGCATCTCAGAACTGAACTGTCTTGGGAAAGGTGCTGAACCTTCCTCAGGGTAGTGATTTATGAAGGACCATAATCCATGGAGGACCATAATCCACAGCTTCCCTCCCAGAACCCCAAATATTCCTTTTGAGTTCAATGTCATTTTCATCATAAAATGATGAAAATCTGTGATGAGAGCACTGAGATAACTTTAAAAAGTATAAACAGCCTGAGAATGTGAACTGTCAGAATAATATTGCAGTGTTTATTCTACTGCGTAACCTGAAACACGTGTCCTAAGTTGTTTTATTCAGCCTGTTTTGGGAAAATTGCACTGTATTGTTACTCCACCAAACAGGAAAGCAGAGTTACTGGTATATTAACTAGATTTTAATGCAGAATTGTTATAGATGATGTAACAGGCAGTGACTGCAGCTCACCTTGCCTTTATCTGCCTACACAGAACTCTGCAGTACCTCCAGTTGTGTTTGTCTGGTGGGCAGAGAGCAGGCATGGAACACTCAGAAGGTGTTTTTAGACACTCCATTTTTGGAAAAGTACCATTCACCAACCTTTTTTTCTGCACAGTCAGAGTGTTAATGTCTCATCTTTAAAGACAAGTTAAAAAAGACTCGACTGGTTCTGTGTCAGCAGCTCCCACGTGCTGTAACCGTGTAGGAGCTCCCAGGGTTAACCCTGGGGAAGGAGGGTGGCATCTCCTGTGACATTTGCTGTCACTTTTGCTCTCCAGGAGCAGTGTCACAGCTCCCCCTCGTTGTGCACAGCCAAACAGCCCAGGGGGATCTTTTTACAGGTGTAGAGAAAGGGATTTTTAAATTCACAGCAGGTTTTTGCTGTGAGATCAGCAAGGTGTTAGTGGGGGGGATGAGAAGGCACCTGAACATCCAGCAAGCAGAGAAATCTGTGAGGACAAGCAGGAGAGAGAGGCTGTGTGTACTCCCAGGAGATTTAATGAATGATGTAAAAGAGAATGAGGCAGAACATGTATTTGAGTGAGGGGTTACCAGAGCCATTCCAATTTGTCAGGCAGCCTGAAAAAGCATTCAGTGTTCAATCAATATGTGATTAATGGGACCAGCAGCACTGCAAAGCCTCTCTCTCACCCACTCCTGTTATTCTGCAGTTTGAAGCATATGATTTTTATATACTGAGCACTACAAAGGTGTGGATTAAAGGATGCTGCCAGTGATTAAAATCCTCTTGTTGCTACACATTTGTATTTTCTCCAGAGAACCAAAAGGGATAAAGAGCTTTTTTTTTTCAGGTAGGGAATTACTGAATTCTTGCCTCCAAACCCTTTCTGGGCTGTTTCCCCCATCACTTCCCCATCATATATGAGAGCAGAAAGATGTGAGAGTTCACATCTTTTCAGTGTATTTGGGGAAAAAAATGATTCTTGGGTCTTGTGGAGATGAGTAACTTATAAGCGCTTTTTAAACAATGTCATTTAATTGTAATTGATTATGGCTCTCATGAGGTTGCTTTTTAAATTGATCCTTTTTGATGATGAACTTCTGTGATGTTCATTTGCCATGTAAGAATTATATGAACTATTTTATTAGAAGTTAAAAGTGCTAAATTTATGTCATTTCAAAAAGCATTTTGAAACCAACTTAGAGGGATACTACTGAACAAGGATTTGTGGGTTTGTAGTACCTCTGTGAATCTGATGCTTTACTTTTTATTCTTTTTCTCTGTTCTGGTCTGACTCAGGATCAGATAATCTTAGAAGGCTGCTCAGAACTATTTATAGGATCATTAAAGGGAAGTATTATTGCTCTGTGACAAGTTTTACTAGGAACCATGACATTCTCCAAGCTGCATCATGGATAGCTATTCTTTTTTACTATTAACTATATAAATATTGCTTTGGACATTTGATCTGAAGAGAGAGGCCTCAGTTATTCAGGCTGCTGATGACATATGATTCCTTTTCACTTATTCATATTTCTTTGAATTGCCAAGAGGTGAAAAATCCTCTCCAATGTGCACAGTTGTTAATTTGGTTGAAGTTTTTGGTGTAAAATATAAAGAACAGTAACACTGACATCCATTTATGATTCCATCTCTTAGTCTGTTAATCAGCATTTAGCAACCATGAGGCTGCACCCCCTTCATTTCACCTCAGTGGCCTTTGAACAATTTCATGTCAATCTGAATTGGGAGCTCACTGTTAAATTAAGTGGGATTTGAAAAAAAAGGCTTTTGCTTTATCTGTGTGTTTGCTTTATACTGGAGATTTTATCTTTATAAGCAAATTATACATGAAGTTGCTTTGCTTTATTAAAAAATCCTCTTTCATTTTTTCCCCCTCATTCTTTTAGGGTGTTGCTAAGGCTTAATATCTTGACATATCACATCCTCAAGTTTTTCAAACAAATGCTAAACAGGAAATGAAAACTGATTTTCCTGACAACTGAGTGCCAAATAAGCTGCTACAAATTAGTCTTTAATGAATCTCATATAAACATATCTGTATTTTGTCTTGCCAGTTGGTTTTCATTTTGATACATGGATGCATGGACTGAGAATTTCTACAACTGTAGACTTCGTTCATAATTAATGATGTGGTTTTACTTCTGTTGTGTTAATTTCATTAGGTACAATCTATCTTAGCGAGCTGAGATAAAGAAGAGAACCAAATAATTCAAATCTATAATTTTCTGCAGGTACTGCTTAACTCTTAAAGGATATTAAAAAAAAAAATCCCAAACAACCAGAACCCCCAAAAATCCATAAGTAAGGTCCCTATCTTAGCAGAAACCTTCCTGTGATACAATTATGAAAAATAAGATGTCTTGTAATTTCTTTGAATGTTTGTGACCTTTTTAAAATACTCTGGAGAGAGAACTTCCTGGTGGGGTTTGCTGTGACATTGTGGAAAAATAATTTAAGTGTAGAAGGCCATAAATTCAGGACCACGTGCCAGTTAAGCAGACAAAGTTCCTTTGGACTTCCTTGGGATTCCACAAGTTTACTTCAGCTGAGGAAGGTGGTTCCCTGGAGTCCAGCCTGTAATTAATGCACAGAGGGGTGTGTGAACAGAACACCAAATTCTGTATTTTAGGGCAAGCATTAATTGTTTTCTGACTGTGTAAATAGGAAATTCAATGTTCAGCATCATGCCAGGAGCCACATTGGACCCAAACTCTGCAAGTGTGTTAGATAAAGCACGACCTTACAGTCACAACCATTCATTTTCCTGCTGAAATGTGTTTGAAGGCTTTATCCACACCTCTATTTTCCTTGTAGCCCTACTAATGTTAATTGAATGCCAGCAGCAGTTAATACCATGTTATCCTTGATCCCTGTCTGACATGCAGGCAAAAATAATAAAAGATGGGATAATTTAGAGATGGAGCTGAATTGGGAGGTTTGCTCTTTACAAGGACCTTGCCCTTCTGATATGACCATGCTGGTCCAAAAGCAAGGTTGAGACTGCTGTGATTTTCATGGATAAATTCAGAATGGTGCCTTGATAAATTTATTTTCAGAGGTTGTGTTAGTACCACAGAGGAGCACTAATAAGAGTGGGGAAAACATCTTTAAAATGCAATAAAGAGCAAATCTGGAAGTGAGAATTAGTCTCAGTGGGCACATGAAAGGGGTGCTTTGTTCAATTGAGTTTGTGCATTGGAAATTGAGATTTCTGTTTAGTTCCTACTGCCTCTGTTAAGTTGGTTTTCGAGAGTCTCCCTCCAAGCTCTCCTTCCTCTTTTATTTACATTTTGACACTGTGCAGAAGCCTAAATGATTGAAACTTTTCTACCTTAATAAAAGGTGTCCTTGGGTTGGGAGTGGTGGTAATTGAGAGCAGGCTCACACAATGATTATCCCTAATGGAAACGCTGATTTCGAGTGAGTGTACTGACTCTTCCTTTCATGGTCACAGCCTTGCAAATAAAAGCGAATTACAGACATTGCTTTTGTTAATAGGCTCGTTAAGTTGTCGGGGTTGCTCTTGTCACTGTGTTAAAGTCGTGCCAGAGGCTTAGAGTTAAGAGTTGTGTTAGAGTCGTGCCAGGGGAGAGGGAGACACAGCCTGAACTCCTGGAAGTGCTTTGGAAGAGCCTGCTTAGGGAAATGGAGTGTTTGGTTTAGGGCTAAGTGGTTCTTTGGAAATGCTTCATTCTGGTCTAGACACACACCAGAAAGGGAAATCTTTGAGATGAGACACCAGTCTCAGGGAAATCAGTGGCTGCTTCAGCCTCAGCCTGTTCCCTTGTCCTGTTTGAGAGCCCATCTTAAGGAAACCAATGCTGTTGAGTGTCTAAATCTTGGTTTGGTGCTTTTTGTTTGTTTGTTTCCTTTTCCAGCATCCTTTCCCACGATTTCAGTTACTTTGCTCCTAGCTCAAGAGCCCTTCTCTTAAAGACTCCACAAAATCCATCAGAATCGTGGAGTGATTGGGTCCTGTTTATCTAAAATTAAACGTGTTTGTGGAGGGCTTTGTCCAGGCTAAAAGTCAGGATTCAGTGCAGGCTCCATCCTGCAACTGAGGGGAATGGAGGGAGCAGCAGGGAATAGCTCTGCTGCCTCTCATTTGCCTGGGTAGTACATGAAATAATGAAGTTGCAGAGGTGAAGATGCTGAGGGAAGGTAATGAGGAAGAGGCCAGTGCAGATGAATTCTGCCTCGAGATTCAGTAATTTGCAGATTGGTCAAAATCCACTGTGGTTCTACCAGTGTGATCTTTGGATGGCCTTGGCATTCTGATTTCTGAGGGAAGGAATCTGTATTCAAAACCTGACTGTACAGTCCTTTATGTGAACAAATAGAAGAGAACCTTGCAGGTTTACTTTTGCTGTGCACAGCCCTTTGAGTCTTGGATAAAAGGACGTTCAGGAGTTTGCACTTCAAAGTTAATCATGAAGGGAGGAAAAAATAGAAGGTCTGTGCCTTAAATGAAAAAGAAAAATTAGTCATTCTGTCATATGAAAAGGAAATTGCTATTTAAGGTCACTTAGTGAAATTAGCTTCAATTAAGCATCCTTTCTAAATGCAGTGCTTGTTGTCAGATCCACTCATCTTGTGGTAATGCCTGACCTGCTGAGTTTATGTTTATGAATCTGTTGTAAAAAGACCCTAAAACACCTAAAACCAAACAGGTTATTATCTGTGTAATCAGCTGTTGAAAGGAACTTTGCCACCGTACATCATTATTTGTTTTGTGCTCACAAAATTGGGACTGACAGAACATTAGTTTCACAGCTCCAGAGCTGAGTGATGGTGCTGAGGAGGGATTTGTTCTGTTGGGTGCTCAGGGCTGTGCTCTGAACTCCTGTGCCATGGGATTGAGTGTTGGGGGCTGAAAGCAGAGGCAGTGCAGAGAATCAGGAGCTGCTGGAGTGTCCCTGCCCTGTCCCCACAGCGTGACTGGTGGAGGACAGCAGTGAGTGCTCAGCCTTTTCCCTCAAAATTCTGGAATTTATCCAAATGCTCATCTAAAATTTGGAGGCCAAACTTCTTAAACTGCCTTTCTTCCCATTATACCCATTATTCCTGTAAAATACCTGTAAAGGATCTAAGTGACCACTGTGGTGCATCCCTGTGCTCAGCTCAACACGGGGCAAACCCCGCACGTCCAGCTGGTGCTTCCATTTCAGTGTTTCCTCTGTGTGCAGGTGACCCAGCCGTGGAAGTGGCTGCTTTTCCTCCCTGCAGAGCTGGGATTCAACAGGCACCTGTGCTGTAATTGGAAGTTGTGGAGAAAACAGGGCACGAGTGAGCCTGAGAAAGGAGTGTTCCAGAATAATGGGTGTTCCAGCGCTTGCATTCATCTGCCACCCTTACCCTGCTGCAAAGTGAGAGAGAGCAGCAATCACAGGCCCATCTCGATGACATTTATGAATAATTACAATAATTATACTTCACAAGAGCTCAATTCTGCTGATTCTCAGAGCTGTCAGTGAGACACGAAGCGCTGCCCTTGGCAGGCAGAGGCAGGGACAGGCTCAGCACCCGCGGGCACTCAGCAGGATCAGCGTGGGACTGCCCTGCCCACGCTCCTGTTCCACAGACACAGGAGGGAAAATGACTCCAAGGGAAGGGAGAGGCCATTATGCACGCTGGGCTTCACTTCATGCAGAAAGCAATTGGATTTTAAGTTTGCTAGCTGGTAAAAATGTTTGTGATGTTGCGCAGCAAACAAATAAACCACTGGGATTGCGAGGGGAGCGTGGCTTGAAATGCTTCAAGACTGAAAAGTTCATGTTCAAGACTTCTTCCTTCAAGCACCTTTGTGCTGAGGGACATGCTGGTGTGTTTGTAATGCTGTTGGGGAAGGTGTTGGTTTGGGTACCCTGGGCCTGTGCCCTTGCTGGGGGTGGCACTGCCTCACCTTGTCACTTATGCTGCTCCCAGGTGTCGGGCAGCTCAACCTGCCTTGGTAACCAGCTGTGCTTGGTGGGTCTGCTGTGGGTGGAACTCCAGGCTGATGGATGCATTCCTGGGGCTGACACAAGGCCATGGACAACCAGACCCTTTTTTTACCCACTATGAGCTTTCTTCTTTCACCAGACAAGGGAACTTTTGCTTGGCCTTGGTGTCTGGGCTGGTGAAAGGGTTCCTAGGGCATGAACTGGGCAGTTTTACACACCCCAGTCTGAACTGTGGGGGAAAAAAAAATATATACATGGTCTTTCTTGGCTTTCCAACAGCAGCTGACCCCAGAGTGGGTCTGGATTCACTGCAGGATCAAAGCCAAAGATTTCAGTTTGTGAGGGAGCCAAAGGCTGCAGCAACATGTGGTCAGGAGAGGCTGGTGACAAGCCAGGTGGGAAGCAGAGGGGAGTGCTAAAACATGTAGGAGGAAAACAAGAGGATTGTTTTTCATATTCAGGCAACCAGGAGTTGTGAAATGATGATGTGTTGATAGGTAGCAACACAGAGGGGTCAGCAAAACTCGTGTTCTGCTTGTCTGTGAGGATGAAGCTGTGAGCCAGCCCTGAGCAGGGCACAGAAGGAGCTCTCTGTGTCTTCACTGCCTTTTGAACTCACAGCCTGTCGTGGTGGGGTTTGGTTTTCCTCTGTGTGAACAAGTGTCACTGCGTTTGGAAGGGAAAGGAAGGTCACGTTGCTCCATTAAATATTAAACTTCCTTCCAGCTGGTGATGGAGCTGTAAGATGGCAGGTGCTCAGGCTGTGGGATAAAGGAGTGGGAATGCCCTGGGAAGTTTTAAACAGCTGAAAGTGCAGTTTGATGGTCAGTATTTTCCTGAGGGGCTACATTTAGCAAGAATGATAATATTCCCTAGTCATTGACTGAAACTCTCAAATGGACTTGTTTTGTTTGTGGTGGAATTAAAGGCTTAGGAATATTGATAATACTTAGATATGGAAACTGGTCAATATTTTCTACTGGAGAATATTTGATTTGTTTTTGCTCTATTAATATATTCCTTCCTGGAAAAAAAAACAACTTCATGCAGTAAATAAATATTGCAGAACAGGAGAATTTTGAAGCAGTGGTTGTGCCTAAGGCAACAGGAGCTGGGATCAGCAGCTGGTTGCTCCCAGCTAATCCCGTTTGTAAATCCACAGTCAGCACCTCTGTCCTGGGAGCTGCTGGGGCTGTGAACAGCCCGGGGCTCTCCAGCCCAAACCCAGAGCCCAGCCCAGGTCCAGGCTCTGCCTGTGGCTGCAGAGGGTGCTCTCTGCTCGTGTGCTGGCTCTTCCCGTCCCCACGGAGCCTCCCCAAGGTGCCCTTTGGATCTCGTTCCCAATTAAACCCAGCTCAGGTCAGCTCTTGACAAGCAGCCTCCCTTGTAACTCGGGGAGGTTACCAGCCAGCAGATTCTTGAAATGCATCTTAAAAAGACAAAGGTTTGGGCTGGGAGCCAAGATGATTTTCTGTCTTTCTTTGTATTTTTTTTTCCTCTCTCCCCTTTCCTTCTCTCCAGCAAGTCTTTTGGCAGAGCTGTGGCTGGGCTGTGAGGTTGGAGGGGGCCAAGAGCACAATGTTAATTAGCTGTTGTACCTTCCAGCTTGTAAAACCTTGATAGAGACCCAGTTGTCATAATTAATGACCACAGAAATAGCAGAAGGGCTCTTAGACCTTGTGCTGAGGGATTTGAGCCAATTCCCTGGTACTGGAAAGCAGGAGGAGGCTTGAGGGAGAGCAGGTTTGTCCTGTGTGTTTGCAAAGGGTGCCCAGAATGGGATATTTTGTGGGACAGCTGCTCTGGTGGCATTTCTGTGTCAATAATTATAATTGTTTTTCATTAATAAGTTGTTTGGTGTGGCACAGCACAGGTGGAAGATGGGTTCAGTTTATAATTGAGTCCTCTGCAGTGTGTTTTGTACAGAGCAGAAGGAAAGGAATGAAGGGGTGTTGTTTGCTTTGAGGTGTGAGCAGCCCTGTGCTGCTCTCCCAGGGCACAACCCAGGAATTGCTGCTGGGCTGGGAGAGGAGCTGGAGCCCCTGTGATGAGCAAACCAGCAAATGCAGCTGCAGCAGCACCCAGGGGTGTGAAGGGAACTCCTTGCTCCAGCCAGGAGCTGCTGTCCCTGTCTGAATGGCTGTGGAGACTGCAGGTCCTGGATTTGGGGTCAGCTCAGGTGGGAAACCAAGGGAGGAGCTGGGAGAGCTGTGGGGCTGAGCTGCTCTCTGCTGGGAGAGACTGGATTCTGGGGCAAATCCTCCCAGCTGTGAGGGAGAGAGGTTTGGAGGGGGAAAGTTTAAGAAGAACACAGGAAAGGATGGGGAGATGCTGTGGCATTGGTGGGAAGTTCATGGCCAGCTGGAAGGGCATTTGAGGATGAGGCTCATCCTGGAAAATTCCTCTCTTCATGGTGTGGCAGCTTCATCCTGCTGGTTCAGGAAGGTGAGTCTCTCAGGCATTATCCTCTGAGGATATTGGGTGGAACAGGAGGCACTTTGTGCTATTTTTGTGTTTGAGTGAATCATCAGAAGCCTGGCTGGGGTTATTGTGTGTGGCCTCTGTATCTCTGACCCTCCCAGAGTGATGGCACAGCCAGCCCAGGAGCAAGGCAGTTCCAGGGGCCCTGCTGCACGCAGGAGGTGAGGCCCCAGCTCCCTGTCCAGCTGCACAGAGAGAATCCATCCTGTCCCTGTGGCTGCTGGCTGGACATGGGCACCGAGCCTCTGGGAGCTCCTGACCTCCTTTGCAGAGCACCTGCAGCTGAGTGGGTGGGGAGCAGCAGCTCCAGAGAGCCTGGGGAGAGCAGGAGAGTTTGTTCTCACTGGCTACTCCTGGCAATTAAATCCTGAGCGTGGCAGCAGCTCTGCTGCCCGAGGAATTGTGTTCCACCCACCACGGCTGCTGTGTTGGCTGAGCTCACAGCACTCATGTCATTCCCCTGTTGGGCACGTACAGCTCCTGACCTGCCTTTGGTTCCACCTTTTCTCCAGGAGAGACAATTCCAGCCTCTGTAATTAATGGCTCTGTCCTGCCAGGGTCTGGGTAAAGCATCAGCACAGGAAATTGGCCAGGCTAAGTGGTGCCTGTGCCTGGATCTGGGCTGCAGGGGCAGCCCTCAGCCAGCTGAGATGAACTGTGGCTTAGCTGCTGAATTCATTTTTCATGCCTGGGTCTGACACAGACACAGGAAGAGCTCCTGTGCAGCCTGGGTGTGACCCCTCCATCTGCAGCCTCGTTTGTGGCAGATTCCCCACGAGCTGATGGAGACCCAGGGCTTGCTGGGCTCTGTGCTGGGCATTGCCCGTGCTGGGGCTTTGCAGTGGCACTCAGGGACCAGACAGTGCCACAGCACTGCTCAGGGAGATGAGGTTACAGACAAGGGGTTCGTTCTCAGGGAGCTGCTGAAAGGCAGCACAGCTGCTCTGCTCTGACCTGGCACCTGGTGAATCTCTCAGCTGTCCCTGAACGTGGGTGCTGAGGCGCTGTCAGCCTCCCACACATGGTGATGGTATGCTCTGTATCCTTCCTCTCAGAAAAAGCCAATTTATTTCACTTGGAGTGAAGCATAACCATGCACCAGGAGGCTCCTGTTCCTCTACCCCTGTGTTCACCTGCTTTGCTCTCTCTCTCCTCTTTATTTTCCCTGCTTCTTGTCTGCCTCCCCCTTCCCTTGATCTCTTTTTTCCTCACCCTTCCTTCCCCTGTAGCTCCTGCTTGGCAGGGAGCTGTGGCCACCTCTGTCTCAAAGGTTCAGCAGTGTCACCTCAGGTGAGTCAGTCTGGTGAGCTGAGCTTTGGATTTCTAATCCTGGCTCCTTTGCTGGCCTTTGGTGCCTCAGGAGAGGTTTTGGCTTCCTCACCTGCAGGGTGGGATTGTTGCTAGGACAACTCAGGCCTGGGGCAGTGTGAGGTGGATCAGGTTCAAGAGAAAACAGGCAAAAATGGATTACTCAGACCTGCTGGCCAGCAATGTGTACCTTCAGTTTGCTCCTCCCTGGGCTGGGAGTGATCCCTAAAGGAACAGCCCAGCATTAGGCTGCAGATGGACACACTGGGGGCCCGGCAGGGCTTCCAGATGGGACCTCTGGCTCCAGGCAGCCCAAATAATCTGCCTTGCACCCAGGAGGGGACTGTGTGTCTGTGTCCTGAAGGACAGCTGGGAGCAGGTGAGCTGCTGGGAGCTCTCAGTTATTTTTGGAGGTTGTCAGGTAAGTGGGGAGCACCCAGTTCCTCTCCAGAAGTTGTGCCAAAGGCTGGCCTGCCAGTCAGACCCAGCTGGGGGTGTCAAACCAAACCTTTCCCTCAGATGGACACCTTTGGAGGATTTGTCTCCTCCCCAGCCCCAGGCAGGGCTGGGAGCCTGTGCCCTGTTGCCAGAGCAGCCAAGAGGAGCTTGGCCCTGGGGAAAGGCTGTGACAGTGCTGGGGACACTGGGGACAAGCTGCACTGTTGCTCTGTTAGACACGAAACAATCAGGCAACTCAGGAGCTCAGCCACCAAGGCCGGGCAGAGAGCAAAAAGAGACCCAGCCTCCCTTTATTCTTATATTTATACCTTTGTACAGACAGTTATGGACTGGACAAGGAGGTTACCACCTCTCCAATTCCATAGGTGAGAAACACAGTCCATCACATTCTCCAGCCCAGAAAGAAGAATGAAAAACAACATCCAAAGTACAAAACAATCCTTGGCCGGTTATAGAAACATGGATTGTTTACACAAAATCTGTGAGAACCTTTGCTACCAATTATAAACACAGCACTCTAGAAAATTCAGGGCGACACTGCACCTCCCCACAGGTTCTTTTGCCTTGCTTTAAGGCATTTATATTTGCTGCTGTTGGCACATAAGGACATTTTGGAGGCTGAGGAAGGACAGCAGCATTTCCCCATTGCTCTGCTGGAACAGCAGCTGGGAGGGAAGGAGCAGATCTGCTGGAGGAGGAAGGATGCTGAGTGCTTCCACACAGGGTGGGTTCCAGCCTGTGCACACGTGAGAGGGAAAGTGCCTTTTGCAGGAGTGGCTTTTCCTGGCATTGCACTTCATCTCGTTAATAAATCTCTTGTAACACCTCCCTGCAGAGCCCCTCGAGGAGCTGGCTAACCAGGAGAAAGTGGAGATCCAAGAACAGCCTCCTAATCCATTATCAGCAAATGCAATCAGACTCTCCATCTGCTATCCCAGGCCCCTGCAGCCCCACGACTGGGAGCCAGCCCCTGCTGCCTCCTGCACAGATGTTTGGTCACCGTGTGCCTCCTCTGCCTCTCTCTGCGCTCAGCCTGGTGTCACCTCACATTAGTGGGCTCCTGCTCACAGCCTGTGCCTGCCCTCGGGGAGAGCCAGGTAAAGCTGACAGGCTGAGGCAAGCACACCTTGGCTGGAAAGCAGGAGCTGGGTGGTGCATGGAGCCACGTTCAGTTTAGTGCTGTGCGCTCCAGTGTGGCCAGGATTGCGTTGGAAAGAGTCTGCAGGAGGAGGAGGAGACAGAAAGAACCTCTTGTGATGGGTGTTGATGAATGGCACAGGTGGGAGTGCTGGGTTTCCCTCCCCCTGCCTCTGAATCACAGAATGGGTTGGGTTGGAAGGGACCTTAAAGCTCATCTCATTCCACCCCCTGCCATGGGCAGGGACACTCCCAGCAGAGCAGGTCGTGCAGGGCCCCATCCAAGCTGTCCTTGCACATTGACCTGTTCACAGTGGAGCTCTGGCAGCACCTGGGGGGCCTCAGGATGTGTGTCAGGTCTGCAGGTGCCACCAAGGGGACAGTCCTGCCTTGGAGGAGTTCATGAGCTAAGCTGGGGACCCTTCCTTGCAAGGAGGACACAAAGATGTGACCTGAGTGTGGAGCCCAGGTTTGCTGTGCTGTGCTCCTGCACCAGCACCCCTCCTGCTCCTCAGCATGGGCACCCCAGAGGGGCTGAGGCTGGACAGGACCTCTGGGTGTTGTCCAACCCCCTTCTCAAGCAAAGCCACCACCTGCAGGTGTCCCAGGACTGCTCCAGCTGGATTTTGGACACCCCCAAGGATGGCAAACAGCAGCTCTCTCTGCTCAGGGGGTGAGTTCACTCCATGCACAGCACAGCACTCGGGCTGGGGGGGCTGGCCCACGTTTGTACCCCCCTGGTGGCCCTGGTGTGCCTCGGTGGCAGTGCTGGAGCAGCAGTGGGGTGCTGGGATGGAAATCTGCCAGCAGCCACCAGGGCACATTTCAGTCTGTGCCAACCACGCCCTGCTTTGTCCACCAGCCCCATATTCACATTTGGTCACCTGCTGGCGTTTCTACTTCTCCTCTTTTTTTTCCTGTGTCCTTTGAAATATTCATTATCCAGGATAAAAATCTGTCCCAGGTAATTTCAGGATTCAGCTGCACAAAAATGAGAAAAAGAGCCAAAGTAACAGCAGGTAAAGAATGGTTTAATTTAGTAACTAATTTTCTATAAAGTAATTATTTCTTTAAAAACCTGGGATTTGCTCAAAGTATCCCAATTACTTTTTTCGTTATGGCTACAGAATGAAGTGCTTGTTTAATTGGTAAACATTTGGCATGCCTTTAAATAGGTTTTTAATTACATTAAAGGGACACTGTAAAGGTGTCTTTCATAATTTTTAATAGACCTGGATTTCTTTTTTCCTCTCACAGTTGGATGCAACTCCTTGGGTTTGATTGGTTGTTCCAGACAAAAACTGGAGAAGCCATTTCCCTAGAAAAATATTAAAAAGAGGGGCTCATTTGTGGGTTTGGAGCTCAGCCCCACCTCCTGTGTCTCAACTTGCTGCCAGCAGTGCTTGCAGCCTCCTTTGCAGTCCTGAGGGTGACTCTGTGCTGAACACCCAGAGCCAAAACAGCAGCTTTTGCCCCCAAAATCTCCCTGTGCAGCAGATGCCTGTTCTGCAGCCTCACAGCTGCTCCCAGTTCTCTCCTAATAAACCAGCAGTGCTCTAACTGAGCTTGATGGGAGCTCCTGGAGGAAATTTGGCTCTGGGTGAGCCCCCAGGCTCCTGTTTGCCTTTGGATCTGCAGCCTGCTCCTTCCCTGGGCTGGGAGGTGCTGCTGGCAGAGGCCAAACCCCATCAAGCTGCTGGTGCTGGGGTGCTGCTCGTGCCCAGTGCCCAGTGCTCGGTGCTCTCAGTGCTCTGTGTGTGAGGGATGGGGCTCAGGGCGTGGCAGGGGACATTTGTGTCCCCCTTTTCTGCTCCATTTTTGGGGAAGGCTCACTAATTGAGATAGATGGGAGTTGCTGCAGGCAGAGGCAGCTGGGCTTGAGCAGAGGTTTCCTGGGGTATCCCTGGAGGGAAAGCAAACAGCAGAACCAGAGTGTGGGGTTGTGTGACACAGGGGCTGCCTGGGGACACGTGCCAGTCCTTTCTGTCCCCTCTGAGCTGTGTCCCTGCTCTGCTCCCCAGTGTTTTACAGGCTGAGCAAGCAGGCTGAAGTGCCTCTGGTTGAATTTCTGCCTGCGTTTCAGACATCCTCGCTCTCCTCTGAGGAGCAGGAGCTGCAGGGAATGAAAATAACCAGTGTCTTTGCTTTAATACCATTGACTTTCTGCTCTGCTGGGTCCTGGCAGGCTCCCCTGAGGCCACATCCTCCTCCAGCATTCTCTGAGCTCCTCTTCTGGATTTCCTCAAATTTCCCCCTTGTTCCCATCTGTTCTCCTCCTCCTCCCCATCTAGCACCTGCACCTTCTTCCTCCTGCTCTGTTGGCTTTCCACAAAGCCCTTTGCTTCTCCTGCAGTGACTGTCACCCCCCCCATGTGGCCTTGAGTCCAGGCACTGATTGCTCCTGACCCCAAAGCAGATGGAGCTGTGGAGCACTGGGGAGGTGTGGGAATGGGTTGTGCCCTCCCACAGCCTGGAGGATCCCTGGGAAGGAAGGAAGGATCCTGCCTGCCACACCTGGAGCTGGGCAGCAGAGGAGCCTTTCATCCATCCCCCTTCCTGGAAGGAATTGCTGCACAGCTTGTCCACCCACCTTCCCCAAAGGGAAGTGATGCCCTTTCCTGCTTTCCAGTTTCCAGGGAGACTGCTGCTGGGAAAGCTCTGGAAGTGCTGGAGCTGCCAGGAATGCCCAGCCCACCATCAGGGAGTGCCAGCCCAGAGGTCCCGAGTCTGTATCCCACCCATCAGGGGACAGAGGGACCCCTGGGAGCAGCTCCTGTCCGTTTGTCCTGCTCAGCATCGCTGTGTGACAACTGCCTGGGCATAGGGAATGGTGCTGTGGGAACTGACCCTTTCCCAAGGCCCTCCATGGGGCCACAGAGCCTCTTTGCTTTGGGGAATCAGGGCTGGGGAGGGCTGAGAGGTGGTGGGTGCAGGAGTGGGGTCGTGGTGGGAGCGGTGCTGCTGTGCCAGTGTCCCCTGTCCCCTCTGCCCTGGCGTGGCTGTCCCCAGGAGGTGCTGGGGGGTGGATGCTGGGATGGAGGGGCACAACCCAGCCTTGGCAATGTGGCTGCCCTGATCAGCTCCGTGTCCTGTCCCCAGAGCCACGGGGAGCTGAGGTCCCCGAGGTGTCATTTCCACTCCCTCACTGATGGAGATTTCTAGAAGGGAGCAAATGGTGGTGAATATCCACGGCTTTGCAGGACTCCCATAAAATATGAATGCATGGCAGCATCTGCATAAATTATTCAAGGTAATCAGGACGGGGGATATTTCCCTGGCTATTTCAGGGGGGCTCCTGGAGTTTGATTGTTCCACCCGCGGGGCATGTGCCAAGCCCCCCCAGGGCAGAAAGGGCACGTCCTGAGCATCCCTCACTCTCCTCAGATTGCCAGCCCCTCTCCCTCCTGCCTCGATGTGCTTTCCCCCAGCTCCCAGCGCTATTAACACCTCTAATTAGAGCTGCTTATTGATGTACTGCTGTTTATCTAAGTGCAGCTGATCAAGGCAGAGAAGCTGTGGAGCCGGAGTGAATCACACCCTCCTGCAGCCTGCACAGCCGGCACGGCACTTCCCGGGGCTGGGGGACAAGGAGAGAGTCCAGATAGGGAAAAACAGGGCAGAACAAGGGTGTGGTGCCAGCCAGCTGTGGCTGGGCCTGGTCCCTGTGCAAGTGACTCCAGGAAACGCTGGCATTTTCCTCCCTGGTCCTTACAGGAGCATCCCTCAGGAGAAAGGTGTCCCTTGTCTCCCTGCCTGGAGTCAGTGTTGTCCCATGCAGACTGCCTGGTGTCAGGAAAACCCCATTGGAGCAGGGAGTGCTCCAAGGAGGAGGTGTTTTCTCTTTCCTGAGGGGTCAAACAGAGCAGATTCAGCATGGATGGATGGATGGATGGTGGGATGGATGGACAGATGGATGGACGGATGGTGGAGGGATGGATGGATGGCTGGATGCTCACCACAGAACACCCAGGCACCATGTGGATTTGAGCATTAAGGCAGGACCCAAACCCCCAAAATCAGCGGGACACAGGGTTTTACCCCACACTGGGGTGCTGGGGGACACAATCCTGCTCTCTCCTCCCAGGGCAGAGACTTGGAGGAGCCAGTGTGTCTGCACTCCATAAAGCCCCCCCAGGGGAGAGCAGTTCCTGTGCCGAGGCAGCGCTCCAGGCACGCGGCTGCTCCTGGTGCTGGCAGAGAGAGGAAGGATGAGCACAGCTCTGTGAAAACACACCCCTGGACTCTGCCAGCGGCTGTGCAGTGACCTGTGTGTGCTGAGCCAGCTTTCCTGACTCCCTCCCTTGGTTTGAACCTGGCATCTCCTCCTGGGCCACCGGCACTGTCAGAGGATGGTGGCACTCGGCTGCAGGACCGAGCACACAGGAGCTGCAGGAGGCAGGATCTGCCTGTCCCTGAAGCATGGCAGCCCCCTGGCCCCTCTGACCAAGGTGGAGAGGCTGCTGTGCTCCAGGAGTGCTTCCCTCCCCCCTTGCCATCGGGGTTTATTAATTCCTCGCTCGGTGAAGTCTCTATTAATAATGGCTGCAGGATCTGGCTGGAAAGCTGTGTAATGAGATCCTCTGCTGGCTCTTCCTGGGCTGCTGCGATTGTGTTTGGTGGATGAAATTCTATGTGGATTAATTAAAATGAAAAACAAAAAGGGAAGGAAAAAAAAAAAAAGCAGCAGCATTGTTTGAATTATTTACCGGTTTCCAGGAGACAAAGCAGTAATTGTAAATGTCTTATTGCAGGTGTTTGGAGGGGGGATGCTCCCACCTCTGGGCAAGGAGAAAAGTCTGGTTATTTACTGGTGTGGAGGAGACTTACCAATCCTGTTTAAGGCCAAGTGCAGCTCCGACTGCTTCTCAGTTTGCTGATTCTGTTTTTCTCCTCTTCCTTTTGGAAATTCAGAAGACAGAGGCTCTGAGGCAGCTTTGGTGTGGGTAAATGTGGGAACAAGCTCTGCCAGCAGTGTGCTCTTCCTTCCTGAGCAAGGAAATGGAGAGGGAAAATCCAAAACCATCCTTCCCTGAGGAACTGCCTGTCCTCTCTTGGCTTTCCCCCTTGCCAGGGTCCCTCTGGGTCACACAAATGCCATTGTGTGCTCCTTGTGGTGCCACTTTCTGGATGCCCCTTGTGCCAGGGGAAAGCTGAGCCTGAAGCAGTGGAACCCCCCCATGATGGGGCCAAATTCCCTTTGGGAATGAGACCCTGTCCCTAATAGGGACATTTGGGTCCCTAACCCAGGGCTGGATCCAGGGAAGACTCACCATGTGCTGTGTCACAGCTGTCCCACAGCCCTGGGGTGGCTTTGGCAGGGTGTCCCAGCCGTGCCCTGGGAAGGAGGGTTGGGACAAACCCCGCTGTTCAAATCCTGCCTTCCTTCACAGCCCCTCTCAGCTGATGGATCAGCAGCATTTTAGGGACTTGCTCTGTGCTTTTACTGCTCTTTTACTCAAGTGCTGCTCCCCTTGATTGCCTCTGTCCGTCTCTTTCCAACCCAGGGCCTTGGGAGCTGCCTAATTGATTTCAAAGGGAACAGGACTCGCTGGAAATTGAGTTCTGCATTCCCCCCTGCCTCTGTGACAGAGCACCTGGCAGCTCCAACCCCAGCTCCTGCAGCAGTTCACCTTCACTGGCTCATCTGTGGGAGAAGAACTATAGAAAAGAAAGAAAAATGGAGGAAAGAGGCACAAAAAACTCCATTTAGCAATACAGAGGATGATCAATATTCCTTTGTCTCCATATTCAAATCATGATCCTGCTGAGCAGAAACAAGTGGAGCTGCCTTGTTGGAGATGAGAAGTTAATCTTTAAAGCCAATAAAGATTTAGGGCAGTGTAATTGCTTTAAGATTTGACGCTTAAGACCATTCAAACTTTAAATTTTTTAACCAAAGGACCTGGATTTTTGGCAATGGAGATGATTCGAGATGAGGAGCAGCGCCACCTTGGGCTGCTGTGTGCCCTGGGATGGGGACCCTTGGGAGGGACAGGGGACAGCTGGATGCTGCCTGTCCCCAAAAGCACCAGCAGTGAGTGGAGAAGCTGGAGAGGAGTGGGATGGGAAGAGGAGGTGCTCTCTAGGAGAAGGGGACCAGCCCCAATGGGGGTCTCAAAGCACAGCATCCCTTTCCCTCCCCTGCTGGATGGAGGGCAGAATTAACCTCCAATCTTTTCCACCCTTGTGATTTTACAGTGTTTTTACAGGAAGGGAGCACATTAGGGATGAGGTAGATCATTATGTGCTTATATTATCAGCAGTAAAACAAAGTCGCTTTTAATACCTAATTCCACCATTGTCTGACACATTTCTTTGTGAGTTTCCTATTCATCCATATTTTTTTTTCCCTTCTGTCTCCACTAATAGAAATTGCTTTGTTGTTAAACTCAATTTCACTCTTGACTGGATTGAAATATGCTTATTTCCTTTCTAAAATAATAATAATAATAATGAAAATCTAAAATTATTTCCACTCATTGTATGTGAAAAGCGAACATTTTTCTTCATGTAGTCTCTCAGGTTTGAATGTCTGAGGGTTTCAGAGGTTTATTTTCTGACAGTCTAATTGCATGATCCCAGCGCTTAGCTGGGGGCTTCCCATTTGTTTCATCATGAATTTGAATAACTCAGGACAGTTTAGGATTTCCTGGATGAATTTTGAAGTCTTTTGTCAGAGATGGGGCTGCAAAATTGTCCCACCTTCAGCCTCATGATGCAGCAACTTTTAAGACAGCTGGGGCTGGTGGGCACCCAAGGGAGTTGCCTTGAGCTGGAGATCTCTGTGGGTTGGGGTCTCAGCTCCATCCTCAGCTAATCCCCAGCATCACCAGCTCCTGGGGCTGTGCCTGGGGCTGCCATCACCTTCTGAGTGGGGCTGGGAGGGTGAGGAAGGAGCTGGAGGCTCCCAGGATCTCCATAACAAAAGCCAGCTGTGCCCAGGTCCTGTCCCT
This sequence comes from Drymodes brunneopygia, assembly GCA_013400955.1. Lineage (NCBI taxonomy): Eukaryota > Metazoa > Chordata > Aves > Passeriformes > Petroicidae > Drymodes > Drymodes brunneopygia. The sequence goes on along the minus strand of VZTZ01002497.1, from coordinate 193,575 downwards.
TCTTCACCATCTGGGCTGGGCATCACTGGGCAGGGCAGGGGCTCTGTGCCAGGACTGCAGGAAGCCCAGCAAGGGGACCCCCAACTCAGGTGGCAGCTCCCAATGTCCTCACAGCAGCCAGGGCACACCGGGCAGCCCTGGGCTTTGCTGGGCTCCCCTGCTCTCCTCCTGGCTGTGTCCAGAACAGGGCAGTGGAAGGCCTTGACTGGGGCTGATCCTGCCGTGCCCAGTGCCCAGCGCAGAGGTGCCCCCAGTGTCCCCAGCACAGAGGTGTCCCCAGCACAGAGGTGCCCCCAGTGTCCCCAGCACAGAGGTGTCCCCAGCACAGAGGTGTCCCCAGGGTCCCCACAGGCAGCTCTCGCAGGGAGATGAGGTTCAGCTCATCACTGGACTAAAGCACTGCCAGGGGCCCCCCTCTCCTCCTGCCAGCCCCGGGGAGCAGCAGCAGGGGTGGCTGAGCCCTTTCCCCGTTATCTGAGACAGAGATAAGGGCAGGGAGGTGCCGGGGCCGGTGTTGCGGAGATGCCGCATGTGAGCGATCTCCTTGTGGATAACCAGCCTGTGTTAACGAGCAGTGCAGCAGCCTGGGAGCCAGCTACAATGGCACTGGCTCTAAACCCTCCCAGCTGCCTCCTGGGGACAGCCAGGGCCAGAGGAACGGGAGCTGGATCCCCTCAGCCTGCCCGGGGCGCTGGCGGAGAGCCGGAGCTCTGTTAGCGGAGGAAGGAGCGAGGAGCGGGAGGGTTTGTGCAGTGTGAGATGGAGAGGCTCGGCTCCCATCGCAGGGATTCCCACTGCTCGGCTGTGGAGCTGCACTTGGCATCAGCAGGAGGGGCACAGTTTTGCCTGGGGGGCACCAGCATTTGTGGGGAACTGAGAACGGCGCTGCTGTCCCCTCTGATGGGTCCCAAGGGACGGGGTGGGGACCCTCGGCTCCCCTTCGGGTGCTCGGGCTGTGGCTGCCGGGCTCAGGGACACCCTGCCCGCGGGGCAGAGGCACAGAGTCCTCACAAACCCTGCCAGGAAGGGCTGTGAGCGCTGTGCAGCGGCCTCGACTCTCCCACAGTAATTAAAAGACTGGAGAGCTCTTGCTCTTCTCACCCCTGACTTGATTTTCTTTAATTACACCTGAAACTTGATCTATCTTGTCCCTCTTAATTTCGCTAAACCTTCCTGCTGCTCTCCGTGGTGACTCTCAGCTCTGGCACTCCCCAGCCGCGTTGCAGGGGGTGTGTGTGTCCTGCTGGGCTCATTTTGGGGTATTGATGTGAGCCCTGGGTCCCTGGGTAAGTCCTTGTGAATACAGGAATCTGTCAGGGAGGTTTAAACTCTCCCTTCTTCCCAGCCCTGTGTGAAGCAGTTTTCATCCTGGTCTCAAACACGTCTCCTCTCTGTGCACGGCGGTGCCACCAGGTCAGCAGACTCGTCCCACAGGGGATAAAATCCATCCTCATCCCGTGGGATGCCTGGGGGAGCTCCTGGACTCTCCTGGGCCGGGTGGGGGGCAGCCCTTGCTGTAGGAGCTCAGTGCTAACAAGTCTGGGAGGCTCCTCCAGAGGATTTTTCTTGTCCTTTCCATGCTAATCCCATGCCTGAGCAAGGTATTGTCCTCCTGGGACCGCAGCGGGCTGGGAAATGTGCTCAGCTGAGTGTGACAGAGAGGCACGGGGGGAGGCAAACCTGAACTGGCAGCTCTGAGAGGTTTGCCCGGCGAAGGGACAGATCCAACCCTCGGGGCTGACTCTTTCCCTGACTTTTTTCCCGGTCCCCTTCCCGGTGAGGGCTCTCTGGGGTGTTCAGCCTCAAATAACCTCCCCCAAAGGGAGGAAGGATGCTGTCTCCCCTTCGGGAGCAGTGGTTCAGCATTTCCCACCCTGCTGCTCTCCTTTACCCTGCGCTCGGTCCCTTTGTTGCCTCTTCCCTGCCTGGATGGAGCCGGCCAGAGCTGCCCAGTGAGGGAGTTGTGGGGTCAGGAGCTCCCCCTTAATGCACTGCAGCGATCCAAATGCAGCTCCCTTCTCTGCTGCGCGCATCTTCCTTTCTCTTTAATTTTTAACTGCTGCTCCTGTTTCCTCTGAGCATCTCCCCTTGCAGCCGGGGAGCCAGGAGCCCTTCCTGACCGATAGAGCTGGTTCAGGTTTTCCTTTCACCTTTTGTGTTTGCTTCTCAGCGAAGCTGAGGTCGTTGCCGGGTTTAATTAACATAGGAAGAAAAATGCATGAGTTTATTTAAGCGGGGAGGGAAAGGGAAATTCAGCTCCCCCGCCGCTCCCAGAACACACGATCCTATTGGGAGCTGAGGAGTGATCCGCACGTCGATTATCCTCCTCCGCTGAATTAGCGAATTAGCAGCTAATGAAAGGGAAGGATTCGCAGTGCTGACAGGCTGGGAAGAGCAGGAGCTTCCCGAATTCCCCGTGCAAGGCAGCGCTGACAGCCCTGTGCTGACGGGAGCTGGAGAATCCCGTGTTTTACCCCTGACCTGGCTGTGCACCTGCAGCAGGTACCTGAGCACAGCACACTGCGGGCTGCAGCATCCCTGGGGCTCCAAGGGCTGGAATGCTCCTCCTGCTCCCCAGTGGATGATCCCATGGGCTGAGAGAGCCCATCCCGACTGCTGAGGGCTGCAGCCAGCCTCCAACCCTGCAGATCTGCTCTCGGGGATGCTGCTGGCTCTGCCCTCAGGCAGTGCAGAAGTGCTGAACATCACCACTGAGCTCCCAGCTGCTGTCCCAGGGCAGGAGGGGACAGATCAGTGTCTGCCTGGCAGTGCCACTGAGACCTTAGCCAAGCAGCTCCAGGGAGCAAAGAACAGCTCCAGAGAGCATCCCCAGGGACCAGAGAACAGATCCAGAGAGCATCCCCAGGGACCAGAGAACATCCCCAGGGACAGCGAACAGCTCCAGAGAGCATCCCCAGGGACCAGAGAGGAGCCCAGGGACCAGAAAACAGCCTAGGAACCAGAGAACAGCTCGAGAGAACAGCCCCAAGGACCAAAGGACAGCTCCAGAGGACAGAGAACAGCCCTGTGAACTGGAGAACTGTCCCAGAGACCAGACAACAGCCCTGGGGAACAGAAAGCAGCCCCATGGACCAGAGAACAGACTCTGGGACCCTCGTGATGGGTAAATCCCCCCAGAGCAGTGTCAGGTGTCCTTTCACTGCTGCCTGTTAGCCAAGCAGTGTTTCTGGATTTCAAATGCTAAAGGGAAATGTTGCATCTTCTGCAGGCTGCAGCCACAGGGACTTTAAGCTGGTGGATGAATCTTCAGCACCCACATTCACTGCTCTGGCAGCAGCGAGGCCACCCGTGCTGCTGGAGAAATCCCAGAGTCTTTGCTGGTTCCTCCTGGGCCCTTTCAGCAGCCTCGGGGAGCTCCTGAGCATCCCCTGAGTGGGGATTCAAAGGTGGCTTTAGGACACTGCCATCCCCTCCCTGCTCTTGGCTCAGCCTTCTCTCCAAACACCAACAGAGGAGCAAATTTAGGGTTTTTTTGCTGCCCCTGGCACAGGAGGTTGAGCCCAGGCTTTCTGCCTTGTTGCTACAGAGATGGGCAGAGGCGTGAATGCAGCAATTGAGGCTGAGCCGGTTGTGGAGCCGAGTTGTTTCATGTCAATAAAAGAGCTCCCTGTCCCCAGCAGTGTCGCCCGGGGGGGACAGGGATGTTACGGTGACTAAGTCATCCTAATGCCCAAAGCATTTGGGCACTGCAGCTCCGGCAATCAAATTATCTCTCTTATCTCAAGGGCAAGACAGCGTGCGGGGAGAAGTTAAGGAAGTGGCTTGTCATGGCACATTACAGCCCCGCGGTTTGCTGGGATTCTCCCCCTCTGGGATCATTATTTTTCCATGAAGACCCAGCAGCTTGAGGCTCGAGAGGAGGCTCCAAGAAGAAACATGGGCAGATGCAACCCCCAGGCTTTGGAAAGCGCTGAAGGAGGGTCCTGGGCTGGAGTGGGGAGTCTCAGGAGAGTCCTGGGGTGCCTCTGGATCCCCAGCACGTGGGCACTGCTCACCAAAAGCCAACATAAACCCTGTCCCTGCGGCTTGTCTGGCAGTGCCTCGAGCTGAGCAGTGATGAGTGAGGTCTGTGACCTTTGCAGGAATGTATTTTAAGCTTGATTTCTGGTGGGTTACAGACCCCCTGCATTTCTGACCCTGTTCCTGCAGCTGTGGTGACCCAAACCATCACGTTCTGTGCTGGTTAGGGAGCTTTGGGACTCGGGGTTGCACAGTTAGCAGGGATCAGCTGGAAATTCCCAAGGTCTTTTGCTGGGCCCGTGGTGCAGGATGAGTCCCATATCCCAGAGGATGCTCTGGTGTGGGAGCTGGAACTTTGGTCCTGCCCCAGTTCCAGGCAGAGCTGTGGAGGGGCAGCTTGGAGCCTGGGCCAGAGATGTTCTGTGTCTGCCTCTGGCTGGGCAGGGGCTCCAACTGGTGCAAAACTGGTTTCTTCAGGGCCAGCTGGCTGCTGAGTTGGTTCTCTCCATTGCTGCTGCTGCTGGATTTGGAATAACAAAATCCATGCGTGTGTGTGTGTGTGTGTGTGTGCAGTAGAACTTCAGCACATTGATTTTTGGGGCCATTGCTTCTCAGCTGCCGAAGAAGATAATTCACTGCTTTATTACCATCCTTGGATTTTACATTTATCCCTCTAAACAGACAGCGAGCTGGTAGTTAATTAAGCTTTTGTTTCAAGCAGCAGCACAGGGAAAGGACTGGCTGCTGCAGAGCTTCTCCTCAGGGATGAGGGCCCTGGGCAGGTGGGGAATGCCACATTCCTGTCCCTGGGGTGATGGATCTTGCATGGATGATCCTGGCAGGAACTGGGAGCAGCAGAAGTAAATCTGACTGTTGCTCCCTGCAGCATCACAGCAGCATTCCCTCTTCATCAGCCCCATGGGAAAACCCTGGGATTGTGCCCCATCAAGGTTAGTTTGTACAGGAGTGGGTGGCTGGTGTTGGGAGGGCATTGGAATTCCATTTGTGGAGCAGATCACTGAGCCAGGCCAGGCAGGTGGGGATGGAGGGAGGTTTCCCTGGAAGAAAATGGGATGGAGAAAGGCTGGGGAAGACCATGGGAGGAGAGCATCCCACCATGGGGAAGGCAAGGGGCAGCTGTCCCCCAGTGTCACCCTGTGCTTTATGGTACCCATGGTGGCATCCAGTGCCAAGAGGGGCAGCCAGCCATGGGGCCAGCATGGCATGAGGGGACCCTGCTGGCACCACAGCCCCCCAGAGCATGGCCTGGTCCTGTCCTGTAGCCTGGCCAAGAGTGCACACGGGGGACAACATTGTCCTTCCAGCCATTCTGTGCACACCGGGGTGCTGCATCCCTTCCCTTGCCCCCAGTGGGGTGCACCTATCCTGGCTGGGGTTGGAAATGGGACACGTGCACACTTGGCTCCTTAAAGTCCCAAGTTTTGGGAGGTTTTTTGTGCTTGTCACCTTTGACAGGAGAGCCGGAAACACCTCTGCTGAGCTCAGCACTGCTTCTCCTGCCTCAGCTCTCACGGCCCCGGCTTTGTCTTCCCAAGGACACCGCCCTGGTCCTTTTGGCAGCACCCTGGAATACCCGGGGACTTTGGGAAGCCACATCTTGGGCTCCCCAGAGAGAAAACAGTGATGGGGCCGCAAAGCTGCAGCCTGGCGCTGTCAGAGGCTCTAGACCCGCCTTTCCCCACAAGAGAGGTTTGCCCTGCTCCTAAATGCCTCCAAATCGAACAGCCCACGG
>VZTZ01002497.1:143850-184546 GCA_013400955.1 Drymodes brunneopygia | reverse complement strand
TTTTTTTTTTTTTTTTTTATTTAGGAAAAAAGCATCTTGCATCTCCCCTATTCTCTCTGTAATCCAGTCAACATGAAAAAGGTTTCATTTCCTCGGGAGAAGGCAGAGCACAGATCACCTCTGCATCTTTTTCTTCCCTTCCCCTTTTTCTCTCTGCTCGGTGTTTAACGATCCCTCCTTGCCAGACTATAATTACAAAGATTAAAAAGCATCAACAAGGTCTCGCATAATGATGAAGATATTGTCAATAGGAGGTGCGAGAGCAGGATCAGATCTGAGTGTTTATTCAGGTGATGCTGTGTTCAAACGCCCCTTGGGACGTTTTACCAGGGCTGTGGGTGGGGTTTGTTTGGGATATGCTCCCAGGGAGGACCTTGGGATGCAGGGCTTGGCTGGGCTTTGACCCCTTTCAGTTTGTTTTGTCTCCACCCTGCTGTTGTCCCCTCCTCCCCGGGAAGTGCCGTGGCAGACAGCATTCCCTAACAACAAATTCAGCCCTCCCAAGCCAAGCTGGGTGCAGCAATCCCCTCCAGTGTGTTCCTGAGAGCCTCTCCCAGCCCCAGCACTGCTCAGCTGGGCTCAGGCTGTGATAATGGCAGTGCACTACTGTCCCCAGATCACCCCCTCTCCAAGCTATTTATGGGACACCACGTTGCTTTGCAGCATCAGGGACGCTCTGCTGCCTCCACAATCACCTCCCTGCTGGGGCTGGACCAGGGCTCTCTGGAAACCCTTCTCCCAGGTCTGCTCTGGGCTGGGGGCTGAGGTCTGTGTCACCTCTGTGTGCAGATTCCACAGCTCCACGGTTCATCAGCATCTGCTGGGGAGGGGGTGGCTCTGCTCTGCTCCTCTGGTTGGTGCTCGTGGGGCTCACCAGCCAGGCCTGTAGTCAGGCCTTTAGGGATGGGAGTCTGGGTTAGTGAGGGCACAGTGCTTTATTTATCTTGCAGAAACTGCTTTCCACCCCTCCAGGGGTGGCTTGTTTGGAAATTAAAGGGGCTTGAGCTGGTCCACGCCTGCATGGGGATGTCAGGCAGCTTTAGTGATGCACTTGAGCATCCCCTTTCCCAGGTGGGTCAGCTCTCCCAGGTAAATCAGCTCTCTCAGGTGGGTGAACTCTCCTGGCCTGGCTGTCAGGGAGTGTTTGTGCTGGTGCTGAGTGTGCTGCTGGCAGAGCTCTGACAGGCCCAGGGCGTTGCTTTTCCCCTTGGTTAGGTGGGAGGTGGGAAGGGGATGGGGAGCTGTGCTCCGATGCTTGCCCAGAGCCCATGGCCAGGTGTCCCTGATCCTCTGGGGATGGATCAGGGCTGATCCATGGGGAAGGACAGGAGTTAGGGGCCTGTCTGCTGTGAGCAAGGCTGATCCTGCTGCCAGCAGGCAGAGGAAACCCTTTGTTCTTGAGCTGGCTGCTGCTGAGTGAGGCTGCCCTGGATCTGGGGCTCAGGTGTGTGCTGTGTGTGTGACAGAAGCATCAGAGCTGCCTGGATGGAGGTTGGGAGCTCATGGGATCCCCTGTAAGTGCCATGTCTTGCCCAGGAGCCTTTCCAGGCAAGAAGAGCCTGGCCATGCTGTGCTGGGACATCCAGAGCTGCCCTGGGAGCTCCTCCACTGGATCTCCCTGGGGAAGCCTAGTCCTTCTGGAGCTGCTTGACCCAGTACTTGAGCTCTCCACAACATCTCCAGTCACTAACGAGGGCTTTGAAGCAGGTCACTGTATTTGTTAGCCCTTTCCAGCAGCAGATAATTGCAGTGCTGGTGTGCAGAGTTAAGGGCTGGTTCCTACTGCTCTGCCTTTTAGCTGTGTAGGGATGCTTGGGTGGAGGGCTGTGGGCTCCTTTGCACCTGGGAAAGCCTGGGTGGCTGTGCTGTGTCTGTGTGCAGCTCCTGAGCCCTGTGGAGGATGCTGTGAGCTTGTAAAGAAGAGTCTGAGGCTCCTGTCCTCTGTGGTTTGCTTCCCTTTTGCCTGGGGGTGCTGAGAGGCAGCGATGCCAGGGGCACCCTGAGGGCTTCCTCAGCTCCCTGTCCCACACAGGATTCACCTGTTGGAGAACCAACCTGTTGTTTCACGAGGCTGGCTGGGGGTTGTCTTTTCTCTTTCTGTTCTTGGAGATTTCCCCTGGGTTTGGTGGCTGAGATCACGCTGCAGCTCTGGGAGCTGTCACACTCACACCTGGCAGTGCCTCTGCCAGGGCTTTCCCCGTGTGGGTTTCCTCTCCTGGAGGCTGCTGCTCCTCCACGGAGCCTCGGGGATGATGGCAGCATCTCTGAGCAGTGGAAGGAGGCCAGACATCCATCCCTTGGCACAGAGCACTCTGCCTTTCCCTCCCTGGTGCACAACAACCAGGCAGGCACTGAGCTCTTGCCTTCAGCCCTTCCACCCCCAGAAGAGTGAGTGGCCTGAGTGTGGCCTGAGCAGGAGCAGTGCTGGGAGCTCCTGCCCCTCGCTGGAGGTGACAGTGCAGGTGACATCCTGCCCGACGTGCAGGTGACATCCTGCCCCGTGTGTCCCCTGGGAGCCCCTTCCCTGCCAGCCCCGTGAACAAAGCCGTGATGGGATGGCTCCAGGCCATGTGAGTGCTGCCGGTGCAGGTCCCTCCTTGTCCCGTTGTGCGAGGGGGGGACACAATGACAATGCCGGTGGCCTAGTTACAGGGGAACAAAAGGCTTTATTTAAAAAAAATAAAAGGGCTTTTTTTAGCTCCTTTGGGAGGAAGGGAAGGCAAAGATCTCTCTTTGCTCCTCTCTCCCAGAGGAGCACAGGTATTGTTTATTGTAGTGGTTCCTGCGGTCTGGGCTGCTGGGCTGGACCTGGTGGAGCAGCTGTGGTCTGGCTCAGCTTCCCCAGTGAAGATACAAATCCTCCACTCCCCTTTGAGTGCAGTGAAGGATTCCTCAGGGCCTGCCCATTGCAGCAGGGATTTCACAGGAGGTTTTTGGCAAAACCCCCCTGCTCAGCACCAGGGTTTGGGCAGAAGCGTCCTGGGGCTCTTTGTGAACTGCACTGGGTCTGGCTGTGGCTGGGGTGAGGAGTGATGGGGCTGGGGCTGCACAGAGGCTCCCAGCCAGGGCTGGGTGGGGTGAGCCATGGGGATGGAGCAGTTGGGAAGCTGGGATTGTCCCAGCCACCCAAAACCCAAAGCATCTCCTGCTGCCGTGCAAAGGGCTCACCCCAGGGGCAGAGGGTGGTGGGGCTGGCCCGGGAGGGAGGAGCTGGGTCCTCATCACACCTTGCTCCAGCTCTGCTTTCTCTCCCGCAGGATTTTCGTGCTGGGCATCGGATTTTTCACGCTGTGCTTCCTGATGACGTCGCTGGGAGGGCAGTTCTCAGCCAAGCGCCTGGGGGACTCCCCCTTCACCATCCGCACCGAAGGTGAGCGCGGCTCCGTGCCTCGCCTCTCCCTCCTGCTGCTCCACGGGCACGGTGCAGCTGAGCTGAGGGCTGCCGGCCATGCAGGAGGATGGTGCTTGGCTCCTCCATTCCCACAGGTCCCTCCTGGCTCTTTGTGGGAATGTCAGGATGGCTCAAGGTCCTGTTGGCCTCTCTTGCCATACCATGGGGCACTTTGCAGCAGTGTCACCAGAGGTGTGACATGGTGGGGATGAGTGCTGGGCAGTGGATGCTGGCCCTGGCTTGAAGCAGCAGGGTCAGACCCTCAGCTGGCTGTGCTGTGGGTTGTGTGGGCTGCCCCTGCTCTGACATGTGGAGGATTTGGCTCAGGAGCTTGGAGGTCCCGCTGGCTTTGAGCATTTGTGGTCTGCAGGGAGTGGAAATTGCTCCTTAGGGAAGGGAAAATAAAAGGAGTTTATGGTTTTATGCAGGTACTGAAATGTAGAAGAGGAATATTCTGATTTTTAGCAAGTGTGTGTTGTGTTGCCTTTAACATCTCTTTTGGTGAGATATGAAGTCAGCTCTGGGGACATTTCTGTGGTGGGACAGTCGTGTCCTGCCCTTGCTCTGGGAGAACACTGCTGCCATGGATGGAGCTTCCCCTGACTTCCCCTCTGAGATTCCACTCAACTGCAATGCACAGAGGGAAGTGCCCAGCTTGAACTCCCCTGAGCAGGGTGAGCTGGGCTCGGTCAGGCCACCATGGTCCTCTCCTCTGTACCAAACCCCTGGAAGGAGCTGAGCTCCACAGCCTCACCCAGGACGTGATTTTGGAGCATTGAATCCTTTCCTCACAGCACTGGAAGAAGTGGCAGCTACTTCCCTACAGAAGGAGAGGGATGAAGTGGTGGTTTCCAGGAGCTGGATGGTGTTAAACCTCTTAGCTGACTTTCCAAGAGATGGATTTGCAGCCTGTGGCAGCTGGATTTGTGCTCTCCCTGTGGATGGAGCACACGGTGGCTGATGCTCCTCCCCCTCTGCCCCCCTTGCTGCTCCCATCTCAGGCTCCCTTTTCCAAGGACTGGTGGTTTCCTGGTGACCTCAGCCTGTAGCAGGTGGCAGGGCTGGTGCTTTCCAGTGTTTCTGCTCTTGGTCAGGGTGAGTGTCCCCATGGGGAGGGTGGGGTTTGTGTTCCTGTCCCCAAGACAGGCACACACCCCAGGATGGCTGGCGGGTGGAGTCTGGTTTTAGGGGATTTCTTCCTTCTTGGGGTGAGAAACAGCACGAGGAGAGTGGGCAGAAGCCCCCAGAGCACCACCTTGTCCAAACCTTCTCCAGACCTGGCTTTTGGCGAGATGGGATCTGGAAAGACAGCTGAATTTGAAATTAAAAGTGTCACTGTTACAGCTGCCCTCTGTCCCAGAGGAGCCCCAGTGTCCCTGAAATGTTTGTAGAGGACTGAAAGAAAGGCAAAGAGAGGCTGATGAACTGTGGGGCCTGCTGAGATGTGGCACAGGTCATGCTGCAAAGAGCAGCAAAGGTTTCCAGAAACTTGCACAAGCACCTGGGGTCACCCCAGATGGCTCTAAATTTGGGGTAAAATATTGCCAAAAAAACCATTACTCAGCTCTTTACCCCCTTCCTGGATGCCTTGGAGTGGCTTTTCCCATCCTTATCCTTGTCATCAGTTTAACCCTGACCTCTGAATCCACTGATTGCATCCTTGCCTGTCTCTTGTTTGCTGTGTGTCAGCACAGCCCTGGAGCTGGGTCAAAACAAATCTCCTTTTTCAGGCCCTCACACCTCAAATCTTCCACACTTAGGGGTTCAGGTGATTAAATCAAGGTGTGTGAATGGGTTCAGCCTCTTGCCTGACCCTCTCTGGCTCTGCTGAGGGCAGTGAGCACCAGCCTTGCTGCTTGGGAGAGTTGCTGCTTTGCTCTGAGGTGGGGCAGGTTGAATGTTGCTTCTGGTAATGCCTGACTGGTCTCATTTAAAAAAGAAAAGAAGTAAATTACGACCTAGGCCCTCTAGTTTTTCAAGATTTTAGTCTCTTGGCTTTCTAACTGGGTAGGGCAAGCCCTGCTTTGTTAGAAAGCTCAAAAATTCAATGCAAATCCATTTTTTCCCCCCTGTATTCAGTGACTTTGCCAAACAAACTGTTGCTTCCAGACAAATCGTTGAACATTTGGCTGTTGCTGAGCTTCTTTCTGGGGAAGATGAGCTTCATTCATGGCCTCACACACTGGTTTTAAACACAAAACATCCTTTCCTGTCTCTGGAGGAAGATGCTGAATTGGAGGAAGGTTGTGTTCTTTGTCCCCAAAGCTTGGCAGGCACAGCCTGGGAGGCTTTTCCTCAATCTTTAACACCTGGTTCAGATTTTTGGGGTTCAGCCTTTCCTGTCACACTGGTTTGTAGGGGCTGGCTGTGCCCCAGCTGTCCCCAGCAGTGAGTAACCCCCAAAGCAGAGTGGGACCAAGGCCTCAGGGAATGTGCTGGCCAATGTCACTGCTGACCTCCCTCTGTCACCTGTGAAAGGCTGTGGCTTCGGTGGGGTGAAGATCTGATGGCTGGAAGGACCAACTGTGACCTGCAAGGACAAGGCAGGAAGGGGGATGGATCCTGGGCAGCCTCCCTTGGAAATGGGGAGTCACAGCCCCTGGGGAGGTGGGGAAACTCCATCCCTGCAGACTTGGGGAGCACACCTGGCTGATGAGAGGCTCTGGGCAGGTCTGACCCCCTCTGTTTGGAGCAGGAGGCTGAGGAGGGCACTCCAGAGGCCTCTCCTGGCTGAGGGGATGTGGAAGAGCATGGAATGAACATCCAAGTGGGGAGGGTGGCAGCAGGAATGGATGTGCTGCTTATTAGAGCCGTGAAGTCTCCAAAGGTCTGAATAACAAACTGGCATTTAATTAACACGTGTTCTGCATCCCAGGGAAAGGCAGGAAATGTTCCTGGTGGTTATGGCTGCTGTTGAGCTCACAGAGCTGGGCTGGAGGCGAGCTCAGAGGAGCAGGTTAATTGTGCTGGGCTGGTGAGTGAGCTCTTGGTGTGGGGAGGGGTGGGAATCTGCACAAAGCTGGACAGGTTCATGGCCAGTGCCTTGGGATGAGCTCCTTGGTGTGTGGCCTCAGGTTTGCCATGCCCAGGCCTGAGTGTTTTCCAGGAATGGGCTCCTGGAAATGGGCTTCCTGGTGGGGAAGGAGCCTGGTCCCTGCTGCTGTCCCCTGCTCCACCTGGACTCCTGGAAAGTGCCCTTTGGAGCATTGTTCATTAAGTGATTAAGTGATTCATTAAGTGATGGATGTTGCAGGGAAGCTGCCAACATCCCCTTCCATGTGTTCTGGGGTGGGCTGCTCTGCAGTGGAGCTGGAGTATAAACTGGGTGGGCTTGTGGTGAGTGGGTGTCAGTTCCTGCAGCCCCTCCTGGGGCTGAGCCCAGCTTTTGTGGCTGTTTGTGCTGCTCCCACATGTCGTGCCAGACTCAGCTGTGCAGGGGAAGCTGCCCCTGCCCTTCCCTGCCTGCGGGGTTGGGGTGGCTGCAGAGAGCTGGGGGATGTCAAAAAATCATTTGCTTCAAAATCATCTGCATCCAAAAAACCCTTTGGGTTGTGGGTGAATGCTGAAGTTCATGGTCCCTGGTCCAGTTTGGGCTGGGGCTGTTCTTGTTTCTCCCTGAGTGACCTGCCCAGCCCAGCCTTGAGCCTCAACTATTGCAATTCAAAGGGAGACAAGAAAATGCCCCAGCCCTGCCCAGAGCTCTCCTGGCTCCTGAACTGTGAGAGCAGCAGATCATAACCAAAATAAACATAGATGTGAGGCAGGAGCATGAAAAGGAGAAATGGATAATGTCACAGTCCAGAAGTTAATCCCATTTAAAATTTGATTTTTGTATGTGAATGCCTTTCTCTGAGGTTCTCTCCAAAAGCCAAGTTTCTCGGTGTGTGCCAGAAATCATTCCTCAGATGGATTCTCTGCTTGGTGATTCGCTGCAGTAGAGGCTTTGCATCTTAACAATAAATAAAAAAAACCCTTCTGAAATGCAAGTTATTTTATCCTAATCTGCTGCTGTCAAGTAAACACAGACAAAGGTTCCTTTGTTTTGAAATGGCCACTGAGAGAATTTGTTCTGCAAACAAAGATGCAGATAAAAAAGGGAACAGAGAAGTCTATAAATTTTGAATGTGGGAGATGCTTTGGGAAAGGCTCTAGACTCAAGAGATTGAGTTTTCTGTGCCCTCATCTCTCCTCTTATTTAGAATTTAATATGCTTGGTGATCCATTTTTCCCCCAAGCATCTCTCTTGCTGTTGTTCTACCACTGGAGTCAGGGGGCAGGAGGCTGATGCTGAAAAACCACCAAATTCTGTAATTGTGGTGCTGGGAGGGATTTGGCAGTGGTCCCTGTGCCCGTGGCTGTGCCCCAGGCTGGATTTGGTGGGATGTACATCCCGCTGGTGGAGCTTGCTGCTGCAGGGGATTAGCGGGGGAAAAATAGGTTATTAAGTGTTAAAATGCGATTAGATGTGGCTGGAATGTTGCCTGCAAACTGCTGTAGCTGCTTCAAAGAATCAAAAGCCTTTGGACTCCTCTCGCTGTTGCTTCCTGCAGGGTTGGGCATGAGGTGCTGGAGGAATTTGCTGCAAACCCAGGGGATGTGGAGGACAGGTCCTGATACCCCGAAAGAGCTGGAGCTGAGCTCTGCCCTCGTGCTGGGCTCTTGCAAGAGGGGCCTGGTTTTGATTTCAGCTGACCTTGCTGGGACTTTGACAGAAGGGTTTGGAGTGGTTCACAGGTTTCTCTGTGCTTGGGGTCACTGCTGCAGCAGCAGTTCTGGTGCTGAGGTCCTTGAGTCCTGCTGCCCTTGGGAAGTGGGGATTGCTGAGTGGCTGGAGTTGTGTGTTTGCTGTTCCCATAACTGTCTTTTCAACCTGTGTTCAAGTGTTTCCTGCTGCTCAGCTGGAGAGCTCAGCACCTGCCTTTTCCCACCCCAAAACGAGTTCCCAGCAGCATCTCCAGCTGGTTTCCTGTGGCTAACCACAACTGGTTTTGTGTTTCCTCCCCGGCTTTGGGAGCAGGATCAGTGGGAAGGGGATGAAGGAAGGATGAGGGTGGGGGAGAGCTGATTTTAGAGCACAGGCTGGAAAACAGAAGCAAGCAGGGGTGAAGCTCAGCCTCTGCAAGGCTGCTGCACCTTGTCCAAGGTTGCTGAGATGTGTTTTGGGGTCTGATCTCCTCAGGGCTGCAGGATATGGACCCTGATGGGGTGATGAGCAGCTTTTGGGCTAGAACAGAGGTTTTCCCAATCCTGCACAGCTGGGACATTGCAGCTGGACAGTGGCAACTCAGCCTGGAATCTGTCTGGGGATGGGCAGTGCACCAGCCCCTGCAGGGACTTCCCGTGGTCTGTGGCACAGCAGAATTGCAGGTCACCAAAGAACAGCTTCTGCTGCAACAAGATTTGGTCATTTACGTTCATTTTGGAGGGAATAAAAATAAACGTGGAAAAATGGAGAAAATCTTCTGAGGAAGCCCCCCCTTGCTGTCTTGGGCTGTCTTGTGCCACGTTCAGACCATGGGGGAAGTTGAGCCCTGGGGACTTCCTTGTGGTGTCAGAGTGGCTCTGGTTTGCCACGCTGGGCTACAGGACTCTCAGGAGAGATGCAGAGCTGGCAGCCGAGGCTCGTTGTGCAGGAGATGGTATTTAACATCACCTGACAGGAATCCCACCCTGTTCTCCTCAAACCCCCTCAGTACTCCAGCTCCTGGAGTGCTCTGCCTCTCCTGCAGAGTTTCTGGAGCCTCACCTGCTCAAAGGGATTTCTTCCATCAGTGAACACAGAAGAGGAGAGAGGGAGATGCTCAGGGCTGTGCAGCACAGCTGAAAGCTTTGGTGTTTGTGGCTCCTGTTTCTCTCCAGAGCGGGGATGTTATGGAGGGGTGGGAATTGTGCTGCAGATGATAATGCTGAAGGTTGCTCGGGGTTTTTGTAGGGCATTTTCACCATTTCAGAGCCACAGCACCGTGAAGCAACGGGATCTCGTGTTATTTCAATGCCTTGGATTGCTCCCTGAGGAGAGGAGCAGGGAGGCCAAATAGAAATGTGAGAACCTACACGATCTCCTCAGAGGGGTCCTTTGCTCCTGCTCCCGGCTCTGCTGCTTTCCCTCCTGCTCCAGCAGCGTCCCAGCTGGGTTAGCACGGCCAGGTAACACCACCATTTGTTCTCACAGAGGATGCAGAAAGGTCAGGCTCGGATTTGCTAACGATCAGAGTGAGCCTGAGTAACTCTGCCATCCCCCCTCGCAGTCAGCCGTGCTGGGAGGGCAGGAGGAGGAGGAGGAGGAGGAGGAGGAGGAGGAGATCTGTGTCCATGATCCTGACCCACTGTGCACTGTCTCGTTGTGAGGGATGACAGCAGAGGAGGGCACAGCTCGGGTCAGCTCTGCCCTGGTTGCACTGAGATGCTGCTCAGCCCAAAATCTGTAAAATAAAACACAGATGTGTTCACCCTCCCTCCCTCTCTCTCAGGAAAGGTAATTTCAGGACCCGTTTGCTAACCTGGGTCACTGCCGCTTGTGACAGAGCCCAGTCCGCTTCTGGGCAGAGCACACAGTTCTTCTGACAGGAGCCTGGGTAGGGGACAACACCCAAAAGTTGCTTTGTGGCTTTGGGAATCCCTTTTCTTACCTGCTCTGGCTGGAGAGAGCACCTGGGAGCGAGGGCTCGGCCTGCTGCCTCCTCGAGCACACAGATGTGTGTGGTTCCCTTTGCTTTCAAGGAGTCGTGTGAGTTATAAATTTATCTTGCTGCCTTTAACGCTCAGCGGAGGCGACAGCAGAACCAGTTGTGTGAGCAAGTGACAGTGACGGGGGACACGGGCAGGGGAGGGAGGGAGCCGGGCGGGCTCCGCTCGGAAAACTCGGCGCTAATTATTCCCAGTTTCTTCCTGAGTGAGTTATAACTCTCTCCCGGGCTGCTGGTGTCATGTTTTGATGTTGTCTGCCGAGCAGCCCTGGATAACTGCAGCGCTCCTAAGCAGCTTGTCAGGATCGGCGGCTGCTCCGGCGCGTCCCGCCGGCACTGCCCGGGATGCTGCTCCGGGAGCGGGGGATGAGACTCTTCTCAGGGTCTGAATCCAGAGTTTGCTCATGGAAAACTCCCTCAAAAAGCAGGAGGTTCCCCTCTCCCACCCCCTCTTCCTGCATTGCCCGTGGGGTTGTTATCCAGGCTGTTTTCCCAGGTGTGGGTCAGAATGTGGGGTCACCTCCTCAGCACCAGCTGCGACCCGCAGATCCCCGGTGCTTCCTCTCCCTGCTGCTGCATCCAGAGTTGGATGAGACTCTCCTGCAGCCTGTGGGTGCCAGCCAGGGGGAAGCCATGTGGAGGAACGTGCTGGGCAGCTCTTCAGTGCTCGGGGATCACTTCCAGCCTCTCTGCATCCATCCCTTCCAAAGCCACTCCATGGATCCTCGGAGGCTGGAGCAGCCAGCTGATGCTGTAAGAAGTTGTCTGGTTGGTGCCAAGTGGAGCTGGCTGGTGCTGGGAGCATCTCCTTGGTGAGGAGCTTTGCTGGGAGCTGATGGGCTTTTGATTTTTCCTGGAGCAGCAGGGCTCCCCTGGAAATGCTGAGCTCCAGCAGCTCCCTCCCTGCTCTTCCTTCCTTGTCCAAGCATTGCTGGGGTGAGAGGAGGTAACAGAGACACCAAAGCCAGGTAGAGCCCAGACACAGGGTGAGGTTTTTCTGCCCCAAACATTGCCTTCTGATCCTCAGCTGCCCCAAGAGCTCTTTGAAGCAGGTGACACAGCACCCACGAGTGCCACCCTGCTGGGGTTGCACCCAACACAGGGGGGTCATTAATGTGCATTTTTTTGGGAGCAGACCATTTTTTTTTGCTTGTGTGGAGAAAGTGAGTGTTGAATAAAAGCTTGTGGCCCCTCCTGGTGTGCCCACTTCAGCCCCAAGCTCTGCATCCATCGTTATGTGCAGTGTGCTCCCATCTTCATCCCACCCGTGGAAAGGGAGTTTAAGATGGAAGTGTAAAACTTTACTGCCCTAATTAAATTGATGCTGCAGGCAGGGAAATGAGAGTTGTTGAAATAAGGAAAATAAAGGCATCCCTGGGGGTTCCACATGACCCTGGGGGTTCCTGCCCACCAAAATGCAGATTGGTGCTTTGCAGGGCACAGAGGGGTAAAGAGAAGTGTCAGGGCTGCTGTTGTAGTGGCTGAGGCTTAATCCACCCTGGGAAAATGTCTCTTCCTGAAGAAGTGCCTGTTTGATGCAATTGCTGCTCAGAATTGAATGCCTGCAGGCTTAAAGAGAAGAAAAAAAATTATGCCACCAAACTTATTGGAAAATGGAAGTGTGAACTCACACATCTTGAACGGGGGCAGCAGTGATGAGGACCTGGCAGCAGGGATGTGTGCTGGCCCCTTCCCTGCTGCCCTGGCACTCTGTTATCTCCATAAGCAGGGACACCCAGGGAATGATTACATCAATTAATTGATTTTCTATAGCTCATAAGGAAGTCAAATGGCATTTCCATCAACTCGTGATGAGCCAACACCCCACCATGGCCAGGAAGAATGTTAATGGCTCTTTATGCTTTTATTACCCCTTTTCACTCCTAAATCAAAACCCATCCTGAGCCCGGGAGGCAGCAGGTACTTCAGAAAATAAAACTAGCACAGTGGGAACCATAGCAGCCTCTGTAAAAGCTGAGTTTTCCCGTTGATTTATTTGTTTCTCTGGCTTAAACGAGAGAGCAGGGCTCGGTTCAGTTCGAGCAGAGCTTAGCTGAGGCTCATCCTGCAGCTCTGCCAATGCCCCCCAGCTCTGGGGACCCTGCTTTGGGCTCCACTGCTGCTTGGAGGCTCCAGCCCCTGGGTTCGCTGGAGATTGATGGGTTTGGAGGAAGGGAATGATTTATTTACCCCTGGAAGCAGAGTGGCAGGATGCCCAGCACTGTTTGGCCAATCTTTTTGGCTGAAGGAGGAAGGGTGATCATTTTAGAAATGTTAAACGAGCGAGTTCTGCTGTTTCTGAAGCTGAACGTTTTTGGGGCAGCTCTGAGTGTGGCTGTGGGCTCGAGTGCTGGGTGTGCAGAGCTGGAGGAGTGATGGTGGAGCTGAGCCTCCTGGAGCCTTCCATGGGCTGGTTTTGGGCTGTGCAAGTGCTGGGTGCAACCCTTGGGGCACTGGGTCCCGACAGAACAATTTTCCCTGGATGAGCAGTGGGGAGCATTAGGAGAAGATCCAGTTGAGTTAAATGCTGGTGCCCTTGGAGAGACAGATCTTGCAAACACCAGGAACCCAAATGAAGGTTGGTCCCTGGCTCGTGGATGTGTGGAGTCACTCTGGGGCTGTCCCTGTCCTGGGGGACCTGTATGTGCTGCTTTTCACCTGGATTTTGGGGTCTCAGCTGCAAATTCAGGGTCCAGCTTTGCCCCCAGTCCCAACAGCATCCACCCCAGTGTGGGGTCCAGCCAGGAACTCTGGTGTCCTTTGGGCTTTGCTACAGCAGCTGCCCTTGATCCATCCCCATGCTGGAGCCCTTGTGTTTTAGGAAGCAATTTAAAATCGATGTTAATCTTGTAATTTGGAAGCCTCTCCTGCAGTGTGAGGTGTTTGAAGCACTGCAGAACAGCTTAAAATGCAATTTAAAATAGTGCTGGCTGGCAATAGAGAAGCGACTAAAAATTCCCTGCTACTGCTTTTTTAAAAGGAAAAGTGAAAGGGGGATGAGAAGGAGGAAGAAAGATGAGCTAAAATATATATTAAAACAAATAAAAGCTGAACTGCAGCTTGTGCTGGGGTTGTGTGCATTCATCTCTTCTTCCCCAGCTTCCCAACTCCCCCAGCCCATCCCCAGGGGCCGCAGGGGAGAGGAGATGATTCAGCTCCTTTTTCCTGCAGTGATGGCTCATGGCAGGACTCGAGGGACTGTCCCCATGTCCCCAGAGGGGACATCAGGTCTCTGCCGTGTGTATGGCAGGGTAAGAAGTGATTCAAGTCGGGGGGAAGAGCCCTGGGCTGTCCCTTGCAGCAATGAACCGCTCCTGGCTGGGAGTACGAGCGTTTGCATCGTTCATTTTCCTGCCTTTTCTTATTTGTATGGAAACAGGGAGCAGACGTGTTTGGGTGGAGCTGCAGGCTGCTCCTACAGCGTTTCCTTCGGGATGGGAGGGACGGGGGAGCTGCTTGGACAGAAAAGCATCAGGACCCTTTTCTGCGGGCTCAGCTCGGGGTCCTGCGGCTGAAGGAGGGAGGGACGAGAGCCCAGAGCCAGCGGGGCGGGGACAGGGACAGCTCGGGGTGCTTTCCTGCACCAACCTCCTCCAGGAAAGCTCCTGGGGCATCAGGGCAGCAGGAGATCCTGCAGGGTGTGGGGCAGGGGCTGCAGGAGGGGAGCAGGGGTGCAGCTCATCCCTCCTGAAGCTGTTGGAGATGTGGCTTTGCTGTGATAAACTGGGAGCGAGATGGGCAGAGCAGTGCCTGCCTGCAGAGGTTGTGTGAGGCCTCCACGAGAGATTTCTGGGGCTGAACGGGGTTATTTCCCACCTGCTGGTGCTGCTTGGGGCGCAGCCGGGTCTGGCTCTCAGCAGGGAACTCCCTCAGCACATTTGTCCCCCTGCTGCCATCGAGCCCAGGCACTGCTGGTGTGAGGGGCTGCAGGAGAGCAGGGGGGTCTCCTGAGCCCAGGGAAAGGTTGGAATTGCTGCTGTCCCACGGTTCTGCCTGGTTTGTGCCAGCGTTGGAACCAGCCCTGCAGGGCACAGAGGGTCCCAGAGAGATGCAGAGAGAGCGAAGGAGGGAAAGCACCCCCGAGGCTGCACATTTACCCAGCCCTGCACGAGGGGATGGACAAATGCAGGAGTGGGTGTCAGCAGGCAGGTGGGACATAATCTACTTTCCCAGCCAGTGACTTAAGGCTGCTTAATTTGGCTGATTAGCAGCAGGGAGCGGCGTTGCTGCCGGCGCTGGCAGGGCTCACAGCAGATCGATGCTGCAGCTGGAGCTCTGCTCAGGTGTCCCCCTCACCAGCAGCCCCTCAGCTGCCCCGTGGGCACCTCCAGGCTGTGTGGCAGCTCCCTGTGTGGCTCCTGGTGCTCTCTTCCTTTGGGCCAGGTCCGTATTTCCTCTTTATACTTAAATGAATAAATCTATAGTGATTTAATGGCAGGTGTGCGTGGGTTTGCTGGCAGAAATAACTGGGTGGGAAATGGGTGCTCTTAAGGGGTGCAGCCACCCCAGGGGACCTTGTTCATCCCTGGAGGAGCTCCCCCAAAGGGATGGAGGCAGGAGGTGGCCATTGCTGCCAACCTGAGCCTGGCCTTGGGCTTTCTTGTTTCCAGTTAGTGCTGGGTCTCTGGGCTGTGATTGCAATGGATTATGTGTCAGAGTTAGTCCTTGGCTAGTTGGCTCTTTGGTCTTTTAATCTCCTTGAATCAAAATCGATAGTGAAAGTAAATAGAGGAACATCGGGGGGGCAGGCAATCGAAGGGCTGGGGCTTTGCTCCCTGGGAAAATGCCAGGGTGGAGGAATGGGATCCCCAGGACAGCTCTGGGTACCCCAAGGAGCTGGGCAGTGAGGTCTGGGTCTGCCTGAACCCCGTTGGAGACCCTCTGGTTTCCTCTGCAATAAATCTTCCAAGACTGTGCTGCCCTTTTGAGGGGTTTAAGTGGCCTGGAGTTGTCCTTTAAAGGAGAAAACCAAAGCAAATGATGCTCTAGATTGAAATTAATTCAGCTGGTATTTTCAATGGACGTACCTCACTTTCTCTGAGCGAATCCCCTGCTTGCCGTGGAGCTGTGTGGGGTGGCCAGGCAGGGCTGTGGCAGGTCTGAGAAGGGAGGGGACCAACAGCCAACCAGCCAGGTTATGGATTTTGGGAATACAGTGTGGGATTGCATTTTAAACATCAGGGAGATGCTTTGGTGCTGTTCACAGGGATCTGTGGGGATGTGGGTTGAGGCTGTGCCTTGATCTCCCCACAGTGGTGGGCAAGGCAGGCTTTTGCTGCCCTTGAAATAACTTGGGTTTGGGTGGAAATGTGGTTTTTTTCCCCCCAAAGCTGATGCTGAGCAGAGTGAGACTCTGAGTAGGATGGGGCTGAGTGAGCCAGGGGTGGGAGCTGCCACCAGGGAGGTTTGAGTCACTCCAAAAGTGGCCAAAGGGATGTGGAGGTTTAAACCCAGATGGAAATTAAGCACCACAAAGCCCCTCTATCAACCCTCCTCCTCCATCCCTGTGGAATGGGGAGGAGGCTTGGAGTAAAACTTGGATGCTGAGATAAGAAAAGTTTATTAATTGAAAATAAAGTAAAATACAACAATAATGGTAAATTATAATGATAACAAAAAGGAAACAAACACGTGATGCACACTGCAATTGCTCACCACCCACTGACCAATGCCAGAATGCCCCTTCCTCCTTCTTCCCCCCACTTTATCCCCTGACCATGATGTGATAGGATCTGGAATGTCCCTTTGGTGACCTGTCCTGGCTGTGTCACCTCCCAAGCACCTCCAGCTTCCTCACCAGCCTGGCAGAGTGAAAAGCAGCAAAGGCCTTGGCTCTGTGTGAGCCCAGCTCAGCAATAACAAAAACATCTCTGTAAAATCAACCCTGTGCTCAGCACAAACCCAAAACACAGCCCCACACCAGAAAGAAGAAGATGAACTCCATCCCAGCTGAAACCAGCACAAGTGGACATGCCCCAAAGTGCTGTTTTTATTTTCCTGAGGGATTTAACTCCTTTTGAACACCTCAGTTCAAGCATCCCAGAGCCTCCAAGACATCCTCCACGCTCCATCTGTGCTTGGGAAGTGCTGGGTGGAGAGGGCTCCCAACGTGAGCAGTGCTGGAGGATGCTCCAGATCCCAAAACATGGAAAACACAGGGAAACTCCTTCCTGTCTGCTCCTTTCCCCCTGGCACAGCCTGGGCTTTGCCAGCACCACTTCACATCATCCCCACTGGTCCCAGCCCTGTGCAGGGCTGCCCGGCAGGGTGTCCCCTGCACTAGAGCTGCTCCTTTCTCAGCTGCTCCCCACTCCTGCACGGTCAGAGAATCAGAGAAACACAGAATATCCTGATCTGGGAGGGATCCACAAGGATCACTGAGTTCCACTGAGCTTCACCCTTGAATCCAGGTGGGCACATGCAGCAGAACTCCCCTGAGTGCTCATCCTGGCTCCTGTTCTGGAGGTTCCAGTGGCAGGTACTGGCAGGGGGTGACGCCTGCTCACGGCTGCTTTCACTCCAAGGAGGTATTTTCAAGGCAAGTGTATCATTAGTGAATTCCCTTGGGTTCCAACCCATCCAAATTTGAGCATATTGGCTGTTGACTATTCCGCTGGTTTCACAGAGAAGCTATTCCTTCTTCCACAAGACATCACCCTTAGGGGATGCTTTCCTTTTTTCCCCTGATTTCATCCAATTACTTAGCTGTGTGCTCTTCAGAAGCCCCATAAATAATTCTCCTCCCTCTGCTGTGTTTACCAGCATGTCTCATGAAATCCGGTAAGATATGATTGATTGCAATCATTATTTCCTAGTGCTGCTATGAAAACCTCTGTCAGTTCAGTGATTGCCTAGAAAGCGTGGCTGCCACTCAGGAAAGCTGTCAAAACCCTGTCCCACTTTAACAAACTCCAATTAATCTGTCGGTCTGGTTTACTTGCATTTGCTGTCCCATCATCGCTGATTATCAGGGGAAATTAGAATATTTTTCCTT
Source organism: Drymodes brunneopygia (assembly GCA_013400955.1). NCBI lineage: Eukaryota > Metazoa > Chordata > Aves > Passeriformes > Petroicidae > Drymodes > Drymodes brunneopygia. Next base: position 167,475 of record VZTZ01002497.1, on the reverse strand, counting down.
TGCAATCAGCAGCTCGGTGGCTTTGGTTTTTTTTTTAAAGAAAGGGGTTTTCAGCCCTGTTTTTTTTTTTTTCAGAACTGTTTTACTGGGGTTTTGTGTTGTTGAGGTGGGTTTGGGTTTATCCTGGGTACAGTCTCCTTGGGGATCTTCATCACTGGCTTTAGGGAGAAGCCTGAGGTCCTGGCCAGGATCTCCTGCACCCTCTGGATCCCCGTGCCTGGCTCAGGCAGCTGAGCAGCCCTGGATGGGTGTCTGAGCCTCCGTTTCAGGTTAACAAATTAATCCTGCCTCTTGCATTTTTAAAAGAGTCGCTTCAGCACTTTTCCTCCTTTCTTTTGGTTTTAATGAGACACACTTTCCAGGAGATGTAATAATCATTGCCAAAAAATGTCAGGTCGTTGTTAGCTTCCTTAAGCTGCTGGAAAAACAACAACAACAAAGAGCAGGAACAGAAAGAGAGAGGTGTTGATGCGGAAGAGCTTCGACTTCATCTCTGAGTGCCAGGGGAGGGCTGAGGGAGATGTGTCCTGCCACAGCTCTGCTTCCTGGCAGGCTGCCCCAAAAGATAATGTAGGGAAAGCTGGGATTTTTTTTTATTACTATTTTTACTTTGTATTTTTTTTTTATTTATTTCTTTATTTGAGAAGGAATATCTCAGCTCACTGTTGACAGCAAAGCTCAGGGCTTTGCTGTTGGAAAACATCCTGCAATGGCTCGGAACCAGCTGGGAATTGGATGGTGGCAGTGACAGGAGGGGAGATCTCAGGGAAATTCAGGGAAGCCAATGGGAATGGCAGGGGCCAGGCTGGTGGTGGGGTGCAGAGCTGGAGCTTGTGGCTCCACTTGCTGCTGGCTTCTCTGGCATCCAGAGGGAAATGGATTTGTGCCCTGGTAGGAATGTCCTCGTCCCTCATTAGTGATTTGGGAGCAGAGCTGTCTTGTCTGCTGTGAGGTCTCAGAGCAGGCATCCTTGCCTGGGCTGCCAGGAAATCTCCATCTCCATTGCCCTCCCAGGCATGATCCTCACATCTTCCCAGCAAACTGTCACAGCCTGACCCCCCAAACAAGCTGGGATCCAAATCCCCCAGCCAGGATGGACTTCACCCATGAGAATCTGGTGGTTGTGGTTTCAGCCCTTCTGGCCAGCTGTAGGGCTTGGGTCAGGTCCTTTTCCTGCCCTCCAGCCTCACCCACTGGCACTGGAGCATCCCAGAGGGATCTGTCATCGCTGTCTCATTCAAAAACTGAGTTTGAGGTGTAAGCTCTGAGCTGCTGGCCATGCTGGGATGTCAGAGCAGGAGCAAATTCTGAGTAGAAATCCCCACTTGAAGATGGTCAGTCCTGGGATGGACAGAGGGTGCTGGGGGCTGCAATCCATGGACACAGCCCAGCTGTGGGAGGGATGTCACTGGAATGGGCTCAGTCTGTGGACAAATAACTAAAGTGGATTTTCTGTTTTAAGCCCATCTCAGAGCTGTCCTATTTCCTTTGGCTGTGCCTTCTCCTGATTTGCTCAGCTGTGTTTGGGGCAGCCCTTGTCAAAATGGAGCTCCATATTCCAAGATTCCACTTTTTTACCCCCATAGCACCTTTTAATTGCAGGCTCATTAGTGCTGCTGCTCTTCAGTGGGACAGGCTGTGACTTTTATATCACCCAGGGGACAGGGTGACCTTCCTGGTGGGATGGGCACAGGAGGCTCCTGCATTCCCAAACCCACCCAGGAAGGTATGGGGCTGCACAGGACCTCAGACACCCACTGATTCAAGCAGAAATTGCTGACTTCTTGCCATGGAACTGAGGGAATGTTTAGGGAAGAGCCCAGTTTCAGTCTCCATGAATGGTGGTTTGTCCCTTTTTTTTTTACTTTTGAGGAAATGCTTTTGCTTTCAATGTTTCTTCTGTTCTGTTAGATAGCGTCAGGAAAAAATAATGTGCAGCTGATAATCTCAGCCAGGCGTGGAAGGCAGCCTTTGGCGAGGTCTGGCTGGCCCAGTGTCAGCTCCTTGGAGGGGTTAAGGGCTGGCTCACAGCCCTGTGCTCGTGTGCTGTGCATCCGACAGAGCCACGGATCCGATGTTATCCCAGCGCCTGCCAGTTTGAGAACCTCACAGAGTGTGAGGGGCTGGAGCCTCCAGCTCAGCTGCAGTGCCAGTGCAGCCTTCCCTGGGAGCTGCCTTCCCTGGGAGCAGCTTTCCCAACCCTGGGAGCTGGGGCTGGGCACTGGGTGAATCCCTGGGGGAGTGGGGATGGAGCTGTGGCTGCAGCTCTGCAGCAGCAGCAGGAGCTGTGACAGTGCCCCCGATGCCACCACGGCCATACCCTGCTCTTATCTGAACACCCAAAGCACCCAGACCTCACACTGGGGCCTCTGTGCTGTTTCGTGTGCTCAGTCAGCTCCTGTGGTGAGGAGATGGCCGTGCCAGGGCTGTCCCTGGCACACGATGCCATTGGGATGCCCTGCTCCATCCCACTGCCCTGGCTGGGCTGGCTGCAGGGTGCTGTGCCAGGGTGGGGGATCCCAGCCTCCCTCTGGCCTTGCAAGACTGGTTGTGCATCTGGAGGTGCATGAGGTGTCCCTAAGTCCTGATAGCCACCTGATGGCCACCTGATGACCACCCAGGGTGTCCGGCAGCCTTCCCAGTGCTGCTCCTCCCACCCCGGCTCCTGCTGCTCCCTAAATTAAATATGTGCTGCCTCTTGGAAAGCACATGTGAGTGGAACGGCAGAGATAAGCTAAACAGGAGAGGTTCAGGGGATTATGCACTGATTAAGTTATTCCCAACGTGAAATGAGCCGAGCTGAGATGAAACAGGAGCTTTATTTTGTGTTCCCTGGCTCTGGGTTCAGGCTGCCTGTCACTAGATGGCAAATCAAGCTGGGAGCCAGGAGCTCCTGGATCCCCCTGTGCTTTCCATGTGGCACCAGGTCAGGGCCGTGCAAACCCACAGGAAACAGTGTTAAATAGGGCTGGGAATTGGGGGCCTTCCTTGCTGTGGGGGTTTTCTGAGATGCAGTACTTGAGACAGAGCTATTTCCAGTGCTGGGCCACCCACTCCACTGCAGATTTGGGCAGAAAATTTCTTCTTCTGTGTAACAGGAAGATCCTGTGCTGCTGGGAGGATGTGTTGGGGGAGGACCACCTCTTAGCTCAGTTTCCCGTGTTTTTCCTAAAGCATCCCCTGCAGGCTACTGCCAAAGGCAAGATGCTGGGCTGGGTGGGCCCTGCAGAGTGAAACACAGAAGTGCCAAAAGAAAGGCTGTTCGGTTGGTGCTTGGGAATAAAGTCAGTTTGCCCCGAGCCCGTGGGAGAGGCTGGATCAGTCAGGTGGATAAGTCAGGAGTTCATTCCTGGTGAGGGCAGGTGAGGGGGCTGGAGCCAGGGCTGAGATAACCACTGGCTGTCTTGAGCTGGAGGAGCCCAGCTGGATTTGGGGACAGGCAGGGATTTAGCCTGCTTGGGCTGGACAATGGGAGGGGACACTGGGGACAGCAGAACACTGTGGTGTTCTGTCACACTGCCGGACACGAAAGAAATATGCAGACTTTTTAGTAGTAGTTTAGGACTACTCAGGCAGGACCAGAAAAAGGGCCTTTCTTTATTTTCTCATTTTTATATTTTTCTCAAGATAATTGTGGATCGGTCAATGAGGTTACCACCTCTACAATTTCACAGGATAGTGACATAGTCTATCATCTTTCTCCGCTTTAGGAGAAAGGAATGAAAACAATTTAGAAGTTTAAAACAATTTAGGTCGGTTACAAAAACAAGGACTATGTTTATAGAAAATGCGCGAGAAATTTTACTATAGAAGTAAAAACACAGAACACTGCAAAAAACTAGGGCGACAGTGTTCCATACAGCACCGAGCCCACCTGTGGGGCTGGGGAGCACATGCCCACGGGCAGCTCTGGGGCTGGGGCTGTGGGCAGGAGGTTCCATGGGTGGGGTCTGTCCCACGGGTGGGGTCTGTCCCACGGGTGGCAGCCCTGGCCGTGTCTGAGCTGCTGTCTGTGTGCTGCAGTGATGGGCGCGCTGGAGTCCCGAGGGCTGCTGCGGAGGATGAGCGACATGCTGGAGATGCTGATGAAGAGGATGGACATCCTGGCCAGGCTGGAGAACAGCACTGACTTCCACAAAGGGGATGAAGCACGATTCCCTCTGGACAGGTCAGTCAGACCCCGTGGAGCAGCGCTGGCTGCGGGGGCTTTGGGGGAGCAGAGCACCCCAAGGTGCTGAGCTGCTCTGTGGGGGTGGTGGGGCCCAACGGGACATGGGGCTTGGGGAGGTCTTGTTTAGCCTCATTTGCCATGTCTGGAACCTTTTCTTTTGGGATTTCTGAACTGGCTGTGGGCATTAGTGATCACAGCCCCATGCTTGCCAGAGTGCAAGAAGCATTTGCACTACACTCTCAGTATATTTTTTGTGTGATTTTTGGCATTGTCCTATGCAGGGCCAGGAGTTGGACTCAATGATTCTTATGGGAGCCTGGGATATCTCATGATTTCCTGTCCCAGCTGTGAGTGGGGCAGTGTGGGAGTGTCTGCACCGCTGTGGCGCAGCTGGAGGTGGGGCTTGCCGAGGGCTGGAGCAGCACCTGGAGTGTGGGATGTGCTCCCTGAGCTCAGGACACTTGATCTGTGCCTGTACTCCTCGGGGAGCTGTGGTGCTGGTGGCTGTTTGGAATTCAGGGCTGATGTGCCCAGCCTTTGAGTTGAGCAAGGTTTAAAATGTGCAGAAGAGCTTAAAATGCTGCCCTGGCTCCCCGTGATGCACATCTCAGCTGGCAGCGTGAGAGATGCCATCAGACCTGTCTGATTTGCTGGAGAGACATTTCCCTGTGCTCTGGGAGCTTTAAACATTCATTGGTACTAATTTGAGCGTCAGGCCAGGACCTGCACAAATGGTAACGGGTGGTGAGGGAGCAGAGATGGAAAAGCACAGGGGCAGCACTTGGGACAAACATGGCAATGTGGAAAAGATGCCAGAGTGGGTTTTGCTCAGGTGGAGCCTTGGGTGACACAGGAGAGGTGGGTGGCAGGGATGTGACATGCAGGGGTCACCCCTGCCCTGTTCTGTGCTGACAGCACAGGAGCTGTGGTGGATCCTGCTGCCTCCCACATTGCATCCCCACCTCCACCTCCTGCCATTGCTGTCCTTTTCCCTGCTCCCATTTCCGTCCCTCTCCCTCGCTTCCCTCACGAGCCTCTTTTGTGCCTCTAATGGAAAACAGAGTAAGTGAGCCTGTAATTAAAGGCTGAGCTGTGCCACAGTACCTGCACACCTGAGTTAGAGCTGCACAGGCAGCCATGGAATGCATGGTCCTGCCTTTTATGTAGCATCATTTCCAGCACTGAGAAAATAGAATTTGCCTGAGCCATGGAAGGTGCTGGGGGTTTTGTTGTTCAGAGGCTGGCTGGTACCCAAGCGAGTGAGATCACCAATAATCCCAGAGAGGAGTGGACAGGGCTATTACAGCCAGCCACTGGAAGGTGCTTGCTCACATTTAATGATTTTCTTGGCCAATCTTGTGTTAAAAGAACCAGTAATTTCAGGTGATGGTTGTTTCTCTGCACCAGCAGCCAAGAGATGAACTTAAAAGCATTTCTGTAGGCTGGCAGCAATGGCTGCAGACAGGGGTTTGGTGTTTCAGATCTGTTGTGTGAGTGATGACTTTGGGGCCACTGCCTGGGGAGACCAGAGAGGATGGGAGCTGATGGAGCCACACCAAAAGAGCCTCGGGTTTTGTGTGTGTGCTCAGATGGGCCTGAGTGGTTGAGATTACAGATGTCTTAATGTTCAGGAGTGGAAAGTCAGGGGCAATGAGTTTATCACCTTTTGCTCCTTATAAATCACCCCTAAAGAGAAATCAATTCTCTTCACTTGGTTCTGCATCCAAACCCATCTGTCTCCTCTCCTTGTTCTCACCTCTGGAGATCCAGTTCTGGTTGTGGGGCAGAGCATCCCCAGGTGAAGCAGCCACCACAGGGGAGTTTCTTGTGGATGGGATTCTGCTGTGACAGTCCGTAATGCAGCACTGGCAGCATTTGCCAACGCTTGGGAAGCATTTCCTGAGCACTCCCTTCCTTCCCTGCAGCCCTGGGTCTGGCTGAGGGCTGTGGCCAGAGGGGATGTGGATGTGTTGGGAGTGTTACAGCTGCTCTGGGTCTCAGCAGGTCTGAGTGGCTCTGTCTCTGCTGCCACACGTGCTCCCTCATCCAGGGTGCCCTTTCTTGGCTTGTCCTGGTCCCTGCCCCCCTCTGAGGGGTGCCTGAGGCAGCTGGAAGGGAACAGAGCCTCCCTGCTCTGAGCAGAGCCTGGCCCTGTGCTGACCCCACAGCTTTGGGAGCTCTCTGGAGCAGAGCAGAGCATCCCGGGGGGAATCCAAGGGCAGCTGGTGTGAAACCCTGTGGAGTGGGGGTGCTGAGGTGCCTGTCCCTGTGAAGGTAACCAGCTGCAGTCCTGGGGACCCCTGTGCTGAGGTGGAATTGGGCAGCTCCAGCTGCACCAGGAGCCAGCAATGACTCCTGGACTGGATCAGCCCCACAGAGACCCCGGGTGCTGTTCCTCGTTTGGATCCTGGGATTCTGCCAAGGGCTTGAATCCTTCCCTCCCTGTCTCTGTCTCTTTGATCACCAGTGACCGACTTGAGGCTGTCAGGGAAAGATAATGCAATTAAAGGGTGCTAATTTCAAAGGGATTTTAGTCTTCAAAGCATCCCTGCTTGGCACAGCCACCACCTTCGTCTCCTTCCCGCTCAGCTCAGCTGCCAGCGTGGGCTTTGCAGCTCCAGTTGCCCAAAAGTGGATTAATTCTTGTTTTTACAAAGTGCTGAAGGCTGGATCTCCAGTGGAATCAGGAGGGCTCGGTTCTGCAGAGCCCCAGCTGAGCAGAAGGAGGTGAAGGCTTTGTTGGGCTTTATGGAATAACCTGTGAGCTCCGTGCCACTTGAGCAGAGGCTTGGGGTGGCTTTACTCCTTGGAAAGTGCAAGGAGGAGTCTGAATATACAGGGTGGAATTAATGACCTGCCTTGGAGAGCCTTCCAGCTTTGCTCCAAAATCTTTCTTGCTCCCTAGGGGCTGTCTGATTGAATATTCCACAGGTGCCTCCATTTGTAGCCCACCAACCCCTTGCAGTACTTTAGATAAAACTTTTGGAAAACCCAAATGTTCCACTCCAATTTTCTTCCCCTTAGAAGAGCTGCCCAAAGGTTTTGTGGGATGTCATGCTGGGGTGAGGACACAGGCTGCACCTGTGAGCCCCAGCTGTTGCTGGATCCCTTCCCCAGCCCTGCCTGGGCTGCCCATCCTGCCTGCACCCTGCCCATGCTGGGAAGGGAAGGATGGATTTCCTAACGAGGGCGAGCAGCCTGCCAGTCAGCTGCAGGAAAATCAATAGTGCTGTTAATTGAATGCAACCCTCGTAAATCATCGGAGGGGAAGGAAATTACGAGTGCTTATGGAAGCCTCCTGGAGAGCTGTTTACTGGGCGAGGGAAATATTAGTTTGCAGGGGAAGTGTTGATCTCTTGCTGGAAAGTGCTTGGAAGGGAGGGAGGGAGGGGAGGAGGGGTCTGAAGTGTCTGAGCCAAGCTGGCACTGTAATCCAGCAGTGTTGGAGCTTGGAGAAGCCCTTTTCCAGGAGCTGGGCTGCCCCTGCCCACCTCATCCCCCAGGGACACGGCAGAGGGGAAGGCTGGGGTCTGCAGCCCTGCCATCCCTGGTCATCCCTCTCCCCCACGTGGTGGTTAGCCTGTGAAGGGTGTTATTTGCTAACGACTGATTAATCTTCAAGCTTAATTACTGCCAAGGCTCAGTTAATTTCCACACACTTTAAGTATTTGTTCTTGTAATCATTACATGACTCCATTTTCCCCCAGTAATTAAAAGTCTCGCAATATGACACTAAATGGATGATGTTCCTGCATCCTGCCAGCCTGGCTCTATTAATTCCTGAATTGTTGCTGCTGCTGCTGGTGAGCTGCCTGCAGTGAAACCACTGCCAGGTGCTGGGGTCTCCTGCTGCCCAGGTGAGCCTGGAGCAGTCTTGGACCCCTGTGTGCCCCCTCCCCATCTCCTCGGCAAACTGAGGGGCTCAGTGCAGCAAGGGGAGGGGGTGAAAACTGTTGAGAGCAGCCCAGGGAAGGTAAGACCTGTCCTGTGGTCCAGCCTGGCTTTGCTGGGTGTGGGTTGAGCTGAGCTGAGCTCTGCTGCAGGAGCAGGGGTGCATCAGGAGACAGGAGCCTTCCTCCCCTGCACTCACCTTCCTCACAGACCCCACAGCCCATTCCATCCTGGCAGAGGTGATGAGTTGTTTCTTGCCAGCTCCTGAGGATGTCTCCAGCCTGGCCTTGGATGGTTTCAGTGTCCCTTGGAGGGGATGGGCACAGTGTAGGGTCTCACTGCAGGTCTGGAGTCCCCATCAGGGTAAGGAGAGGAGATAAATGGGGGAATTCAGGCCTGGGCAGCTGCAGTAAATTGCTTTTCTCTCCAAGGCAGAGCAGGGAGGTGGCTGTGTGCTGCCAGCAGGTGAGCAGGGTCCATCCTTGTATCTCACCTTCCCAGAAGGGCTGTGGCCTCACAGAAGGGCCCCTTGGCCCAAATGGTGCTGGGCATCACCAGCATGGTGATGGGACAGGTGCCAAGGTGTGCCCTGGTCACTGACAGCCTCCCCTCCTGCTGCCAGGCTTGTACCTCCCCCAGCACCTCCTGCTCAATTTGCTGAACCTAACTGAGCAAGAGAGACTTTGCTTTCTTTTGTTTATTTTATTTTATTTATTTATTTATTTATTTATTTAAATTTCATTTTATTTCCGTGCCAAAGCATTGACACTTTGGGAACTGCTTTATCACAGGGCTGGATTCTTGGTGAATGAGCACCTGAGGCCAAGGGCAGTCACTGGTGGGTTTGTGCTGTGGCTGGTTTTGCCTTGGGGGGCTGTCCAGGGGCAGTGCTGGGGCACTGGTGATGTGGGGCTGCCTTTACCCTACAGGGAAAATCAGAGCCTGTTAACCCCCATCAGATTCCCTGATTTTGGGAGCAAACAGAGGGATGGGGGCAGGGACACGATGGAGAGGGGTGTCTGGGGAGGGTGTAGTGCTGGCAGTGGAAAACACAGGCTGCCAAAATCCCCCTGCTGAAATGAAACAGAGCATGACCACCAAACACACGGCTGGTAAAGGAAATGGGAGGCTGAGGAACGTGTCTTGCCCCAGGGGATCCTCTGCCCCAAGGATTATGATCAAAACTGGTGGTTTTGGTCTCCCTTTCAGGCAGGTCCCTCCTAGTCAAGACTGTGAGGCTGGCAATGCCTTCCCAGCTCACTGAAGGTGGTTTTTCCCAGTCTCCATCAGGCTACTAAAGGTTGTAGATAAATATATCTGATTTATGCCCCAACAAAGTGGTGATCCCATAACCCTCCTTTTCATGACCCCTCGTGTTCCCATAAATAAACCCACGGCTGCCCAGGCCTGTGGCTCAGCCCAGCTCTGCTCTGAGGGTCAGGAGGAAAATGAAGGTTTGGGCTTGTGGCTTCAGCTTCATGTTCTGCTTGGGGAGGATCTCAAAGCACTTTATAGCACTGATAAAATATTTTAATTAATGGTGTTGGTTATACTGTGCAGTCTGTGCTGGTGAGCTGCAGGGTTTGATTGGAAAGCTGGTTTTCATCATTTTTTTCATGAGGTTTATTGCCAGCTCCCTGGAATGTCAGTTTTCTCCCCTGGGGTGTGCAGCCTTGGGCTTTGGGTTAGCTCAGGGTCTCTTAGAAAAGTATTTGTGTGAGAAATATCACCCACAATCAGCTGAAATGAAAATAAATGGAAGTGCTTTAGTGAGTTAAATGCTCCTGTATTTACCATGTGATTTATTCTGTAACTTGGTGTTGGAGCTGTTCAATCAGGTCTCTGCCCATGCATCATCTGGCATTTGCTTCAAATGGGTTTCCAAGGAATGCTCCCATCCCAAACCAGGTTCTCTGGGATATTTTCCCAGGGTGAATTCCCAGTGAGCACAAATGTGGCCAGAGTGAACTCAGGCCTTTATTCAGGTGTTTGTGGAGGAGAGACCGAGCTGTTTGTGTCACCCTGAGGTGGAAAACATTGGCATGTACAGTGACCCCAGAAATTACACCAGGAGCAAACGCTGTCCTCTGATTTTTTTAAAAACTACTTAAATTTCATTTTAATTTTTCATCCAGTTGACTGGCTGGAGCTGCCAGTGAAGAATAAACCCATTTCTCAGTGGTATGGGCCATCCCACATGTGCAAAGCCAGGTGCCACATCCCTGTCCTTGTCTGATGTCAGGGGAAAGACCCCGAGGATCTGAGTGACCTGGCAGAGCTCACTTCAGGGGGGAGCAAAGCAGTGAGCCCTGTGCCTCAGCCCCTGCACCTTTTTCCCTCTAATGCTACTCTAAATTTCTGCCAAGCTGATCATAACCAGAGCTTTGGTCTTCTGCTCTGCTCCCTGGGGCTCTGAGCCTTTCCCAGGTGGGGCAGGACGTGGAACCCTCCCTGCACTTCCCATCCCAGCACGGGCTGTGCTGCCCTCCCACCACAGGGACCAGCAGCTCAGTCCAGGGCAAGGCTGCACACCCAGGCTCAGGGGAGCAGCACTGCAGTGATGGAGATTAAATCCAGGATTGCAAGGCAAATAAATATAAACTGTACTGCTGAACCTCCCGAGCAGGGCACCTGCCCCAGGCAGTGCTGCCTCTCCTGCTGCACCTCCTGTGGTGGGGTCATCGGTATCAGGGGACTGTGGCACAAATTTTAGGCCACTCAAACCCCTCTGGGTCTGTGTCCTGCCCTCTCCCACATGGGCAGCCCTGGCTCTTGGATTTTCAGATACAAACCAGCTCAGAGTGGATGTGGAGACACACAAAAGGGCACAGATCTCCCAAAAAATGTTTTTCCTCCAGTGTAGATGAGTTTTACTTGTATTCTCTTAAGTTAGTGGAGAAAAGCTTTTAATTTCCCCATCTTCTTGGACATTTAAATGACTTTTTTTAGTTATCCAGCACTTGGGTGAGGGCTTTTCCCCACATCCCTGGGACCCCTCAGCTTTCCAGCCACTGAGTTGGTGACTTCACAGAGTTGGGTGACTCTGAGTGCTTTCCATTGGAGGGGGTTGGGGATGGATGGATGGATGGATGGATGGATGGATGGATGGATGGATGGATAAATGGATGGGAAGAGCAGCCTGAGCCCTCAGGGTGACCTGCTGGAGATGCCCTTGGGGCTCATTTCTCCTGGAGATATCCCAGGCAACACCTCTCAAGCTGCAGCAGGAACCAGGAGGCCAGGAAAGATCCTTTTCCCTTGGCCATCAGCACTGCCTGTGGGATTTCAGCTCCCTGTCCTGGAGACTGAGGCTGTTGTGGGGCTGGATGTGATTTGTGTCCCCAGAGCTCAGCACCAGCCCTGCTGCTTTCTGCTCTGCTTTGGGTCTTTGGGCAAAAACTTAAAAGAAATATTTAAGGAGGCAAAAGGCAGCAGAGACATTGAAGTGAGCGAGTGGAAATCCTTTGGTAAACTGCTCTGTGCAAATGCTGGATTTGTTGATGTATTCTCTTCAGAACATCTGCTTTTCTCCATCTGTATTGGTCTTCCCAAAGCCTTCGCTTTCACCAGTTAATGGCAAGAAATATCGGATGAGCAAGCAAATATGTTTAGGGCTTGTGTTATGAAGACAACACACAAAGAGAGAGAGATTCATCTTTTCATAATGCCACTTTTATAAAAGGCAATAAAACCACAGTGACTTGTAAAGGGATAAAGAGGCTGAATCTGAGCTGGTGCTGCGGAGTTGGGGACAAGAGCAAAGTGAAGGGAACCAAATTAATGCATAAAAAAGTGTCGGAAAACCCAACCTCCGGCTATATTCCATGGCAAATGATCTGTCAGTGGGGAGAGATACATCTTAATAGCAGTTTTTGAAAGGAGATGAATACTGTATACAGAGCATTATAAGGCACAGTGTGATCTGAATCTTAATCAACGGGGGGAAAATATAAATCTGAAAATAATAAAGACGAAATCAATATTGATGGTTAGGAGTAAAAGTGCTGTATTTGCTGTAGTAAACGGTTTTAAGGTCCCAGGGAAAAAATTGTTCTAGAAAAGCTGTGGTAATTTAGTGTAGTTCCAGTAGCTGGCATGGTGCCAGCACATTTTGGTGGCATTTACTGTGTCGCTATGGAAAAATTTAAAAAGCAAGAAGGGAAAAGGCAAAAAGCTGCTCCTGGGGCAGTGGTGGTGCTGGAAGAAAGGAGATTATTTTCTGCTGGGCTGGCAGGGGCTGTGCTGGCATCCTGGTTTGGGCACAGCCACCTGGTGGGGTATTCCCACTCTGCTGAGCCATCAGTGAGCAGAATAAACCACTTACCTTGTCCTTCCTGGTGCCTCCAGTTACTGAGAGCAACTCCTACAAGGCACAGAGAACCTTTTCACGTTGGAGATTCTCCTTTAAATACTTTATTTTCTCGTCCCCAGCCCAGGTGACAAATCTCTGTGCTGATAGCTGATGTAACTTAAGCTTAACCTGCTTGTCACCTCCTAAATGCCTTACAGGAAATTTGCTGCTCCAGTGCTGGCCTGGTTACCCAGCAGATGCAAACACTGGGACCTGTCAGTGCTCTCAGCTGGGAGCGTGGCTCTTCTCCCCAGGCATGAAATTCCCTTGCTCAGAGACATGAGGGTTTGGAGAGAGCTCCTTTGGCAGGCAAGGGTGAGGAGCAGGGGACATCTGAGCCTGGTTCTGTGTTTTGAAGGGACGTTTCTACCTTTCCCCCTCTCCTTTTTGACCAAGAGTCAAGGTGGACATTTTTGGTGTCACTTTCCAGTAATCCTCTGGGATGCCCATGGGATGCCTGGCATGTTTGGAGGGCTGGAGTGTGATGCTCAGAAATACCTTTTGCACCTAAGGGCTTTGAGATGAAATCTTTGTGTTTGGGGAGCAGTTGGAGCTTCACAAGATCTGGGCAAGCTGGCACAGAGCCTGGGCCAGCTCCATCACCCAGCACTGTGGCTGGACACTGTCCTGGCAGACCAAGGCTGAGCTGGAAGAAATCCATTTATTTAGGACAACGATCCTGATTCTTCTTGGAGCATTTTTGTAGCTGCCCAGTGCTCAGCCCTGGCTGAGCTGAGGTCTGGAGGTCATCAGTGAGGAGATAGGGACTGGGGTTGCTGTTGGTTTTTGAGGCTTACCTGGTTCCTTGGGTGTTTGGGAGCAAGTGAGGACTGGGACAGCTTTTGGGAAGAGGCAGAAGCCGGACTGGGGGGTAATCCAAGTGTTCTGAAGGGTGAGAGCAATGCTGCCATGGCTGTGATGCCTTGGGGTGGCTGTTGAGAACAGAGGATAGACAAGATTGAGCAAAATAAGATGGGTATTTATTAAAGGCCTTCAACTGCTACACCTTGGGCAGTCAGAAGCCTTCCAGAGGCTACCCCCAAGGTGGACAATGGTCTGAGTTTTTCAGACAATTATAAGTTTGGTCCATTTACATATTGGGGTTTATTCTCCAATTACAGCTTCAGGTAATGAAGTCATTTACCCCCAGTTTGCTGCTCCCCTCTATTTGGTTATACTTCTCAGGGCCTGAGGTTGTGAGGTGTCCTTGGTTCTCAGGCCTGGAGGGATTGTTTTGTCTGACCAAAATGTGAAGAGAGTAACTAACACTCTATATGGAATTTAGAGTTACACACTAAAGCAGAACAGGGTTTGAAAATTATAAAAGCTAAAATCCTAAGGCATCAGCTGTGGTCATCCTCTCTCCTTGCTGTGAGTGATGGAGAAAGCTGGGGAGCATCTTCACCAAGCCCACATCCTTTTCCTGTTGAAAACAGGAGTTTGGGCTCCCTGGCTCTAAATTCACTGCATCCATGTGATGTTTCCTCCTAAATTGCCCATCCCAAGTGTTTGCTGAGTGGCTCTGCATCACCTGTAGGGTCTGATGGCTGCTTGCTGGTGGAAAAAGACTTGCAGAAATGGGGGTTTGTGAGCTTTCAAGACCAGGACAATTTTATCTCCTCGGAGCCACGCTGGCAAGCAGAGCTTATCTCAGGTTATTTTTGTTCCCATATTTTCCCAGGGCCTCACGAGCAGCCTGCCTGCTGCAGCAGCTACAGCAGGATACCTGGGGTTTATTCTCTGCAAAGGTTGGAAGTGACTCGGGGGCAATGGTGTCCTCTGCATTTAATTATTATTTCTTAAAAGCCCAAGATCAGTGGCTCCCTGTGGAGATATGCAGCCTGAATATTGATGGTCGTAAACCATGCCAGAAGGAAAAATGTGGGCTGCTCGCTGCTGGCAAATGGACTTTAAATCAACAACCGAAGCAGTGTCGGTTCATAAAACCAGGATTTTTTTAGCCTTGAGGACAGAGGTACTTTAAATCCCAGCCTTCAGGTTCACTGATCTGCTGGAGAACAAACATAAAACTCCACCATGAAGGGCCTGACACCAGCACATATTTTTTTTTTTGTGCCACGAGTGTTCAAGGTAGCCCTGTTGGTTTCACTCACTGCGTGTGACATTCCCTTGTTTCGTAATGACCTCGGCAGCAGTGGGAGGGAAAACTTAAAACCCAAACACTGCAGGAGGGGGAATTATTTACTGGGGTAACTCATCGAGGTGTTTGTGGTGGCTGTTTGTGGTGGAAGTGGCAGCAGAGGTGTTTTGCCCCTTGTCAGGGCGCCACTGCTGATGGGTGGAGTTGTCTTTGCCCTTTTCCAGGTTATTCCAGGTTATAATTGACACCCGGCTGTAGAGTTACACCGTGGGGGTTAGAGACAAGCAGGCCTGGAATGGGCCTTTTCCCTAGGCCTGGAGGTGACCATGGAAACACATCCAGGTCACCTGAGATGGGCTGGGGAAAAGTGTTATGGGTTTGTGGCTTTCTGGACCAACTGTGTGAGAATATTGTGGTTTGTGACCTTGTAGGGTATTGTTTACCTGTTCCCATAACAGGGAACACCTGGGCAATGCTCCAGGTGATTGGGGGACACTCTGGGATGCATCTTTCCTGTTTCTATGAGGTTATGTCCTGTTTGTGTGCTGGGATTTAAGGAATTTTCACTGTGCAATGAAGGTCTTTGCACTTCTCCATCTTGTGCCAAGTCCATGCCCTTGTGTGAATTCTGCACCCAGCCTCTCTTGAGGGCTCTGTTCTCCTGTTTACACAGCGTGTCCCTTAGATGAGTTCAGTGGGGCTGTTCACCCAGGACAGTGTTGATTCCAGGTTTGATTCCACGGAACCCACCCAAGCTGGTGGGATCTGACCTCAAGCCTTGGTGGGAAGGTGCCTGTGGGCTTTGCTGGGGCTTCAATCCCCAGCTCCCTGTCCCTGCACAGCCCTGGCTGCTGCTCCTTGCTGGGCTCCTGGAAATCCACTCACCTGAATCCCAGAATCACTGAGGGTGGAAAACACCTCTGATATGGAGTCCAACCATTAACCCAGCACTGCCAAGCCCATCACTGAACCCTGTCCCTAGGAGCCACAGCTGTGTATTTTTGGGACACTTCCAGGGACACTTCCTGGCCTCACTTTCAGTGAAGAAATTTTTCCTGATATCCAATCTAAGCCTTTCCAGGTGCATCTTGAGGCTGTTTTGTCTATTTTTTGTTACCTGTGAGAAGGACCTGATCCTTCACCTTTGGTGGGTGGGCTGGCTCAGGACATCCACGTGTCCTGTTTGTTTTTCATCACTCTGCTCCAAGCCCACAAACTTCCCCATCCCTCCTCAGTTTTGCCTTCTTTTCTCTGTCTTTTTATTCTTTTTCTCAATTTCTTTTTTTTCCCCAGCACAGCACCCTACATGCACTGCAAGGCCAATAATCACAGCAGAGGGTTTTCAAACACAGCACATCTGAAATAAGAAAAAACATTTTTTTTTTGCCAGTCTATTTAATATTTCCCCGCATAAAATGCACAGGTGTATCCATGTTTATCAGCACACTGCAAAAAATGGCAGAATATGCATAAATACTGATCTAAATAGGTTTTCAAAGAAACCTCCTGGAAGGCAGGGGCTTCTTTGCCTGTTAAATGCTGCACCAGGCATTCCCACCTGGAGCTAAGTTAAATCTGCTGGCAGCTTCCAAGGGCACGGATTTCACTCTGAGCACCTCTGAGTGTCACCACTGGGAGCCATCAAGTTCTCAAGGTTAATTTGGTTTCTTTCCCAGGTTCCAGCCAGCAGCTGGGTTGATGGAGAGGATCCAGGCCATAGCTCAGAATGTGTCAGACATTGCAATAAAGGTGGATCAGATCCTCAGGAACAGCCTCCTGAATGGGAAAGGTGAGTGTCTCTGTGTGTTTTGCTGTGCCCATGGGAAGATCCAACCACGAAAGATTTGGTAAAAATCCCACAAATGGAGGCTGATCTTGAGGCTGCCTTCCTCAGGAAACTCGTGCCTGCCAGGGGGACGAGTGGTGACAAATCTGAATGGCTGTCAGGAATAAATGCCAGGGAATTTAATGCAAAATTAAAGGTGGGGAGCAGTGCCAGCACATGCACCTGGATGGAAAAATTTGGTGGTTTGGCTCCAAATTCACAGGAGCTGGGATCCAGCACCAGGAGAGGCATTCCCATCCCACTGTGGCACTGCTGGGAGGGCAGCTGGGCTCTGCAGATGTTTCTCCACATGGCTGAGTGGTTCTTGGGGTTTAGGCAGAAGATCCTTCCACTGCCTCTTGCACCTCCTGATTTTTCATTTATGGGCAAAGGACGGCTTGGAGGAGGGGTGGTGGCTTGTATTGACCCAACCACAGAGGGAGAAAAGATCCTGTTGCCTTTTTAGCCACTTTATGGCTTATTCTGGAACTTATCCTGGGGACTGAGTCTTCCAGCAGCTCAGCACGACAGTTTTTATTACAAGTTTACAGCAAGGCTTCAAGTACTTCTTTAGATCCTGCAGGAGTGCAGATGGGTGGGACTTGGGGTCTGGAGCAGGCAGAGGGCACAGGGAAGTGCTGGAAATGGATCTGCTGAGATTTAGGGAAGGGGAATGTTCCTGGCATTGAACAAGGGTGGTTTCCTCTGTTTCCTCCCTGATTTGGGAAGGATGCTGAAGATTCTTCACACCTTGATGTCCTGCTCCATCCAGTGGGATGGGGCTCTCTGCTGGCCCAGCTGTGGCACCAGTGAATGTGCTTGGGGGCTGCCAGCCCCATCCCATCCCATCCCATCCCATCCCNCCCAGCATTTCTAGCTGCTCCTCTGTCATGTCCCAGCTCTCCCCATGCCCAAATTGTCTCTCTGCAGTGATGGAAGGCAGGAGGGATCAGTGTGAGGTGCCCAGGGACCCCAAGTACCCCGACTGTGCTGGGAAGGTGGAGGTGAGTTGGGTTCCCTGTCTGGGAGAGGGTCTCCAGCTGGAATGGAAGCTTCTGGGAGGGGAAGAGCCCAAAGCAGTGACCTGGGGGTTAAACTGGGAAGGGCAATGGGGAAGGGGGATGTTTTCCAGAATAAAATGTTTGTTAATATTGGAAAGATGCAGCTCCTTGAAGGAGGAGGAGCAGAGCCAAAGGCGTGGAAACCAAAGGCGTGGAAAGCAAAGCAAAAAGTTTTTTTGAGGAGAAAACACAAGGGAAGTGTCCAACCTTCTCTTTACTGAAGAAATGGGATTGCTTTCCCCCAATAACACCCTCCCCCAGTGTGCCTTTAGCTGACTGGTACAAAGCCCTGAAGCCACAGGCTGCAGCAGAATGAGCTGTGAGGCCACCCCTGCCTGCAGCCCTCCCTGCCTGCAGTCTGTGTTTGATGCCAGCAGCACAGGGAGGAGGAATCTCTGTCACATCGCCCCTGAGTATCTGGAGCATTCCCTGGTGCCTGGGGAATAAGCCCAGCACTGCCCAGAGCAGCAGCTCACTCAGGTGGCCAGGACCTCCATCTCCAGTGGGATGTCCTGCCTGTCCCAACCTGCTCTTCACACCGGAATGCTGCCTGGCCCTTGGCCCAGGCCATGATGGCTTCATCAGAGAGCATATTTACATCAACTAATTAAAAGCATCGCCATTTTCCCTCCTCTTCCCAACCTGCTCAGGCTTCTGCAGGGCTGAGTCTCCCTGAAAAGATGTTGAAGGGTGTAAGAAAATGATACGGAGGGGCTGGATTTTTCACTTCCACGGGTGTTAGCCATCCTTTCCTTCCACCATTTGAGTAAATTCCGGATGTAATGCAATTGTGGAAGGCTGTAATCCCATCTCCCCTCCTGGTGATGGCTGTGCTTTACAGATTGGGCACAGCAACCTGTCCCTGAGCAGATTTGTTTTTGTAGTTGAATTAGGAAGAGGCTGGCAAGAGCCGTTGTGGGGGATGATAAATTGCTGCTCTGGTCCCTGGTTATTCTGCTCCATGTGAAATCACCCCTGGGGACTGCTGGCAGATCTGTCTGGCTGCCCTGCTGCTCCAGGGGCAATGAGATCAGCAGCTCCCCAGCAAAGCCACCCTGTGGTGCATCATTTCCTGGGGATTCATGGCTGTGCCCCCAGGGAAGGCTGGAACCAGTGCAAGAAATCCAGGGAGCCCCCAGCAAACCCAATTCCCTGGAGGCACGGAGTGGGTGAACATCAGCACTGGGGCTGTGTTTGCAGCCCTTTCTCCACCCTCTGCCCCTCATTTTTATCTCCCAGGCCCAGAAAGGGGGTGGAGAACAGAGGTTTTTCCACAGCAGGGGCAGCTGGCAGGGCTGGCACATCTCCTCCACGAGCCCCAGGTGTTTGTTTGCCCCTTGCAGTGGATGAGGGCCCGCTGGACCTCTGACCCCTGCTATGCGTTTTTTGGCGTGGATGGCACTGAGTGCTCCTTCCTCATCTACCTCAGCGAGGTCGAGTGGTTCTGTCCCCCCCTGCCCTGGCGAAACCGCACGGTGGCCGTGCCCTCACCGCCGCTGCCGCCACCGCCGCAGGTAAGGTGGGCCCAGCCCGGCTTCTGCTGGGCCAGGGGGTTTTGGGGGAGGTATCCATGTCAAGGCTGCTGGAAATAAGCATTCAGTGTCAGCAGGGCCGTGGTGCCTCTCGTGGGTTTTCACAGAACCGCAGGGTGGTGGGGGTTGGAAGGGATCTCCACGGGCAGGGACACCCTGCAGTAGAACAGGGTGTTCCAAGCCCTGCCCGACCTGGCCTTGAATGTTTCAAGGGATGGAGCATTCACCACCTCTCTTTGCAATCTGTGCCCAGTGTTTTGTCACCCTCACCATGAAAAGTTTCCCTTTTATATCCAGTCTGAATCAACTCTCTTTTAGTTTAAGGCATCACTCCTTGTCCTAAAGCGACAGGCCCTGCTAAAATGCCTTTTTATAAGCCCCTGTAAGTATTGAAAGGCTGCAAGAAGATCTCTGTGGAGCCTTTTCTTGTCCAGACTGAACACCCCCAGCTCCCTCAGCCTGTCTGCACAGCAGAGATGCTTCACCCTCTGATCATTTTTGTGGCCTCCTCTGGACCCACTCTGATATATCTGTGCCTTTCCTCTGCTAAGGAAACTGGGTTCTGATGAGACACTCTGGATGCAGTGGGATCCCTCTGGGGTTTGGGACACGAAGTGGAGGAGCTGTGACAGCTCCAGGGGAGCAGGAAGGACTCAGATCACCTCTGCTGAAGAATCTGGGTTCTGATGAGAAGCCCTGGGTGCAGTGGGATCCCTCTGGAGTTTGGGACATGAAGTGGAGGAGCTGTGACAGCTCCAGGGGAGCAGGAAGGACTCAGATCACCTCTGCAGAGATGGACAAACCTGGCCCAGGCCGTGGGGCAGCCCGGGGGCTCCTCTGGCAGCCGCTTTCCCTACACTCACCGTGCAGAGCCTGCTCCTTCCCTAGGCAGCTTTCCGGAGGGACCTGGCTCACCTGCTGGAGCTCATTGGCACGGGCAAGGAGTCGCTGAGCTTCATGAAGAAGAGGATCCGGCACCTGGCCCAGCAGTGGCTGCGGGCGGCGCGGCGCCTCGAGCAGAAGCTGGCGGGGAGGCAGCGGGACCAGAAACACGTACGGGGAACAGATGAGTCCTTGGGGACACGGGGAGTGGGGACAGCTGGGAGGAAAATTCATTTATGGAAGCACGTGGGTGTCGCACTGCCGGACAGGAAAGAAACATGTAGACTTCTCAGTAGTAAGTCAGGAGCACCCAGGCAGGACTAGAAAAAGGCCTGCCTTTCTTTATTCTCTCATATTTATTTCTTTCTTAAGACAATCATGGATTGGTCAATGAGGTTGCCACCTCTATAATTTCACAGGATAATGACATAGTCTATCATCTTTCTCCGCCTTAGGAGAAAGGAATGAAAACAATTTAGAAGTTCAAAACAATTTAGGCTGGTTACAAAAACAAGGACTGTGTTTATAGAAAATGCATGAGAACTTCTACTACAGAAGTAAAAACATAGAACACTGCAAAACCCAGGGCAACATATGGGTCTGCAGGGTCAGTCTGTTGTCTGTGGATGTGACCCCACAGGCATTCGGGATGTGGCAGGACTGAGCAGTGGGGTGGATTTTGGAGATAGGTCCTGGTGGGTGTGGAGATGGTGTCCAGCTGCCACAGGAGTCTGACAGGTCTCCTCTGAGGATAAGCTGAGGTTCCTGGCCCTCGTGTTGGTGATTTTGTAGTGCCTTTTCCCTGTGTGCTGGGAAATGCAGCTCCAGCCCGTGGCTCAGGCTGTGATGTACCTGGGGAACACGAGGGTGGCAGTCACAGGGAGCTGCCAAGCTCTGACCACTGGCTCTGTGCTAATTGGACATAGATCATTTGTCTGCACACCTGACTGAGCTCCCTGAGTAATTACAGCCTGCAAAGGAGCTGGAGGGAATCAGGGACTGTAAGTCATTCTGGGCTGGAAAGCCCAAACTGCCCCTTTCCCCAGGGCTCACCCCTCTCCTTGTCTCTGCAGATCCTGGTCCATATCGGGTTCCTGACGGAGGAGTCGGGGGACGTTTTCAGCCCGCGGGTGCTGAAGGGAGGCCCTCTGGGTGAGATGGTGCAGTGGGCTGACATCCTGGCTGCCCTCTTCATGCTGGGACACAGCCTGAGGGTCACAGTCTCCCTGAAGGAGCTGCAGAGGTGGGTGCTGGGTTGCATCAAGGTCTTGGGTGGAAGCACGAGCTCTGAACAGGCTGGGGGAGGCTCTTTGCCCATCTGCATCTCAGACAGTGCTGGTGCTGTACTGCACCTCCAGCCTCATGGCCAGGAGAGATCCCATCCCTTCTGCATCCCAGGGAAGTGGGAAGGACTGGTGTGAAGTGATGCTTTGCATGGGGCTGATGCACACATGTGCCCTGTGGCCCTGGCACTGTGTCTGAGCAGAATGTCCCCTGCTGCCAGCACACAGCATCACCTGTGACCCCTGTCACCTGCCTGAAGCTGGCCACACGAAAGCTCCCTTTCCCAGCCCGTTTCCCAGGGATGATCCCTGCTGGGCTGGTGGCCACGTGGCTGCAGGATGCAGGTGTCCTGCAGGTCGCTGGCTCTTCCCACCACGGATGGCTGCCCCAGGGGCTTTGCTGCTGTTGTTTGAGCAGTGACTGTGCTTCCTTCCTTCCTTCTTTTCTTTCTTTCTTTCTCCCTTTCTTTCCCTCCCTCCCTTCCTGCTCCACCACCAGGCAGCTGGGGTGGCTGCCAAGTGGAACCTGCAGGGAGGTGGGGACACCCAACTTGGAGGTGCTGGGGGTGACTTGGGGACCTGTGGGGGGGGATTTGCTGCTGCTGGAGGCACTTCCCAGAAAAGGATGGGCTCTTTCTGCCGTGGGATGTGGGGCAGCACAGGGTGAGAGTCTCCAAGAGGGACCAATATTAGATGGAAAAAGAGGGAGAAACTGAATGTGCCCTGTTCCTCTGCTGATGCCGTTCTGTTATTGCTGGGCTGACACTGCTGCTTTCTGTCACCTCATAAGGTTTGCTCACCTCCCGTGAGACATCCCGAGTGGAGGGCAAGTACCAGGGAAATTGCAGATTAGGTGGGTTATAAATCAAGAAGAACCTGAAGCTGCCTCGGGGACTGGGCAGGTTTTGGGAGATGCTAAGCCAGCACCAGCCACATAATGAGCCATGCTGAAAAGGGAGTGAAAAAACCCAACAATCCTGCAGAAAAACAACAAAAAAACCCAACCCAGCCCCTGCAGCATTCAGAATTAATGAACAGAATTAGCTCCTAACTAATTAACTAAAAAAAAAAAAAAAAAAAAATCCCGGTCCTAATGCAAGAGGCAGCATCTCCTCAAAGAGGCGGGAACGACGTGCTAAATAATACCCGTGTACTCAAGGATGAAGGGAGTTAATGGCTGGGAGGGTTGTGCTGTTGTTGTTGTTTGTGGTTCTTGTTTGTGTCTTTTAATGCCGAATCTCACGGTGGCTGTTTAGGTTTAGGTTGTCAGGTTGTTTAGGGAGGGGAAGGAGCTGCCGGAGCCTCACCGGGTGATTTTGCAGCACCCGTTTCCCTCTGCGGGTGACTCTGGTGAGAGCTGCCCTGCTGCCTGTCGTGTTCCCCCTTTCCCAGAATCCTGGGAGCTTCCACATCCCTTGGCAGTGATGGGAGCTCCTCTCCTGACGTGGATTGGGACGTGTCCCTTGGGATGCCTGGGAACGGCAGCTCCGTCTCCTCCCCTTCACAGGGAAGTGAACGAGCCGGGCTGGGGCTGCACCTCCTGCCCTTCTCTGTGTCCCAGGAACTGTCCCCGCCTCCCCGAGCACGTGTCCTCTGCCTGCCTTTGGTGATATTTCAAATGCTGGACACCCACACCGAGTGCTCACTTTCATATTGATGGGCTGGGGCAGGCAGAGGCAGGACCTGGGGCTGTAACCACGTCCCCTCTGTCCCTTTGGAGACCAAGGCCAGCACTGGGAGGGTCACCACTGGCAGCCTCGTGCAGCCCATCAGGAGATGGGTTAATGTGGGTGTCACAAGGGGTACAGAGGTTCTGCCCCAGGGGAGGGCAGAGTGGTGCCAGCAGCCCTGGCCTTGTGCGTGCAGATCTCAGTTACATCCCTGCTGCTGGGCTGGTGCCTCCAAGGAGTGCTGGGAAAAGCTTTTGCCTGACCAGGAGTCAGTGGGAGGCTTAGCAGAACATGTGTAATTAGCCCTGAGTTGTGCTAAGAGTTAATCTTGGGCTCTTCCTTAAAGCCTGGAGAGGGTTTTAGCTGTAGCCACAGCTTTGGGCAGGGGTTGCAGAGAGCGAGGGATGCACAAAGGGCTGGAGCTGGGCTGCAGGGAGGCAGCAAAGCTCAATCCCTGTCCCTGGGGAAGGAGCAGCCCAGGCACTCTGATTCCTTATCCCTCCTGCCCCCTGCGCCGTCCTGAAGCAGCAAAGCTTTGCCCCTCTGTAGAGGCAAAGCCTGAATTAGTCCTCTCCCATCCTGGGTGTCTCTTGCTGGCCTTGCAGCAGGACAGGCACCAGTGTTGGGTGGCTTTGGGGATATTTTGCTCCAGCAGTGTGAAACGTTGAATCCATCCTTGTGTATTTTATTTTGGCAACCCCTTCCTCCTTTCATGGCTGGGAGCTGCTCCTGCCCAGCAAAGCCTTCACTGGAGCCCATAAATTATTCAGCACGGATTAACCTCTCTCCTGGTTTGTTTTGTTTTCTTTTTTTTTTTTTTTTTTTTTTTTTTAAATTCTTGGGCTGTTTTTTTTTTGG
>VZTZ01002497.1:96578-143810 GCA_013400955.1 Drymodes brunneopygia | reverse complement strand
TTTTTTTTTTTTTTTGTCTCTTCAAATCTCTGAGCTGATTTTTCTTCGTGTATTGATCATTGGCAAAGGATCACTGGAAGATTTGCCTGCATACACTTCAGCCAGTGATTATGTGAGAGCTGTTCATGATTAGCATCTGTATTGATTGCAATGCAGCAGTGCCTGGAGGTGGTCTGGATTGGGTCAGGAATGCTGAGCATCAGGAAAATTAAGGAGGAGAAGTAAGGCCCTGGTCAAAAAAACCACCAGTATCACCAGATGGAGGGCTGGGAGTGGAAACAGGTTGGGAGTGTGACTGTGTGTGCTGGGCACCTCTCCCTGCCCAGCAGTGAGGGACAGGGGTGTCAGATGGCTCTTCCTCTGGTTTAGGGACTGGTGCTAATCTGGAACAAAGATAGGGAGCTCTGGGAATCTGCAAGCTTCATCCCCAGCTCAGCTCTGCTCTATCCAAATGTCCCTGTGAGGTCTGAGATCACAGCCATGGAGCTCAGCCCTGGTTTTCCAGGGCCAGTTTATCTGGGTTATTTTTTACCCACTACAGACTTAAGGATCTGTGAATTCCACTGAATTCCACTGCCGAGTCCTACCAGGGGATATTTTTTTCACCTGTGGTTGGACTAAGTGCAGGTGTTGGGTCTCCTTTGAACTCCCAGTGAATCTGTGAGCTGCTTCTGGTGCCTTTGAGAGGCAAGGGGTGAAACACGGGGTTATCTGTTCCCTTCCAGCCCAAACCATCCCATGTTTCCATGTGCATCTTCCCAGGAGGAAAACAAACCACTGAGCTGGAGCAGGGAGCCAGGAGCTGTTTTCTCTCTGAGATTTGTGCTGGGTGGGCAGCCAGCAGCATTTTGAGCCTTGTCTTGAAGCAGGGAGGGAAGAAACATCCCAAATCTGAACGCCAACACTTGGTTCTTGCTGAAGACCCCTTGTGCTGTGTTGGTGGCCCAAAAGTGCTTTCAGGGAGGTGAGAATCCAGGCCAGTGTTGGTGTTGTTGCTTGCTAGGGGAGGAGTGGGAAGTGCCTGAAAGCTCTGAGCTGGGTTGTTAATGAGGCAGCTCATGAGTAGATGCTGGAAAATTACAAGCAGCACTTTGGAGCAATGACTGTGCCCACAAAAAAAGCTTCAATAAACTGAGTTTTTATCTCTGGAGCACCCGTGCCTTGGGGTCAGGCAGGAAGGATCCTCTCAGCCTTTTTCCCCAGGAGCAGCAGCACAAGGGGCACTCCTGGAAGGTCCAGCTCCTGCCCTCGTCCTTAAGCCATGGCAGGGCTCATCTTGGCATGCCCAGCTGCTTTTCTGGGGCTGGGGGAGAAGGGGCTGCAGAGCTGTGAGCTGCTGGGGAGTTCAAGAAAGCACCAAAAGGTGCTTTTTGCAACGGTACCCTCGAAATTAACAGCTCATAAAGCAGGACAGAAAGTCGAAGAAAATGGGATTTGATGCCTCGTGGGGTCAGGGCTTTACAAAGTGTTCCCGGAGCTTAATTGCTCCTGTGTCAAGTTCTGGACTCTTAATTCCAGTCCTGGCAAAGCACTGGGTTTGAAGCACGTGCCTGCACCCCGTGCTGGCAGCCCTTTCCCTGCTGTGGCCAGAGGGTGCTCTGGGTGCTGAGCCACCCTCCTTGTGCTGGGGTTGGAGCTGGGGTGGGACAAGGCTCTGCTGCCACTGCCCCCACTCTCCTCTCAGTGCCTGGCACACAGAGAGAGCTCTGATTTCCCTGTGATTTCTCTGTGATTTCCCTGTGATTTCCCTGTGCTTTGCACGCTCACCGAGGTGTGCTCAGGCTGCAAGAAGGGCTGCTCAGATGGAAACACAATGTCCAGAAAGCACATTTCTAATTGTCTCCTGGCAGATAAAAGCCATCTTTCTGTCTTGCATCTGTTCACATGAAAACCTGCCATGCCATGCCCAGGCTCTGGCTGCACTCCCCTCACCAGCTGGCAAAACCAGTCCTGCTGTTGTGTGGGAGAGGCAGGAACTGCTTGTGGAAACAGCCAGAAGTGGCCAGTTCTATGTGATCCTGATGGAGCTGCATGGAAAAGCTGTGGGATTGATCAGCTCTGCACCAGTGGGGAGGAACCTTCAGCCTTTAATGGAGCATCAGGTGCTCCTGGTACTTGAGTGTCTTGGACACTCCCACGGATGAGGCAGCCACAACTTCTCTGAGCAGCCTCTGCCAGGGTCTCACCACCGTCACAGGGAAGAATTTCTTCCTTTTTCTGGAGCACCTGGGACAGCAGGAGAACAGCCTGTCTGTCCCCAGGTCTGCCCAGGCACCACCAGCACGTGAGTTGCTCAGTTTCTGCTGCTCCCTGCAGGAATCCAGGTATTGATTTCTCCTTTCCTGGGAAGTCTCTTCATTATTTGCTGAATCTGTGACCAGGAAGAAGTGTTTGTTCTGGCACCCTCCTGTGTGTCTCCAGGTCTTGGAAATAAATAAATAGATCGCTGAACTTGCCCTCTGGATGGGTAGGGCTGTGTTGTACAAGATCAATGATGGGCCACAGAAACAGTCCAGGTGCACCTTGCAAAAGTGAAACCATTGCAGGTGCTGAAATTGCTTGGAAATCCTCATTTCTAGAGAGTGTTCATTCCAGCAGGGAGAAGAGCTGGGAGCAGAGGGCAGGCAGTGGGGTGTTCATCTCGTGGGCTTAGATTTGCACTTGTTGGTTGTGATGGGGTTGTCACAGAGCCCTGGGAGCTGCTCAGGCCTGGCTCTGGCACCTTCCACCCCTGGATAACATCCCTGTGCCTGCTGGGCTTTTGCAGCCGAGGGAGCAGCAAGGAGAGGATCCCTGCTCTGTTCTCAGCCTCGCTGGTGGCAGCAGATGTGGGCAGAGGAGATGCAATTAAATATAATACAGAATATTGACCCAGGCTGCCAGGAGATGCCCACGAGATCCATTTAGTGCCGGACTTTTCAGCACCAGGAGCGATAACGCGGAAAGAAACGCTGGGTTAATTTGAAAATAGGTCAATGGGATGTAAAGATAACCCCGCAGTCATCTGACTCCAGAGCGCCTGCACTGACAGTCCCCTGGCTGATTAAAGTACCTCTGAGAGGAAAATAGCAGGACAAGAAGCTGCTGGAGATTTATTCTGGAGTAGGCACAGCTGGTGGAGGCAGCTGGCGGAGAGGCGAGCGCGGCATCCACTTGGATCGGAACCGTTCCTGCTGCTCCCTCCCAGAGAGGAGCAAGGGCTCAGCCGATGCTCTGATCCAGGATTTGGGATGGGATGAGCCCCTGGATCACCAGGCAGAGGTGCTGAGCTGGTCCCAGGAGCTGGGGTCAGGTGGTTTCCACAGCAGATCCCTGGGCTGTGCTGGCGGCGAAGGTGGCGTTTGCGCTCATCAATTTTATTTGCGTAATTTCAAGCGCCATTAATAGTACATGGCACGAGGAAAAAATCAGGGAAATTGCACTCCAACCATGAGTGAAATTGGGTTTAGTAGAAAATTAGTTGACTTAACTGGCAAATGATGAAAGCCTGAATAAAGAATGTTTAAATAAGGAGGAATAAAAAAAAAATTTTCCCCCCTCCCCCCCCCATCTCAGAGGTGCAGGCTGGATTTGCATGAGTGGAATATTAAAATCAGTGCTTATAAAGTGTTTAAGGGAGGATGAGGGGGGTAAATGAAGAGATGTTCTGCTCAAAGCCACTGCTCCTGCTCTCAGAGCTATTCCAGCCACGCAGCCATGGCACAGGGAGCATAAATGGATGTGGCAGGTCCTGGAGAGGGGATGTGTGGCAGATTGCGGTGCTGATGGTTGCTGGGAGAGTCAGATCTGCTCTCCCCAACTGGTGGGAACTTTTTTGGAGGCTTCAGGATGAGTTACACTAATTGCTGCCTCCTGCAGCCCCTCGTCAAGCTTGGTTAGGGCTTCCTTAAATTACAGATTATTTGGTAGTGCAGCGGCTTGTGTGACACGTACCAGAGAGAGGATGGTGTGTGCTGCAAGCACAGTGTAATGGTTTGGGGATTTTTAGTTAAATACAAGGCTTATGGATTGGTTCCACCACGGTGCAGGTTGGTGTAAATCACTGCTTGGCTGGCGACTGAGGAGAAAGCAGCATTGTGTGAGCAAATGTGTTGTTTAGAATTCCATCTCTACGAAATCCTGGCTTAAAAATTCCCCTTCAGCCTTCCCAGGAGGTTGGGTCTCCTTGGTGCCCTATTTATTGTACCGAGGTGGCTGTGGGAGGTGAGAGCCTTTCTATTCCTGCCATCTTCCCAATCAGTCCTGTCATGTAAAATTGTGCATAAAAGTGACAAAACTGCAACCTGTTCCCCCTGCGGCGTCCCCGGCCAGGCTGCCCTGAGCTGATGCTGAGATTCCTTGTGACAAGAGCAATGAAGCAGCTGCAAAAGCAGCTCTTTGTCTTAAATTGAAATTCTCAGTTTCCCCTGGCTTTGGCCAGTGAGGTTGTTCCACATTTAGACATTTCCTGGAGTCCCTGTCATGGTCAGGAGTTTGGGGTGACCTTTCACCGGTGTCAGGCTGGGATGGGGCTGGAAGAAGGATCTTGGTGCTCAGTGCTCAAGGACTTGGAACCACGTCAGAATCATGGAAAAGGCTGAGTTCAGAGGGTCCTTTTAAAGGTCTTCTGGTCCAAACCCCTGCAATGAGCAGGGGCATCTTCCACCAGATCAGGTTCAGGAGGAGAGGGAGGTGTGGCAGACCAAGAGTCAACAAATGTCTGGCTCTGTGTGGCCCCTTCTGATGTTAGTGAGAAACTGGAGAGCAAATACTTGTGATAATTGTGTCCCTTGGCTTTCCCTGGATGGGAAAGCCATTGATTTCCCCTGGAAACAGCCATGGGATTGGGAGATGAAATGCTGAAGGGCTCAGACCTTATGGAAGTGCTCCTCAGAGGGTGGACCCTGGGGCTGTGGATCCATTCGAGCTTCAGCTGAGCAACAGAGAAACCACAGGTAGGGCTGGAAAAGGGGGATCTCAGGTTCAGAAGGGAAAATGCAGAGAAACTAAGAGAACCAGTAAGAAAAGTCACAGAGAGAGGAAGATTCAAAGCCTGGGAGTGGAAAACCTGACCAGAACTTTTATTCCTTGAAGAAGAGAAAATACCTACAGGCATGGCTGGGATAAATTCCCATCTCCACATAGGGGCTCAGAGTGAGTGAAGAGCCCAGAAGAAAACAAAGACAGACGTCCTGGCAGGCAGGAGCCAAGGGTGAGATTTCTGAGCTCAGACTTGTGAAATAAACCAGGAATTCCTCAGCCCTGTTGGAAGGACTGAGAAGGAAACGGGACAACAACTGCGTGGTGGGAGTGAGACACAGAGTGAAACTGGGTGGACCAAATCAGCTCAGCACTTTGGTTTTCCATGAGGATGCTGCTGCTTTTGGGGTGTGAGTGGAGTTATGAGGGTGAGGAATTGTTATCTTTAGGAGGAAAAACAAAATACAAGAGCATTAAAACTGAGGAGTGAATCAGCCTCTGAGCAAACTGGCACTGGGAAAATCACAAGCACAAGCAATATGGATTTTTGAGAAACCTGCTGAAGCTGGAAGGTGTCACAGGGGTTTTTTTTTCTGAGAAGGAGGAAACATGGTCCAGACAAGCAGATGGGCTGTCAGGCTGACATCAGTCTCCACTTGGTGGAACAGCTTTGGAGAGAGGGATTCATCAGTCCACAGAGGTAATTGGAAATGGAAGGAGACACAGCACAGGTTTGCCAGCCCTGTGTCTTGCTGGATTTATCACATCTCACCCTGGCAGCGAGGTGACTGATGGTCTTGATAAAGAGATTGCAGTCAGTCGAGTTTATCTGGATTTTCATAACACATTTTATCCCCTGGAGGAGGGAAGAGGGCCTGAGCGTGGCTGTTTGTAAGGAACTGGCTGGAAACCCCCTGAGTGAGACCCAGGGCCCAGCTGCCCCCATTTTATGGAATTATTTAATAAACAGGACCAAAAGTGAGAAATATGAATGAAATATCCCCAAAATCCAAGGACAGGCGTTGCCAGCAGAGTCAAGGAGAAGCTGAGAGTGCTCTGAGGTGTGGTGGGTAAGCACTGGAATGAGAGAAACATTTCAGGATGTGCTGGGAGGGATGTGGAGCTGGGAACAGTGAGCTTTAGGCCCAGCTGGGAGCCTTGCAGGCAGGCAGGAGAGGAAGGATGTGGCTTTACAAGTCTGTCACTGGTGTGACTGCAGTGAAAGTAAACGAAATCTGGTGTCTTCAACAAGAGAGGTCCAAGGGAGGGTGTGTGGTGGCTGGGATGCTGGTGAGCCCTGGCTGGGAATGCTGTGCCTCACAGTCCATGTGGGAGGAGCAGGAGCTCAGCTGGAGCAGGTGCAGAGATGGGGAGGAACCAGGACTCTCCAGATCTTTGGCCCAGGAAATAAAAACTGGGTCAAGGAGAGCCATCTGCCTCCCCCTCCATCCAAGAGGTGCTGTTTGATGGCTCCTGCTCCATGCCCAGCAGGGAAAGGAGTGTTTGTGCTGCAGGGCTCTGGAGGGGCTGGGGGCTGACCCCTCCTGCTTCTCCCCAGTCACTTAGGGGTGCCTCCAGGACGGGGGAACTGCCCCTTGACCAGCCCTCTGCCTTTTGACCTCATTTACACCGACTACCACGGCCTGCAGCAGATGAAGCAGCACATGGGGCTCTCCTTTAAGAAATACAGGTAAGCAAAGCCACTGCCCACTCTTGTTCTCCCTTTCATTAATTAGCAAGAGAAGGTTAATGCTAATGACCAATCCAAAGACTCAGACCCTTTGATTTTACCTTTGATTTTTGCCTGGCTGCTGCCTTGCTGTGTCCCCTGCTGCCACGGCATGAGGCATTCTGAACCTCACATATTTAGGATAAAACCTCATTAAAAGAGAGTGAATTCAGGAAAAACCAAACCCTGCACGTACCTGCAG
Organism: Drymodes brunneopygia; assembly: GCA_013400955.1. Taxonomy (NCBI): domain Eukaryota; kingdom Metazoa; phylum Chordata; class Aves; order Passeriformes; family Petroicidae; genus Drymodes; species Drymodes brunneopygia. Next base: position 136,920 of record VZTZ01002497.1, on the reverse strand, counting down.
TGTGTTGATGTGTGCTTCCATTCCATTCCTGCAGCCAGGGGCGGGCATAGCACAGAGGGGAGTGTGAGCCTTGGGAATTTGTAAGGAGCCCTGTGCCTGGCTCCTTGAGCATCAAGACAAATGTCATCATCCCCTGGTACATCACCAGCCAGGAAAATCTGCGATTTAATTTAGTGCTGATAGACCTGCTATTTATTATGTTTTTTCCCATCTCTTCCACTATCCTACACAATTTTATTAGAGAGAAAAATGACAAGCTGCGTTATTGCTTTTATTATAAATGCATTTGCTCTTGCATTCAGCTTGTTTTGCTCTTCCCTTGCTTGTTGCTCCTCTTCTCCCCTCAGCCTTGTGCTGGTAAGGGCTGCCTCAGCATTCCCAGGATATTGGGAAAGGCATTAATAAGCCTTTGGGAGGTGCATCATTCTGGCAGCTGTCAGGGAGCTGAGGGTCCTGCCAGGGGAAATTGTCCTGCAAGGAGGGAGCAGTGCTGGGAAGGGCTCCTCGGGGTGCTCCTGCACCTTCTGCTCGGGGTGCAGAGGAGGGACAAGGCTCCTGGGGACAGCAGATGTCCTCAGATGGTGTGTCCTCCGCAGGTGCCGTGTCCGGGTCATCGACACGTTTGGGACAGAGCCAGCCTACAACCACGAGGAGTACGCCACGCTGCGCGGCTACCGCACCAACTGGGGCTACTGGAACCTGCAGCCCAGCCAGTTCATGACCATGTTCCGTAAGTGGGGCCTGCCAGGGTGCTGCTGGGGCTCTGGGATCCTCCATGAGGTGAGGCCAGGGTGGTTCTGATATCCTCCCCAAGATGAGGCCAGGGTGGTTCTGGAGCTCTGGGATCCTCCATGAAGTGATGCCAGAGTGCTGCTGGGGCTCTGGGATCCTCCACGAGGTGATGCCAAGATGGTTCTGGGGCTCTGGGATCCTCCCCAAGGTGATGCCAGGGTGGTTCTGGAGCTCTGAGATCCTCCATGAGGTGATGTCAGGATGGTTCTGGGGCTCTGGGATCCTCCACAAGGTGAGGCCAGGGTGGTTCTGGGATCCTACACGAGGTGATGCCAGGGTGGTTCTGATATCCTCCCCAAGATGAGATGATGTCAGGCTGGTTCTGGAGCTCTGGGATCCTCCCCAAGGTGATGCTCGGGCAGTGTTGTCCTCCCCAGCTCTGCTCCTGCTCCCCCTGCCCCCTAGGAGCTCTTTCTGGGCCACCTCTTGGGCTTCAGAATGATCCAGGGAGAGAGACCAGGCTCCTTCCAGTGGCCAGCAGAGTCAGGGCACAGCCAGCAGCTTCCAGCTGGGGTGGTTTTGGCTGCAGAGCCTGGTTTGGTTTCAGCTGAGATTCTGAAGGTGAGAGCAGCTCAGTGATTGGGATTTGCCTGTGGCATGGACAGGAGATGTGCATGTCTGAAAGGAGCCCAGTGTCCCCCTTGCTGCTGGGTGACCCAAGCATTCCTTTTTCCTGGCTAGATAAAGCCCCTCTGGCAGCCCTAAAAACACCTCACTCTGTAAAGAGCTGCTGGAGTGGGTTCTGGAGCCTGGATTTTGTGAGCTGCTTGGACAGGGATTCAGGCTCCATTTTCCTCCATGCTCCAGCAAGGCTCTGGAGCCAGGCTCACCTTAGCCTGTACCCCCAAACCTGGGGACATCCCAAAAAACATCTGTCCAGCCACGTGTCTCCTCCCCTTGGTGCCCACAGCTCACACCCCCGACAACTCCTTCATGGGCTTCGTGTCAGAGGAGCTCAACCAGACGGAGAAGCAGCTCATCAAGGCCAACAAAGTGAGCAGCATGGCCGTGGTGTACGGCAAGGAGGCCAGCATCTGGAAGGTGGGTGTCCTTGGGGACAAGCCAGGCAGGCAGGGGCAGAGCTGGGAGGCAGCCCCAGCCTCTGGCTCTCACCCCAGAGCTGCAGATCTGGGTGTGTTTGTGGAGGATCATCCTTGTCCCGTTCCTGGGGGGCTGATGTGGCACATCCAGAGCCTCCAACAAGCAGGGAGAAGCTGGTGGGACACCGTTCCCTGCTCCCTGCTCTGGGTGATGCCTCCTCCCAGCAGGCTCTGAGGCTGAGGAATTCATATCGATGATTTTATGTAATTAATTATAATGATTGCTGTTAATTAATTGCAGTGATTGCTGTGTTATGATGGGGATGGTTTGTCTCTGCTTTCAAGCACTCTGTGAAAAGGGGTCGTGCTCCACGAGCCCAGAACACCCAGGGGAGAGGGGTGGGTCACTGCATGGGGACAACCCCTCCAGCCCCCCAAAACATCCCCCTGCATCTCCAGAGGGGCTGTGCATGCTCCCCCCGTCCTACCCAGAGCTAGCAAGCTGCTTTTCCTTCCAGGGCTGTAAAAAGGAGCTAATTCTCATTGTCTGTTGATTTATTTCTATTTTTCCCTCTGTGCACCGCCTGGGGCTGCTCCAGTTGCAGGTACTGTACCACACCAGCTGCTGCTGGGCTTTGCCTCTGCTCCTCTTCTCGGGAGAGAAAAGGTTGTTGTCAGAATCGACTTTGCCTTGACGTGGGCTTGGTCCTCTGGAGCTGCTGGGATTGATGGGGGTTGATGCAGTGGGGGCTGTCCCCCCTCCTCTTCCCAGCTTTCCTGATTAGCAGCTGCTAATTAGCAGGGATGCTTGTGGTGAGCCAGGATCCAGGCACAACACCTCCTCTTTGCTGGTGTTTGTGGGTTTTCCATCACTCCCCAGGTCTGAGAGCAAATCCCCCCCTGCCTCTGCCTGGCTCGGGGGCTCCCTAAAAGCCCTACTGAAACCCACTAAATCTCATTTTAGGAGAACTGTAACATCCTGTCTTATTTTTCTGCCATTCCCCTGCCCTTTCTTATCCAGAAGGTTCCTTGGAGCTTAGTTAGGGTTATTTGGGAAGGCACTAAAGAGAGTTAAAACCTCAGAACGGACATTTCCCTCCACCCCGGGTGCTACAGGCTTTTGCTGATTTGAGTCAGAACTCACAAACAACATGCGTTTTCCCCAAACTGAGTATTTGGGGTCATTTATCCCTGAGTGAAGAGGCTGGGACTGGGCCTTGCTGGTTCCTCGAGGCCAGGCTGCCTGGCCTTTGCTTTCCATCTTGTGCCACTCCATGGAATAAAAAAGGGGAATAGAGGGTTTTTTTCCTTATTTTGAGTGATTTTGAGGTCTAGAAAGGCAAAGAACACCTCCATCTTCTGGAGCCAGGTGTTTATTTACCAGCCTTGGACCAAACAGCGTCTCCAGAGCAGGATGTTTTTGACATTTGGAAACATTTCATGAAACCTCCCTTCCCTTTATTTCTCATTTCCTACCCCTCTGAACTTCTTGCCTCTGGCTCACAATAGGAGCTGAAGTTTTAATAAACTGGGAAAGCCTTAGAGAAGTCTGGGGATCCATGGCTGAGGGCAGAAACACAGCATTTGAGGAGGCTTTAAGGCAACATACAGAGTTTTCACAAATTCCCCATTTATAACTCCTTATTCCCCCCAGTCTTTGCTCTTTTGGGGCTGTTGCAGCACTGGAACAAGCTGAAAATCCAGCATCCAAAGGATGGGCCCTTTGTGGGTTTTTTTAAGCAAAAAAAAATTCTGCAGTAGAGAAATTGTTAAAACAAATGCTTTGGAGCAAAAGGAGGGAAGCCTCCAAGAGAAGAAAACTGATGACCCTCTTCATTTTCCAGGTAGTGAAACAGGATTAAATCTGAATGAGAAAATCCTTGGAGCTTGTTACTTGGAATAAGAGGCTGTTAGCAAGCTCTGGTCTTTGCAGACTTCTCTCTGAGCCCTCTGAAGCCTTTAATTCAGCAGCTCCAGAGTGGAACTGCCCTTGGAAGGGACAGGGAAGGCAGGAACCTGATGATCAGAGTGATGGATCCTGCAGCCATCCAGGCTCTCCAGGAGCCTGGGGCAGCCCAGGATGTGTTTCCAAGGAATGAGGAGGGGAGGGTGGGGATTTTGCACTGCTGTGGGTCTGTCTGGGTGCTCTGGGACAGCAGTTTGAGAGTTAAACCCCCCCATAACGATGGAGGGGGGGGGTCAGGCCCATCTTTTAGTGCAGTTCACACCTCTGCCTTCCTCCCCAGGGCAAGGAGAAGTTCCTGTCCATCCTCAACAAGTACATGGAGATCCATGGCACGGTTTATTACGAGACACAGAGGCCGCCCGAGGTGCCGGCATTCGTGAAGAACCACGGGCTGCTGCCTCAGCACGAGTTCCAGCAGCTGCTGAGGAAGGCAAAGGTGGGTCCCAGGACCTCATCCCTCCTTACCTGTGCTCCTCCCAGCCTTGCAGGCACTCCCAGCAGGGTTAATTAACCATGAGCCTCTCAGCCAGGATAATTAGGCAGGAACTGAGCAGAGCACATTGCACATCAAGGTGTGTCTGACAAGTTTCTCCTCACAGGCTGTCCATGGGCAGAGCACAAAGTTTCCTCATTAATCCATTTATTGCTAAGTGGGGTGGGTTTTTATTTTTTCACCTTATAGCTGTGATAAAAATAAACGGGATTCTTGGAGTGTGTGGGTGTAGGCACATCCCTATTGCCTGGGGGGAAATATTCCTGATTTACCAGCCCAAACTTTGGCAAAGCAGTGTTGCTCCATGCAGGGCCAAAGTGATGGTTGTGGGCACCACGGGGGAACCTGCAGCTCCTGGACACCCCCATGGGCGTGCAAAGTGGGCTGTGGCTCATGGAAAAGGGGGAATTCTGAGCACAATTTGCTGAACCTCGTTGGGGGTGCTTGGTGTGCAGGAGCAGAGCAGCAGAGAGGGGATGCTGGTGGGTGCTCCGGGAGGTTTCCCCGTGGGCAGAGTCACTCACCAGCGCTGGGTTTCTGCCTTGCAGCTCTTCATTGGCTTTGGGTTCCCCTACGAGGGCCCGGCCCCGCTGGAGGCCATCGCCAACGGCTGCGTCTTCCTGCAGGCGCGGTTCAACCCTCCCCACAGCTCCCTCAACCACGAGTTCTTCCGCGGCAAGCCCACATCCAGAGAGGCAAGTGTGCTGTGGGGGCTGCCTGGAGCCACCCCCTCTGCCCCCAGGGCTGGGGCCAGCCTGGGGAAGAGCAGCTGATACGCTGAGGTTGCTTTTTTTTAATGGCAAGGTTTCCTCTGTGGGTGTCTGCAGTTGGGGTCCCCTCTCCCGTTTGGGGGATTGGCCTTGGATGCAAGGAGCTCTGCTGTAGGTTTGGGGTTTCCAAGGAGAAACCTTCTGCAGACCCTCAGCTCCTTCCCCACCAGCCCAGATGCACACATCCCCCACACCCTGCTCCCAACCTGGGGTGATGCTCCCCTGTTCATCCCTTTGTCCTCCCAGAGGGACACCAGGACCTGCACAGTCTGGCAGGGCTATGAAATCCCTCCCAGGCTTGCCCGTCACTGGGAATTCAATCTAAGTAGAGCAGGAACTCTTTAAAAGTTAAAGGCTTGAGAAAATTGCCTCTTTTATTATTAATAAAGTGGATAATGCAGTGCAAGGCTCCCTCGCCGAGCAGGGAGGGAGCTGGGGGACTGTGCAGCTGGGCTGGGCTGTCCTGGCCTCCCTGATTGCCCCATACACCCCCTGAATCAGGTGTTAACACCCGTTCGGGTGGGGCTGTGGCTGCATTTCAGCCTGGAGCCGGGGTGGCAGCCTGGGGCCAGGGCTGTGAAATGCCTCGGGGTGTTTATGTGCCGCAGGGGAAGGAGGTGATCAGTGTGCTGGAAAGGAAATGAGGAAGGACAGCAGTGAGGAGGATAAAACACACAGCTCGGCTCCTCCAGCTGGCAGGGGTTCAGGCCTCTCTGCCACGTTCTGTGGTGCCCCCAAAACACCTCCTCTGCTCAGCATCCTCTCTCTTCCCTTCCCAGAGGAGATCGGGGCTGAAAAGGCACCTCAGGGCTGGAACAAAAGAGGGAGGACAATCCCCAAAATCCACCTGGGAAAACCAAGGGTGTCAGTACCTGTGCAGTACCAGAGTGTGGGCTGCCTGTGGCATCAGGGTGATGCAGCTTCCAGCACTGCTTTCTCCCAGGGCCAGACTTCCCCGGCCTCCAGTGGCAGTGGATTTTCTCCCTGCCTCGTTTCTAGAGCTGGCAAAGCTGGGGGATGTGGTGCCTTCACACACCTCTCCTGCTTTGGTGCATTTTTGCCATCCAGACCCACAGAATGGCTCAGGTTAGGGTTCAATTGTTCCTGTGTTACAGGGATGGAGATGCTCCAGGCTGCCAAAGGAATTCAGTAGTGTTGGGAATGGGGCATCCCAACCCGGTGGGAATTGTAGCACATCACCCTGAGGCTGGGGAGCAGCCAGGTGCAGAGGAAACTCCCTGTTGCAGTGGGTTCAACCCCACCTGTCTGTGAGGCTGCTGCTCCTCTCTGCCATCCAACAGCCATTCCAGCAGGGGTTGCAAAATCCACCTGTGTTCCAGGTGTCCTCCCAACACCCCTATGCTGAGGAGTTCATCGGGAAGCCCCACGTGTGGACCGTGGACTACAACAACTCTGAGGAGTTCGAAGCTGCCATCAAAACCATCATGAGGACACAGGTACGGCTCAGAGCAGTTTTGGGGTGACCTCCCCACTTCTGGGTTTGGACGAGCAGCAGCAGATGTTGGAGCCTGGCTTTCCTTTCCAGACATTCATCTCTTTTCCTTTCTCTTTGGGATTTTTTTGCCCTTTCCTGCAGCCCCAGGGGCAGATGTGCTCCCACCTTGAGCACTGTAGGTGTTTCCCCAGGGCAGAGCTGTGCCTTGGAGGGATCCCCCGGGAGCCCTGTAGGAGGCTGAGACGAGGTCTGGGGGCAGGAGGCTGAGGTTGCTGGAGGTCTAGAGCAGTTCTGGGAGCTGGTGTGATAACAAAGAGAAACCCAGAGAGCTGCAGCCCTCTGCGCCTGCCTTTCCCCCCGTTTCACTGATCATTACCTTCGGATGGAGCAAATCGACAGGAATAACTTCAGGAATTGTCTCTGTGAGGGATGGAAGGAAGGGCGGGACCCCAGAGAAGGCAGCACTCCTGCTGTGCCCCTCTGGAAACGCTCCCTCATGAATATTTACCTCCCACCCTGCAGCAGGAGCCTTTCAAATTGTCCAAATTATTAAAGTCACTTTTCCTGGAGGGGAGGAAGGTGCTGATGGCCATTTTGCTGGAAATTTGCTTCCTCTGGGATGAGCCATCCTCTCTCGAGGACAGGGATGTGCTGTGGAACCCAGGCTCTGCCTGGAGCTGTGTGGGCTCGGGGTTGGGATTTAGGGGGGACAGGTGTGATGCTGGTCAGAGAAGGGTCATCCTTGCTTTTCCCTGCATTGGGAGCTGCAGAACTGGGTGCCAGGGACAGTCTGGGGACCTGACTCAGGTAACGTGGCCATGCCATCACCCTGGGTCTCACCTCCTCGGGGGTGATCAGTCACTGCAGCTCTTCACCTCACGCTCATTTTCTCAGTGAGTTTGCAAAGACTGATCAAACCCGACTCAGGCAAACAGTTGTTGTTTTGCACATTCCTTCCCGTATCTCGATTAGAATTAAATTAAAAATAATGACATCCCTGCTGCTGTGCTGCCAGGCCAGCTGTCAGAGCTTGACCCTCCACCATCTGGGCTGGAGACAGCCCTGAAGTGAAGGAATTGCTGTGGGCAGGAGGCTGGGAGCTGTTTTGAGAGAGAGAAGGAAATTTTCAGTTTTTCCAGAAGGGAAGAAAGAAAATAGTGGAGCCTGGTGCTGCTGTGCTGTTAAAATAATTAAAGAATGGTGAGACTGAGGGTAGGAAAAGGGCTGTGCAGGTTCCTGGGCAGCTGTGCTGTGCTGCTGCAGCCTTGGCTAGATGTGCACCAGGTCATTTAGGTGCTTAATGGTCTGGTTAAAAATTAAAGCACTAAAAAGGATTTTAGAGAAGGGTTTGGTGGCACGATGGGCACTGCGCAGGAGGAGCTGGTGTCCAGAACTGGGCACTCCCTGGGCTGTGCTGCTGCTGTGCCCATCCCTGTTTTGCCCCAAGCCAAGGTCTTGGCTCAGCTCTTCTCCCCATTCCCACTGTGGGATCAGGATCTGCACTCTGCAGTGCCCTCCCACAAAGCATCCCAGCCTCTGGAATTTCCCCCAGCTCCTGGAAGTCCTACATTTGCCTCAGATGAACAACTCCAGTCACTGAGGGCCTGTCACCCTGATTTTTGCAGTGTTTTTACTTCTGTAGTAGAAGTTCCCATGCATTTTCTATAAACACAGTCCTTGTTTTTGTAACCGGCCTAGATTATTTTGAACTTCTGGATTCTTTCCGTTCCTTTCCCCTAAGGCGGAGAAAGATGATTGACCATGTCTTTATCCTGTGAAATTATAGAGGTGGTAACCTCATTGACCAATCCACGATTGGCTTAAGAAAGATATAAATATGAGAGAATAAAGAAAGGCAGGCCTTTTTTTGGTCCTGCCTGGGTAGTCCTGACTTGCTGCTAAAAAGTCTGCGTGTTTCTTTTGTGCCCGGCAGTGCGACAAGGGCCCACTTGCATTTTGGCACCAGGTCACTCTGGAGAGGAGGCATTCCTTCCCACGGAGGAGTTAATCCACAGTTCACCTCTCTGAGGGTTTAAAGATGTATAAATCCTCCCAGAGCAGAGCAGGGAGTGAGTGTGAATAACTTACAGCAGCTTCTTCTTTTCCCCCCCCCACCACCTTTTTATCTTTTAAATAGAAAGGTCTGCTTTATTAGAGATGCTGTCAAGGCAATTAAGCCTAAAAATTGACCTACCTTTACAGGTTTAAAAGCCTTATTATGGGCTTTGGCTCCAGGAATCCATGGATATCTTGTCTTTAAAATACTGTTTGTTAGAGCAGGAATTGAAAACAAGGGCATTAGCAGGAGGAGCAGCAGAAAGGTGGTAGCTGGCCAATTTAGTGTTCCTGTTCCCAGCCAGTTACTGGAGTTTGGAGAAATCATTTTACTGACTCTTTTTTTTTCCCCCCTGAAGGCAAAATGGGGTGTTCTGTTATTGGAATATCTAATAAATTTGTCTGTGTTTCAGAATAACCACCATCAATTTATTTTTTTTCTGTCACAACATTTCATTTCAAAATTACTGGAATGAAATACTATGGTTTTTGTTTCCCATCTGCCTGCCTTTGTTTGGAAATACCCTGCCAATTTATTGAAAGGAATGCTGGATCTGAAATGATGCATTTCCCTTTGCTTCACCAACTCAGACAGATTGAACCTGAAACACAACATTTCCCCCCTCCCTGATGGGTGAAAACATTGGAAATTGAAAACTGACCCGAAATCTATTTTATTTGGGGATTTTTTGTTGTTGTAAGCCTGAAAAAATCACATATCCCACAGCTGTTTTGCATCTTCTAGGCCAGAACTCAGTAAGACATTTTGGGGGATGTGGGATCTTGTGGGAAAACTGGCTCTGCCATCAGGTAGAAGCTGTGCTGGGGACCAGGGACTGGGAACTGGGATGCTGGGAGCCTGTTTGGGATTTGGGAGCTGGTTCATGGGCCCAGCAGTAACTCTGGTGTGGTCGAGCTGACAACAACTCACCCTTGCTTTGGCCTGAGGGGGATTTGCTGCTTGTCAGCAATATTTTAGTGTCACTGCAGCACCCCCAGTTTCTCCTGCTGACACCCAGGGCTGCAGTTTGGGGCAGGCTGTGCCATCCCACAGCTCCTGCTGGGCTGGCAGAGCTCCCCAAGCACAGGGCTGGCTGCTGGCTCTGTGCACACAGAGCAGTTGGGATGCAGCAGGCGTCCCTCCCAACCCAGTTCTGCCTGAAAGAAACTTCCTCCTTCTGGAGGCAGAGCTGAATCATGCCTGGGACGTGGCTTGGGTTTGCAATCTGTGTTTTCTCCCCCAGGAGCAGCCCTGGTGCTCCCCTCTCTCCTTTCGGAGGTGCCACCCGTTCCAGGTCAGCCTCCAGCTGCTGGGGAAGGTTTTTGGCAGGCTGTGTCCCTGCCATTCATCTCACTTGGAGCAGTTCTGGGTTCCCCTGATGCTTTGCATCCCTGACCTATTTGTAAGGGAAATTAAAACCAGGGAAGCACCAAACCCCTCGACCCCCAGAGATCAGATCCTGGCACAGGGATGGGGGGCAGAGAGGCAAGTGGTGTCCCCCTGGGAAAGGTGATGCTGGAGGATTGTCCCAGTGATGGATTCCATCTGTTATCCAGGGCTTAGAGGCCAGAGAAGGAGAGAGGTTTGCAAGCACCACCATTTTCTGGGCCTTCAGCTTTTCCCATTGTCAAAACCAGTCCTCACAGAAGCAATTTAATAGTCCCAATATTCTGGTGTAGTGAAGGGAGAAGGCTTCATTATATTAAAGTCAAACATACAGGACTATAATGGAAAATTATACATTTCAGACTATGCCTGAAAGAGTGGCACATTAAACATCACAGTGAAAATAGCTGGTTAAAATGTTCCAGCCTGCTGCTACGTGCCAGCACAGAATTGCATTATTTTTCTACTTATTTGTCTGACGACGTTCAGAATTTTTTCCCCCCTGCTTTCTTTTCCTTTTTGAATGAAGGAGAATTCATACTCCCTTCCAGCTGGAGACTCTAAACCCAGGGCTCTGATAGTGGCAGCCCCATGGGACTCCAGTAATTCCCTGCTGATGGAGAGAGCACTGGGGCTGGGGAGCTCTCGCTCTGTGTTCCCCCACCTGAGGAAAGGATGGCAAAGTCCATCTTTCCCAACCCCTCCACTCCCTCCCATGGCATCCTGTGCATCATTCTGCAGTGGGATGCAGTGACCCCACCTCAGAACCCCCTTCCTCCTCCTCCTTCTCCCTCCCAGGGCTCTGGGGACATCCTGAGCTCCCGACATGAGGAGTGCCATTAAGGACGTGGCTGCCGAGAAGAGGCTGAGCCTGTCAGGTTTTAATTAAACAATTATCTTCTCGAAATTGGCATTTTCTCAGTCCTGGGTGCACGAGCTGAATCCCAACAAGACCTGGAGAGGGGAGCAGGGAGAAGTGAGAGCCTTTAGGGGACCCTGTGAGGGGGAGAGGAGCTGGAGGAGCAGGGGCTGCCGTGGGCTCCAGCCCACTCCTGATGCCCAGGGATCCAACAGGGAGCCTGGGGAGAGGTGGGATTGCACCTGGAGCATCACCTCTGCACACAGGTGCAGCCACAGGGAGGTTTTGTGGGATGTGCTGCAGCGGTTTTGGGGGCTGAGTTTATTTCTGGAATTGTGTCTGCACCATGCCTGGCAAAAGGGGGTCCTGGGAAAAGCCCCCCATGAAGGCAGTGGTGAGATGGGGCTGAGCACTGGTGGTGCTGAGCAAGGGGTGCTTTGTCTCCCCCAAAGTGGTGCCAGGCAGCCCCAGCCTGGCTCTGTGCAACTGAGAAGGGCAATTTTGCTCTGAGAGGACTCTGCCCCAGTTAAGTGAGAGCCCATCAGGAATTCAGAGGCAGGATTGGTGCCTGTCACCGTGTCAGCCCTGATTAGTGTGCACATCTGTAATTAGATGAAGCAGCTGTGATTTCCAGCCTGGCTGAGATCTCAGGTGGGATATTTATGGCAGGGAGATGCTTAGAGGGTTCTCAGCAGACTGAGCCTTTGAGCTTGGTTTTGACAGGTACTTCAAAAGGAAATAGCTATTTTGGAGGTGCAGAGCTCAGAAGACAGAAGCAGCAGCAGTGTTTTCTGGATAAATTATCTTTGGGTGGTTTTGCTTGTAATCCTTTTGAATTAAACTCTGCAGAGATACACAAGGGGGAAGGAGGTCCCAGGACTGGCCCCTTCCATGCACCAACCTGCACCTCGTGTAACAACCCTCTGGCAAAATAAGGGGGTGTGGAAAAATATGTCTTCCCAGGGCAGAAAGTTCCTTAAAAATTAATTTGTTCCAGAGGGAAGGGAGGCATCAGACACATCCCTTGTGGCAGTGCTCTTCCCATGGGGAAAATCACTACAGACCTGGGGGCAGTGGTCAGGCACTGGTCCTCCTGAGGGCAGGGAGCCTGGCTGCCTGTCCCTGCCTCTTCCTGCCTGTCCCTGCCTGCTCCTGCCTCTTCCTGCCTGCCCCTGCCTGTTCCTGCCTGCCCCTGCCTGCCCTGGAACCTGTGCCACCACAGTGCCAGGGAGAAGCTCAGGTGAGGACACTGCTGAGCGGAGGAGGGGGTTTGCCCTGAGGAGGTAGGTTTCTATCTGAGGTGACTCAGAGCAGAGAGATGTCAGGAAGTGAGGGCACTCCTGCAGACCCAGGAGCATTTTGTAACCAACCCTGAAAATATCCCGTGGTTTGAGCAGTGCTGGCTCTGTAAATATCAGTTCTGGGTGTGCAGGTGCAGGGACAGCACTGACATCCATGTGGGCACCAGTGTTGGCTCCATCCCAGGGAGCTCCTGCCTCCCTGCCCCAGCCCAGCCAGTGCCAGCAGGCACCACCAAGCCCCTGGAGCTGGCAGAGGTGGCAGCTTCCAGCCCATCACAGCCACCTGTGCTGGGCAGCAAACCCTCCCACCATCAGGGAGATGTTTTTCCCTGGATTGTGCACAGCCAGACCCATCCCTGGCCTTCCCACTGGCCAGGTTTGTGGCTTGGAGCCTGGACCTTCCTCTCTGAGGGGTCAGAGCCATGCTGAGGTCAGGGGAACAGAGGATGCCAGACCAGACCTGGGGCAGCACTGAGATGCTCTTGCTCTGGATTAGCTTGGCATCTTTCCCAGTTCTACCTCCTCCCCTGTATTTTAAGATTGCTCCTCCCTTGCCCACAGCTGTGGAGTGTTTCCTGGGCTGGAACAGTTCATGCTGTAGTTTGAAGTGACCCGTTGAATGAAAACTGATTTGATTTTATAACTTACTAAAAGTGGAGAAAAGGGAGACTAAAGTGGAACAGAGTGATTCCATTTTCACCAGTAGGTTGAACCCAAAGTACTCCTCTCTTTCTATCACTTTATGGCTTGTGAGGTTTCTCCAGCCCTGGGATCCTTCCCTGCTTGCTTTGGTGGACAGACACAAGTTGTGGGTTTTGGTGGGTGGCAGAGCCATGCCCAAGTGCTGCTGTCTCAGGGGCAGGGCATGGCTGTCCCCACCTGCTGCCTGTGCTCTGCTCTTGCCCTTCACAGGTGGACCCTTACCTGCCTTATGAGTACACCTGCGAGGGGATGCTGGAGCGGATCCACGCCTACATTCAGCACCAGGTTGGGAGAATCCCTGTCCTGCCTGGCCAATCATCTCTGTCTTCCTGGCCAACTTTCCCTCTTCTCCCTGAGGAACATCCCTGTTCTCCTGTAGGTGTTGTGCAGCCAGTGCCCTGATTGCAGAGAGCACCAGGAGATGGGGCTGGGGGAGGTTTGTCATGGACCAGAGGTGCTGGGGGGTGCTGGAGGACACCTGGGGGTGCTGGGGCTGGGTCAAGGCCTTTCTGCTGCAGAGAACAAGGCAGCACTGGGAGAAGAAGAGGTGAGAGAAGCAGAGGTTCATCCCCCACAGCAGGAGATTCTCTCTGTGCATGCAGGTGACCTCAACCTGACGAGCAAACTCATCATCCCAAGTGTCCTCCTGTGCCACCAGCAGCCTCCCTTCCCCGCTGTTAACATCTCAGGGCGCTGACCCATCATCTTCTCTCCCACCAGGATTTCTGCACCACGTCATCTCTTCCTCCGTCTCCCAAGACCAAGACTCCTGCTATGCAAAGCCCTCCGAGCCCGCTGGCCCTGTCCCCCAATGCCACCCACCTGGTGTGGTCCCGCAGCGCTGGGCGGGCCCCCCAGGCGTGGCCCCCGGTGGCCTCTCTGCAGGTGTGGCTGTCGGAGCCGCAGCACACGTGCACCGAGACGTGCCGGCAGCACGGGCTGGTCTGTGAGCCCACCTTCTTCAGGTTCCTCAACAAGGAGGACGTGTTTCTCCAGTGAGTTGAGGCCTTCTCAGTGAGCTTGTGGGGGGGCCACTAGCCAGCCAATGTTCCCTTTGCTGCCTCCATCCCCAGGACCCGTTTTCCCCCTGCCAAAATCCCCCTGATGAGCCTTCATGCCCCGGGCAGTGCAGGCAGGGCACAGTTCACTCTTCCAGGCAGCAACAGCATTTCCAGGCATGGTTCTGCCTCTCTCCCAACCCCATTCCTCTCCACCTCCCGCATGCTCTCTCCCTTCCTCTCCTTTTTAATGTCTCTCTCTATAAAACTGCATTTTGAACACACAGCGGTGAAGTTTTAATAGAGTATAAATCTGCCACCGGGGCTCCGTGCTGCTCTCCGGGCAATTAAAATGCGAGCGGTGCTGGTGCTGTCATGCCGGTCAGGCAGGAGCCGCGCGTCCCGCTGACATTTTTATGTGATAAATTAGAGCTGGGGCCTGCCTTTCACTCTTTCCCCCTGCATGTCCTCCTCCAGACCTTAAAATGAGCCAGCTCAGGGGCTCGTCACTTGAGAAGGGTTGGTGGGAGGGCAATGCCAGCACTGCTGTTCCGTTTGGGAGGGATGTTAAAAGTTAAAATCCACACTGGACATTTCTGCTGGCCCTTGGGGCTTTTGCTGATGCTCACCCCGGTTTTCTGGCTAATCCCAGCTAACAGGGAGCACGTGGGCATTGCTTGATCCCCTGTCCCTTCCAGGGAATGTTACCTGGAGTAGGAGGTGTCCATGGAGAGTGGACAGAGCTGTTGGTCAGCGAGGGGCTGTGAAAGAGCCATTGAACATCCTGATCTGGAAGGGACCCACAAGGATCAATGAGTCCCAACTCTGAAGATTTGGGTGGGGTTTTGTGGGTGATCCTGAGCCATCTGTGGGTTGGGGCAATCTCTGGGCTGCAGGGTTGAGTTGCCAGGATCTCCCCTTCCTGCGTGGCGTGTTGGGCTGGTGACCAGCACTCACGTGTAGCCGAGGGGTGGCAAACACAGATCACCAAAGATCTGCCCCACCCTCAAGGACAGAACCACCCCCAGAAAGCACAAAAAAACCCTTCAGTGACCCCCCACGCCCCGGCAGGCCCCTCACCCTGAGCTGACCCAGCTTTGCCTTGGCCCCCCAGGCTCAGCATCGCCTGTGACAGCACCGAGTCCGAGATGAACCACCTGTACCCCGCGGTGGCCGAGAACGTCCGCGAGTGCTACCTCCAGAAGGAGCCGCTGCTCTTCAGCTGCGCCGGCTACAACACCAAGTACAGGCGCCTCTGCCCCTGCCGCGACTTCCGCCGGGGACAGGTGGCTCTGTGCAGGGACTGCTTGTGACCGGGGCGTCCCCGCCGCCTCTGTGACACGGGCACCGCGTGGCTTTCCCTGCAGTGGCCGAGGAGCCGGGACAGGTCCCTGCTGGTGGGGGAGCCGGGGCTGTCAGACTCTCTGGGGGATGTTTCATCCACCAGCCGACTGTGAATGGCCGTGTCTTGAACTTTGGAGTCATTTTCTTCCCGAGGAGCATCGTCCGACCGCATCCGAACCCACCTGGACCTGGTGGCACTGGGATGGGGTGGTGGGGAGAGAGGGGCTGGGGACACCCTTCCCCTCCTCTGGCAGTGGGACAAGCCACCAGCAGACTGCAGTTTCAGGGTTTTCATCTTCTTCGAGCATCCTAAGTTGTTTTATTTATTGATTTTTTTTTTAACCCTCCCCCCGACAAGTGGTAAATTAAAGGGGAATCCACACCCAGCCCTTCTGTGGGAGTTCTTGGGCAGAGATGGGGGGACAGGGGTGATGCTGGTGCCTGTCGTGGATGAGCTGGGGGAGGACAAAGGACAAGGAGAGTGGTTGGGTTGGATGGACACATTGAGGGCTGCACCCCTGGTACCCCCAGGAAAAGCCACTGTGGGCTGGACAGTGAAGGGTGGGATGGGGCTGGGATGGGCTCCTGGGCAGGGCAGAGGTGCCCAAAGTGATCCCCCCAGCCTCTAGGCTGCTCTTCACCCTGCTGAGCCATGCACAGAGCTGAACATCCCCTCCAGGGAAGGCTGCAGGTGGTGGTGAGGGCACAGGAGCTGCTCAGGGCAGTGGGGAGGATGTGCTGCAGCACCCAAAAGGAACTCCTGGTGGGCTCTCACCAAGGTCAGAGCAGCTGGAGAGAAACTTCCTGACTCTGTGTGCCCTGGATGTTGCCAGCACAGCAAGAGGGGAGCTCCAAGCAACCCTTTGCTTCCTCGACTTTCCTCCTGCTTTGGGGGTGTTTTCCCCTCCACTGCTGCTGTTCCCCCTCCTGGCATGTCCCCTGGCTGGGTTGGTGCTGCCTGGGGTGCCCTGGTTTGTTTTTGTAGGGTTGCTCACCAGGGTGAGGTGTTGCTGTAAGGTTGGTGCTCGGCCCTCCTGCTGTTTGGGAGGTTGAATGGGGAGATTCCTGCATGCCATAAAACATGTGCCTGGAAAATCAGGGGCTGGAAACTCCTTCTCAGCCCTTCCTTGCCTGGAATTGCTCCTGGCCTGGCTGGCGAGGGAGGCTGGTGGGGTGGCAGCCTGACCTGGCGCTGTCAGTGCAGGATCCCTGGTGGAATTGTCCCCTCTGGCTCACGGTGACTGATGGAGAGCAGTGGCAGGAGCAGTGCATGAGGTCAGCCCTGTGACCCAGCCACTCCCTGGAGCTGTGCCACACCCCCAGCACCGCCAGCCTGTCCTCCCCCAGCCAGGTTTTGGGAGAAAATCCCATTCCTTCATCTGTGCTGCAGCATTGGGCAGAGCCCAGCTGCCCTCAGCATGTCCCTGCTGTGCCCCTGGGACACCACAGGGTGCTGGGTCCTGTGGGCACCCCCGTGTGAGCCTGGCCACCTCCTGCCCTGGATGAGCTGGAGATGCTGCCGTTATCCCAGAGCAATTTATCATCTTCAGCTCCAAACTGCGTGGGCAGCCTCCATCCTGCCTGTGACGCCAGCCAGGGGAAGGATTGATTAAGCAATTTTTGTGTCTTGCAGCCGGCGTGTGTCTAAATAAAAGCAGCACAAGGCTCTCTTTGCAGAGCTGAGCAGCAGCACCTCTCCACAGCACCTTTGTCAGCCTCAAAGCATCCCCTGGCACAGCCTGCTGCCAGTGCTGGGTGGGCAGGAGCCAGCCTGGGAGAGGCACAGAGGGGTCTGCCAGCAGGAGCCACCAGCAATTCACTTCCCAGGGTTGTAAAAACCAAACAAAACTGGATTTTATAGGAGATCTAAGCAAGTTTTAAAGACCAAGAGGCTCAGGATGCCTCGTGAGGCAGTGCTTGTTACACACCAGCTCCCTGGGCAGCTTTTTTCCACCTTTTCTGCTCAGCTGCTTTTAAAATAGCCTTCACCTTTCAGCAGCCCAGCGCTGCCTCCCACTGCAGAGAGCCCCAATTATCCCCTGGCAGGAGCATTTTTCTCCAGGCTGAAATAAAAGGCGGCTGGCTCACCTTTGCTGCTGTCATGGCAAATAATGATCTGTCTGGAACCTTGCTGGATCTCAAGTCAGCCTGTAAATTTGGGTGATGGGGCTGAGTGAGGCTCTGCTATTGCCTGTCATGTCTCTGCCCCATCAGTGGGCACTGAGTCCTGGCCAGGGGCTGCCTGGGGAAAAAGCTTCTCCTTTGGCCCCTTGGTGAGGGATCCTCACTCCTGGATGTTGGATGTAACAGGGACCTGAGTGTGGGTATTGGGGCAGCCCCTCCTGCCTCATCCCACATGGATGCCTTGGGTCTGTAAAATCCCATGTTGGGCCCAGCTAGGGGCTGGGCTGTTTTGGGAATGCCAGTGCTGGGTGTTAACATCACTTTTGGGGGTAGAATTGGCACCAAAATGTCTGTTGTGTGAGGTGTGTGTGTGCCAGGGGCATTAGTGGCACCCTGATGTGGAGGTGGCACCCAGGAATGGAGCTGCTGGGTCAGCAGCAGCTCCTGGAGGAGCTGGTGTGAAAGAGAAGGGACTTGGTCACCTGGAAATGCTTTTCTCTGCCCTGGCTGTGCCTGGTGATCTCTGGAGCATCCCACTGCCTTCCCAAGCCCCTTCCCGAGCAGGTCTCCAGCCTGGTTTCCCTGGCCAGGACACATTTCCATTTGGAAGGGAGATCCAAAGGTAAAAACATCAAATTCACAATTTTTGAAGCAGGAGCATGAAAGAGATTTGAAGGGAAGCAGAACCACTGCCATGTGAAAGAGGTTCTAATTCCCACAGCTAATTGCAAAGAATAAATCCCCACTCGGGAGGGGGAAATGGTATCAAAACGAGGAATAAACCCAAACAAAAATGAAATGAGGAGCTGTCAGCTGCCCCCTCCGATGCTGCTGGATGGGACAGTTTGTTTAACAGCCACAGTGGGAGCGTGGGGAGCCCCTGGGGTCCCCTCAGGGTGGGGTTGGACCTTTTGATGGCATCTCTAGTGGCATCCAGACAGCAAATCCTCCTGGATTTCTTTTCCTAACCTGTTTTCTGGCAGCTGTGAAACCAGGACAGGCGTGTCAAAAGAGTGATATTGTTCTGGAAATCCATTTTCCCTACCTAGAAATGAAGCCGGGGGCGATTTATGTTTCTGAGCCTCACTCTTCTTCTAAGTAATTCCACTCAGAACTTTCTTTTTGGAGTTGATTGGGGTGTTTTTTTCCCCCTGTTTTTAATGTTGATGGCATCAAACCCTTTCCCTGCCAGAGCAGTGGGGGGCTGTGGGGGGAGGACGGGCGGTCCCTGCGCTGGTGTCCCCTCAGAGCATCCCATCCCCTCTCCCTGCAGCAGCTCCCTGCCCTCGGAGCCGGCCCGGGCCAGCGATCGGGGCTGGAAATCCCAGCCCGAGGAGGTCATGGAGCTGCTCCGCTCTTATCTGGAGGCTTTATTAACAAATCGTTAAAGTAGCTTTTCCCTCCTGATCCTCTGCTTATCAGCGGCCGGGTAAAACTGCAAAAATCGCATCCCCGATGTGGACGGTCCGGGCAGGAGAAACCCATTTATTTCCCGTAACGGGTTTATCAGTAGATCAAGGAGCTGCTGAAGATGTAAGCACCGCGGTTATTTCCCCAGGTGATGGATCTTGCTGCCACACAGCCTCCGGGAGCCTGGCAAGGATGGCTGATGGACCCGAGCTCGGCGCTGCTGCCTCATGTATTTCAAGGTCTTGCTTTAATTGAGTCCTGTCTCCCTGATGGCAGGGGGTTTTTTTCCTACTTTTTTTTCTTTTTTTTTAATATTATTTTTTCCCCCTTTAGGATGGCTTTCCCAAAATAAACGAATGCATTTAATCTCCCGTCCCCTTCCCTCATCTCTCCCTCCCTGTGGCAAATCCAGAGCTGTGAAGAAAGTGAACAAATTGAAAATCTGTCCTCAGACTTACTGGGTGAAAAGAGCAGCAAAACCTTCTGCCTTTTTAATTTTTTTTTCTTTCTCTTTCTTTTTCCATCCTTTATTTTATTTTATCTTGTAGAAGGGACTTGGATTGGGGGTGAAAGTCCTTTTCAGAGCTGTGGGGCTGAGCATCCCCGTTTTTTATCAGCTCCAGCAGCAGTGCCCAGTGACACTCATTGTGCCTCGTTAGTGGAAAGCCATTAAAACTCGGGATCGATATTTTCTCGGGAGAGATAAGGCCCATTCAATATTATCCCCCGAGGCAGGCACAGGAATACCAAGAGCCATCCCCGGAGCAGAGCAGAAGTGCTGAGGGAGCAGCTTCTCCTGAAGAGGGGACAGGGTGGGACAACCCCCAGCCCAGGGAGTGTGACAGCTGAGCCAGGAGCCAGCCCTCGGCATCCGGGTCCTCTGGAAACAGGAGAAAATTAAATTTGGGGAGGATGGGGAGAGAAGGGAATGTCTGGGGGGGATTTGGTGTCTCTGTGGGGTTTGGCCTCCAGCCAGGGCTCCTTGGCACAGGTGGCACCGCTGCCTGCAAAGGGCAAAAATAGATGAATAAAGTGTCCATTCCCAGCACCTGGCTGCTGGCTCTGGAATGCCAGAGGAAAGGGGCTGGGGGGTGCTCAGCCCATCTCCTCTCTATCTCTCTGAGGGCTCCCATCACCCTTCACCCTCTGGAGCTCAGCTCCCAATAGGGACCAGTAAGAAACAGGAGAGAAGTTTACTTTTAGTGTCAGAGCGAGCTGCCAGAGGTATCAGCTTCTCTCTAAATATAAACCAGAAAACAGGAAATAACCATCTGTCCTAATTTAGTGCCTTTCATCTCAGGATTCAAAGCATTCTGACAGCACCACTAAGAAATAAGGGAAGACTTCACAACCTGCATGGAAATGCAGCCACTCCAGAGCTTTGTGTGCAGCTTTTTGCTGAATGGTGCATTGCAACCCCCGATTCCTTCCCAAATTCCCCCCAGTTTGCCATCACTGGGACCTGGAAAGCCAGACTGGAAATGGGGGATGTTCCTGCAGCTTGACACCTTGCACAGCTGGCCCAGCGCCACCAAGTGTGGAGGAGTGTTTATTTAATGAATTAATTGAATTAATTAATTTTCAGGAGAGTGCTGAGAAAAATGATCGGGAGCTGCAGCAGCTCTGCCAGCTGTCTGACTGTGGGCAGCAGTGGGAGCAGGGCATGATCTGTGCATGGAATGGGGAGCACAGCAGGCCTGGACAGTGCTGGGACAGATGGGAATCAGGGAATCATGGAATGGGTGGGGTTGGAAAGGACTTTTAAAGTTCATCTCATTCCAAACCCCCTGCCATGGGCAGGGACACCTTCCATTGTCCCAGGGTGCTCCAAACCCTGTCCAACCTGGCCTTGAGCACTTCCAGGGATGGGGCAGCCACAGCTTCTCTGGGCACCCTGTGCCAGGGCCTCCCCACCCTCACTACAAATAATTTCTTCCTCATATTAAGTCTGAAATGACCCTGTCGTTTAAAACCATCACCCCTTCTCTTATCACAGCAGCCCCTGCTGAAAGGTCTGTCCCCATATTTCTTATCAGGACCTTCAGGTCAGAGCAGAGGAGCTGCAGGCCTTGGAGCATCCCCATGGCCTCCTCTGGACCCACAGGAACCCCCAATGTCCTTCTCCTGCAGAAGCTGCAGGGGGGAGATCCTGGTCTGTCCTTCCAGCAGTGCTCTCCTCATGGAAAGGCACCCCTGGTTTCTGCACAGAGCCTGGGCACCAGAACTGCTGCTCCTCCCTTCCCTGGCATTCCCACTCCTGCCCCTCTGCTGCCCACAGAGCCCCTGGGTGTGGTTTGCCCCATGTCCTTCACTCTCACCAAGTCTGGCACACCAGGATTTCCTTGCATGGTTTGCCCTGGAAACAAAGGAGGATGTTCCACCAGATTTACCTGCAAGGCTCCTGAGCCCCCAGACCCTCAGGGCATCAGCAAAAAGGATGTTCCTTGGCCACTGCTGTCCCGAGGCACTTGTGACATTCCTGTCCCCCTGCAAAGGCTCGTTCAGGTTTGGCACTGAGGTCTGAGCCCCTTTGATTTGTGTCCTCACCCTTTGCCATGTCTGCATCTGGCTCAGACAGTGGCAGGGGGGTAAAGTGGAACCCCTCTGGCTGTCACCAGCAGTGGCACCACAATCTCTGTGTCACCACACAGCAGTGACAGTCCTCTGCCCTTCCAGCTGTGCCCAGGTGTGGCCAGGCCGGGGCTGGGCTTGGGAGCAAGAAGTTCATAAAAGAAAAGTGGGAGGCGACGGATTTCCACACTTAATTAACTCACCAAATTAATCCCAATTAGGAGCTGTAATTGGGGTTATAATGGTTAATCATCTTTCCCCCCAAGCCACAACTGCACTATCTCTCTTAACTATAAAGGGGAGGATGTGCAGTGACGTGTCCATGACACCAGAGCTGCCACCCAGGAATCCCCTGGGGGCTGGGGTTGGGTCTGGGCCCTTCAAACTGCTGCTCCCCAGGGTGGGGGGACAGGTGAGGGGACACCCCTGTGTGACCCAGTGACCCCTGAGTGAATTTCATTGTCACCACTTTCCTGAGAACGCTGTGAATTCAGTGCTGCTGTTTGAGCAGGCTCCCACCAGCAAACCAAAGTGCAGGAACATTTCAGGGACTTCCCCACTGCTGTTTGTGCTGCAAAGAGCCTGACTGGAAACATCTGCTTGTCCTGCTTTTGTGGGCACGTTAACCAAGCAGTGCCAGCTGGGCCTCAGCAGGGATGGGCAGCAGCCCTTTCCTCCTGCTTTGCTTTGGATCACAGGGAGGGCTCTGGACCTCTCAGATCCAGCCCTGGCTCCAAACCCTCCTTGTTTCACTGCTGCTCCCTAAATCCCAGCCAGAAAAACCCCTGAACTTCTTCCCTGCACCCCTCTCCTGTGGGAGCATCCCAGCACACCTTTGCTGTTACTGTGGGGAATTTGCTCCCAGAGCCATGGGATGTGAAATCCCCACACCTGCCTGACTCCTCCCCGGGCACTGGGAAAGATGCTGCCAATGCTCTGTTGAAAACTGGCCAGGAGGCTGAAAGCTGAACTCCTGGACAGGCTTCTCCCCAAAGGCTGGCTCCCAGCGTGGCCACAAGGGAATTTAGATGCCCACTGTCCTGGGTGCATCAAAGCAGCCAGACAAAGCTCCCTTAAATACCCCAGAAAGGACAAATTCACTGACAAAATCACACTGCCCATATTCAGCAGCACAGAAAATACAGGATTATGCTCCTTTACATTTGGCTCAGCATTATCCAAAGCTGCAGAGAACCCACAGATCCTGGGGTTATCTTCCTTGGAAGGCTGTTCTGCTGCAGAGGAAGGGTGATGCTCCTTCTCCTCCTCTTCCTCTTCCTCCTCCTCCTCCTCCTCTCACTGCCCCAGCACAGGCAGATCCTTCTCACCTGCCCACCCCCAGCTCCTCCATCGCCCACCAGGGGCTCAGCCGGTTTTGTAGCTGCTATTTCGGCTGGGTGTTTTTTGTTGTAAGTGTTGTTGAACAGGAAAAATAAAAACTCCAGGCCCCTGGTGGTATTTTTAGTCCCGTGTCGGTGACTCGCTCGAAAGCCTCAGCAGGACTGTAAAATAAAATTAATCTGCATCTGCCGTGCGTCACTTTTTACAAAGCTCGTCTCCTGCTGCCGTGGGGATGCTTTGCAACCCTCGGCTTGGGAGAGAGCCAAGTACCTGCCAGGCAGCCCCAGCACAGCAGACAGCAGTGGGAACCAGCAGGGATGGGGGTGAGGGGCGGGCACAGGGAAGGAATTTGGGTTTTCATGGAGTTTTGGAGGAAGGTTGTGCTGCTCAGGCTCTGTGCAGGTGCAGGGTGCTGCACTGGCTGTACTGGTTTGCTGGCAGGGGAAACTGGGGGAGCTGCTGGGGTGCTCTGGGAACCCCTGGCAGTGCCCCACCAGCCTGGATGGGGAGTGAGAAGAGTTATTGCCATGGAGACTGAGGAGAGACTGGGAAAGTGACTGCCATGGAAACCAGTTTGGGAGTTTATGGGGGCATCCCGCTGGCACTGGGTGCTGGTGATGCCTTCAGCTGATGGTGATCCACGTGCCATGGGATGGCTGGGACAGCCAGATGCTCCAGAGCAGGGCTGAGCCCCACTGTGTCCCCCACATGGGTTATCAGGGGCCAAACTGGAGTGAAAGGTCCCAAACTGGGGAAGCAAGCAGCCCAGACTGGAGTGATGTGGTGGGGACAGAGCTGCTGGGTTTTTCTGGGCTCTCAGCCACACAAGCTGCCAGCAGCCAGGCCTGGGAGCTGCACAGGAGCACTAAAGCAGCCAAGGGTGGAATTGCAGCACGAGGCACCTCCCAAGGGGAGGCTGGGAGGGAAGAGCAGCACTGGGGTGAGGGCAGCAGGAGCAGCAGGAGGGACGGGGGCTGTTCTTGGCTTGGCAGCCCTGAGGTGATGGGAACAGCACTGAACTGCTCTTCCTCCCCAGCCAGAACCAGCAAAGCATCTCCTGTTTGGGTTTTGTGTTTGTTTTGCTTCCTGAAATATGACTTTGGGAAAACAAGAGAGGCCATGCCACCCCCGGGCTGATCCTTTTCAAGAGGGATGTGTCCTCAGTGGGGACTGAGGTGGCTTTTGTCACCCTTCCCATGGGCCAGGCCCCCTGTGCCACGCAGTTTCAAACACTCCAGGATGCCTCTGGCCCTTCCAGCTTTGCTGCTGGCACAGCCCTGGCTGGCACAGGTAGGGTGGTGGGGTCTGAGGGTCACCTGCCCCACACCCCCAGCACAGGAGAAGCAGCTCTGTGTCCCCTCCCCACATCCAGCAGCCCCTCCCTGCCAGCAGCTGGCAGAGGGATCCTCCACGGGCAGGTGATGAGCACGTCCCCATGAACTGGTGATTCCCCAACCTGCCCTCTCCCCATTCCATGAGCATGGAAACACTCGCTGGCATTTCCAGCCCTGTGTCTCCTGCTGTGCCCCTGCCTGCTCACACACAGCACTGGCCGTGTCCCCTGGCTCTGGGGTGAGGGGACTGCCCCACATCAGGCCATCCTCCCACCCCAGACATGCCCTGCAGGTGTTCTGGCTGCAAATCCCAAAACCATCTCCACTTGGGATGGGATGAATTGATGGCAAAGTGATGGGAGCTCATGAGATGAGAGGGAGAGGAGGAGAGAGAAGCAAGGAGAGGAGAGAGGAGAGAGAAGCGAGGAGAGGAGAGGCTTCCTCAGAGCTGTGGTCCCAAAAACACCTTTCTGCCCCTGTTCCCTATTCCCAGGAGTCTGGACACAGTAGGATGGGGCCAGCCTGGCCTCCAGAGGGCCCATTCCATGGTGCAGGGAGGGTGGGAGCCCCTGGAACCTATAAAGTGTTGTTAGAGGTGAGATTTGGGCTGTGCTGCTGCAGGTGGGGGGCTCTGGGGTGTCCCTGGCTGTGGGAGCAGGGATGTTGGGGGGCCTGAGGCTCCTCTGTGAGTTGATATCCCTACCCCTGTGCCCTGTGGGGAGGGTTGGGGGGTGTTAACAGCAACAGGGGTGATGATTTGGGGGCTCTCAGGGGTCCCCCCCTCAGTTCCTGAGTCCCAGGGCCAGCCTGGGCTGGGCAAGGCTTGTGGCCCAGACCTCCTGATTTTGGGGTTAGATTGAGGGGCTGTGCCCCCCTCCCCAGTGCTGGGCTGGGGCCCAAGAGCTCAGCTTGCCCTTGCTGGGGCTGAACACAGCTCTCATGTTCACTGGAACCTCAGGATGCCCTTTAATTTTTAATGCTTCAATAAAACAGTAATTACAAACACTGGAATTGGTGTTTTTTAAGCAGAAAGTATTAACTTCCCAGGGGTTAATTATTCAACAGAAATTAAGGGAAGTGGGGCTGGATCCTGCTGGTTTTTCCTGGTCCCCATCTGCTTTGCAGGGAGGAGGGCTGGGGGCAGGATGGAGCCCATCTCTGGTGCCTCAGGGCTCCCCAGAGCCTTAAAAACCCAGGGTAGAGGTTTGGGGGGCACCAATGGGCTGGGCTGGGTCAGGATGAGTAGAGGTCTGGGGGGCAGAAGGATTCCCCACTCTAAATGGCTCCTTCTCCATTCCCTGCAGGGTTTCCAGGCAGGGCAGTGCAGGATCCCAGCTCTGGGAGGTCAGAGGCTGCTGGGATGGGAATCGATGCCTTGGGGGCTGTGCATTAACTCCAGCAGGGACCCCAGGGCAGGTGGCACCTCAGGAGGTGACACCATCACTCAGTGGCTGCCCCTTGTGACCCCCATCCAGTGCCTGCACCCATCCCCTGACCAGAAGGGGTTTCAGGAACTCCCAGCCTTTGTTTTCTGGAGTTTTCTGCAGCCTGGGTTTTGCTCTGAGCTCCCTGGGAAGGTTTCAGGCTTGCTTTTAATAACTCTGCTCCAGCACGGTGTAGTTTAGAGCACCTTTGCTGGGGAATGGTCTGTGGAGAGCAGGAGAGCTCCCAGGGCTGCTGAAATCCAGCAAAGCAGCTGGAGCCCTGGCAAAGCTTGTGGATTTGGGCTGGCTGGTTTTGGACTCCCACCTGCACGGGGCAGCAGTGGGGCTGGGAGTGGCTCCATGGAGGAGGGCAGGGGATGGGGAAACAGGGATAAAATATTCCCTGTGAGGAGTGGTGGGGGTTTGGGGGATCCTTGTGCTGGCGTTTCCCAGGTTCTTGCACCCATATCTCACACCTCAGCCCTTTCCCCACATCCACAAAGCCCCTCTTCCATAAAAGGCACCTTTTGCATTTTCCCATCCTAAGCCTCGAATCCTCAGGGTGATGGACTTGAGGAGCTGGCGTTGGATGGTGACTCAGGGAACCAAATCATCGCCCTGGAAAAGCAAGTTGTTCTTGTTAATATGAATAGTTAACTTCATAATAACTTCATTGGTAAGCAAACCTGTCTGCAGTGAGAGGCTGAGAACGCAGCGAGGGCTCCTGACGAGGTGGGAATGGCTTTGTCAGGGCCGGGGGATGAGTTGGAGCGAGTGGGGTGGGGATGATGGCTCTGCTGAGGAGGTGCTGGGGATGGGGAAGGAACGCGGACTCATTTGCAAGGGAAATGAAATTACCACCTGCTCTTTCTGCTGTCCTCACAGCGCACAGCCTGATGAGCTCTGCGGGGAGGGGGCTGGAGGGGGTGGCCCTGGGAGCAGCCTGGGGCGGGGACCCTTTCTGCAGGAGCAGGACCTCACACAGATGGGGCAGCTGCAGCCCCCCGAGGGCTCTGGGCTGATCCCCTGCCCACCCTGAAGGTTCTGGGCTGATCCCCTGCCCACCCCGAGGGGCCTGGGGTGATCCCCTGCCCACCCNATCCCCTGCCCATCCCGAAGGTTCTGGGGTGATCCCCTGCCCACCCTGAAGGTTCTGGGCTGATCCCCTGCCCATCATGAGGGATCTGGGTTGATCCCCTGCCCACCCTGAAGGTTCTGGGTTGATCCCCTGCCCATAGGGTGGCCCTGCTGTCCCCTTTGCCCCCACTCTGCTCGGAGCCTCACCCTGCTCTGGTCAGGCTGTGTTTAGGGGAGGTCACAGCAGTGAAGGGGGGTCAGTCACCCCTGGAAGAGGGGTGGTGGGTGAGGGCAGGAGATGCTGCTGATCCAGGTGGGATCTCCACTGGGGCAGTGAATCCCCGGTGATGCCCAGGGCTGTCACACTGTGATGCTGCTGTCACACTGTGATGCTGCTGTCACACAGATCCGTGTCCCCAAGTGGGTCTCAGCACGTGGGATGGTGGCTTTGGCACGTGCTGGGAATGTGGGGATCTCCTGCCTGTGGTGGGGCACCAGGAGCATCCCTTGGGGCACAGGGCAGTGCCTGCTGCTGAGGACAGGCTGGAACCAGCTTCCTCCCCGAGCTGGGGACACTGCTCTTCCATCGTGCAAATATTTCCTCATTCCCATCCCATAAAAAAAGCCATCGGTTCTTCCTAGATGGGAACACAACTCCCTGGTCTCTGTTTCTGTCTGCTGGCCTGGGAAAAGAAGGGAATTGGGCTTGGAGGAGGAGCAGGGGTGAGGGAAGCGGTGATTTAAGTGTCTCACTTAATGAGTTGTGGCGGTGCTGGCCGGGTGAGAGACCCGGCTGCTCCTGCCGGCTCCACAGAGGGAGTTCACAGCTCTGCCACCAATCATTTGGGGCGTTTTATTCGGGTCTAACTTTGATTTAACTTCACTAGATTATAAAGAACTAAAAGTCATTCCAAGGCACTTTATTCAGAGGGGGAAAGAAAAAAAAAACAAAAAAAGCCCAAACGGGGTAGTTTGATGTCAGAATGATTTTCCACTCCTTCAAAATAATCTCACAAAACTGACCCAGATTTTACAAGGCACTCCAGCTATCAAAGACCTGCCTGCCTGTGCAGGAGATGGGTTTGTAAAATATATATATATTTTTTTTT
Source organism: Drymodes brunneopygia (assembly GCA_013400955.1). Lineage (NCBI taxonomy): Eukaryota > Metazoa > Chordata > Aves > Passeriformes > Petroicidae > Drymodes > Drymodes brunneopygia. The sequence goes on along the minus strand of VZTZ01002497.1, from coordinate 109,367 downwards.
CCCCCTCAGTAATTTCACAGAACCTGTCCCTCGCCTCATTCCTGTGGGATCGGTATGGGTGTGATGCTTTGTGGGAAACACGGTGCAGCCTCGTGGCTCATCCCTGAGCTGAAAGCTGCTGTGATGCTCCCAGGAATGAGGTGAGATGCTCTGGGGAGAGGCTGCGGAGTGCCCTCATGTGTGGGGAGAATGGAAAGCCCCAGGTCACAGCCGGGTGTGACAGCAGTGCCCTGCCCCAGCTGCCTCCTGCAGGAGCCTGAACTTGGTTTTTGGGCAGCTCAGGCTGACTCAGGTGTGGGTGGAGACGAGCAGGGGATGAGCAATTATTGGTGATGTGCTCTGAAGCTGCCTGGGGTGGCAGGGGGAGCTGTGAGCTCCCGTTTGGGAGAGGCTGATGGAGAGGTTGGGTTAATTGCTGCCTCCTTGTTTATTCAGTTGATTGGTTGGGTGCTGGAGAAGAAGGAAAAGGCAGCCCTGGGCCGAGAACAGAGAACAGGCAGGGCTGGCTGGCTCTGTGCCCCTGGCCATGGAGGGACCCGTGCTGCCCACTGCCCTGACTCGCCACGATTGTCCCAATTTCCACGAGTTAATGATGATTGTGAATGGATCTGGCTGATCATCCCGGGGTGCTGCAGCTCTGGGGGCTGGAGGGAGCAGGGGAGAGCTGTGGGAGCGATTCCAGCAGCTCCCAGCTCAAAGCCCAGCTCAAAGCCCAGCTCAGCCCGGGGTCTGGCATCTGTGTGTGCAGAGTGGCAGAAAGCACAGCTGTGGGGAGGTGTCAGTGGGCATGGGGATGGTTTGGGGACATGTGCCAGGCTGCTCACCCACCTGGGCCGTGTCCTGCTCATGAGAATCCAAACAGTGATGGAGACAGAGCCCAGGAGCACCAAGGGGACTTTGACAATGACACAGAATGCCAGGAGAAGGGGGAATGGCTTCACTGCCAGAGGGCAGGGATGGATGGGGTACTGGGAAGGAATTGTTCCCTGGGAGGGTGGGGAGGCTCTGGCACAGGGTGCCCAGAGAAGCTGTGGCTTGTTGTCCTGATTTTTCTAGAGTGCTGTGTTTATAGTTGGTAGCAAAGGTTCTCACAGATTTTGTGTAAACAATCCATGTTTCTATAACCGGCCAAGGATTGTTTTGTGCTTTGGATGTTGTTTTTCATTCTTCTTTCTGGGCTGGAGAATGTGATGGGCTGTGTTTCTCACCTATGGAATTGGAGAGGTGGCAACCTCTTTGTCCAATCCATAACTGTCTGTAAAAAGGTATAAATATAAGAATAAAGAGAGGCTGGGGCTCTTTTTGCTCTCTGCCCGGCCTTGGTGGCTGAGCTCCTGAGTTACCTGATTGTTTCGTGTCCGACAGAGCGACAGTGGCTGCCCCTGGATCCCTGGAGGTGGATCCCTGGCAGTGTCCAAGGCCAGGCTGGATGGGGCTTGGAGCAGCCTGGGACAGCAGGAGGTGTCCCTGCCCAGGAATGAGATGAGCTTTAGGCTCCCTTCCAACCCAAAGCACTCCATGATTCTGTGCCTCTAGCAGATAAAGATGCATGGATGTTTCCAAAGGAGGCTGCTGTAGGCAGGTGCAAAGTAGGCAGTTACCTTCCAAAAATGGGGAGGTGGAGAGAGAGAGGAAGATAGAGAGGAGCCAGATGAAAGCAGGGGCTGTGCCAAAAGTGCCTTCTATTTATGATCACACAAGGACAACAATAATCCCCACAGCCACGAGCACATAAAAATTGATTCTTTCCTGAAGAGATTGATGGATTCGTGGTCAGGACATACTCTCTGATCCTGCTGCCCTCAACACTGCTGGAATTTATGGAGATGGTGTGTGTTCCTCTGTAGAGGTCTAAATGGCTTCTCAGAAAGCAACCACTTTCAGTGCTGACCTGGGGTCCCAGGAAGTTGCTGTAAATAAGGGAAATGCCTCCTCCAGCTGCTGGGCTGTGCACCCACAGGTGAGCAGCTGCCTGCTGGGGCCCAAGGCTCTTCATCCTGCCCCAAATCCCAGCCTGAGGTGAGGGGGGTGATGCTCACCCCACACACATCTCTGCTCCTGCCCAAAATCTTTTGTGCTCCTGCCCAAAACCTCGGACAGGTGACATTTGTGGGGGTCACATCCCCCCCAAGGCCAGCACAGAGCTGTGTGATGCAGACCCTGTGAGGCTGAAGGCTCTTTCAGTCTGTCCCAGTGCTGCTGTGGGAGGGAAGAAGGGGCTGAGCATTTCCAAATCCTCCATCTCCTTCCCCAGCTCTTCCCAAGCTCATCTCACCACTCTGATGTCAGCTGGAAATCTCCTCCACTTCTTTATTTTAAAAATACCCAGCTCTAAAAGCCGTGGTGTTTGAAACCACTTTGTTTCCCACAAGTGGCAGGAAGCTACCGAACAAAGCCCATTTATTTTTCACAGCCTCATCCCTGCAGCTCTTAAATCCTCAGCACTCCTGAATTCCTGGGGAGTTTGCTGGGTAGAGCCGGGCCCTGTGAGCACAGAGCACACTCTGCAATATCCCTGTGAGTGGTTTGCACCCTGGATCTCCCATCTGGTGAGCAAGCAGCTTTAGGTGTGCACACAAGGCCTTTCTGCATGTGCTTCTGCACAGTTTGGATGCTCTGAGTGTGTTCCAGTCACTGCTGCCACACCAAGGGATCCCAGCAGCCAGGGAGGGATGGGCTGGCAGGGATGTGCAAAGGGAATCGATGCCAGGCTTTTTAACAACCACACAGGTATTGACCAAAGCTTTTCAAGGGCCTTTCAGGCAGCACTGGGCTGGCTCTGTGTGATGTGATGGGTTTGTTATGCTGGGAATGGGGAGCTGTGGAAGTGCTCAGAGAGTGTTTGGTGTTTGCCCTCGCTGTGTCCAGAGTGCTTCTCCAAACATTGTGAGCTTGGGTTGTGGCACTGGAACAGCTGCTCTGCTCTGGGCTCTGCTCCTGTGCTCCTGCATTCCCTCCCCAGGGAGGATCCTGGTGGGCTTCCTTCACCTCTGGTGTCTGTGCTGCCTCCAGCCAGCCCCTCGTGCTGCTGCAGGTGGTGAAAGGATGGGAAACAGGGAGAGGGTGAACAGGGAGAGGAGCCCCCAGGGTCAGCTGGAAAGCAGCTCAGAGCCAGGAGAGGTGAAAAATGAAGCAGCCTGAGCACGGGCAGGATTGTCACGTTCAGAAATCTTGGTGGGAGGTGCCCCTGTAGCTTTGCCAGTGGTGCCACTCACCTGCCAGCTCGGTGTGGGCTCCCTGGCCCTGCACACCCGGGGCAGCTTTGGGATGGGATCATTGGTGCCTTGGAGTGGCTGCCTGCAACAGAGGCTAGAGAGAGTTAAGAGAATAAAGTGGGTATTTATTAAAAGCCTTCAATAGATGCACCTTGGGCAGTGCAGGAGCCTCCCAGAGGCCGCACCCAAGCTGGACAATGGGCACGAGGTTTTCAGACAGAGATGAGTTTGGTCTATTTGCATATCAGGGGTTAATTGTCCAATTACAGCTTCAGGTAATGAGGTCACATTCCCCCAGTTTGCTGCTCCCCAATTCACTTTTGTTTATCCTTTTTGGGTCCTGAGGCTGTGGGGTGTCCTTGGATCACAGCCTCAGAGGGATTGCTTGGTCTGACCAAAATGTGAAGACAGGAACTACACTGTATATGGAGTTTAGAGCTGTGTACTAGTGCAGGACAGGATTTGAAAACTATAAAAGCTAAAAACTTAAGGCATCACCATCCCCATGATGTCCCCCCAGCTGCCCTGGAACAAGGATCCCCTCCCGTGCCCAAGGACCCTCCAAATCTGCCTTCAGGTGGGGGGAAGGCAGGCACTGGACTCGACCCCCTCCTTGACCCAAATTCCAGCCTCCTTGGAGCAGTGCTGAGCTTCCTCTGAGGCCACACAGCAACCCTTGCACACAGACACTGCCTTGGGGAGGCTGTTGCCTTTTCCCAGCTTTCCTGGCTGGAAAATGCTGCTGTGGGATTTGCTGCTGCCTCCCTCCCTCCCTGCAGCAGTGCTGAACATCCTCACCCAGGGATCACCTCCTCCACACATCCTGCTGCCCTTTGGCTCCATGCTTTTGGGTCCTGCTGGGAAGCACAAACCAGGATCACAAAGCAGCAGCAGCAAGAGGGAAATGCCAGGGAGTCCTGGGCAGCCTTGGGCTTTAAAATGCTGTTTTTTCTCATCCCCTGGTATCCCCCTGCTCAGAACAAACCCTTCCAGCGCTGAGCAGCAATCCCACACAAATCCTCTGCTACAAGGCTGCTTCCCAGAGGGGCTTTGACCAACGCTGGGTGGAGTCTGGTGACTCCTGCTCTGGCTCCCAGTGCATCCCAGCACCAAAGAGCCCAGCATTTCATCTGCCCTTTGGGAGCAGCCCTGGCAGGAGTGAGCACAGGTCACCAGTGTGGCTCAGTGCTCCCTGCCAGGCTGGCAAACAGGCTCTTGCTCCCAGTTTAACCTCCTCCTCCTCCTCCCTACACAGGAGTAAACAGAAAAACTCTTCTCCCCTTCACCTCCAGCCCTGCCTTCCCAAGCTGTGGCTGCCAGATGGCAGCGAGCAGAGGCTGCTCTGCCCCTCTCTGCTGCTGCCAGGGCAGGGGAGGCTCTTCCCAGCCTCTCTCCAGTGCTTGGCTCCATCTGCAGCAGGAGCCCAGGGGCTGGGCCAGTTGCTCAAGGCTCTGCCTGGATGAGCAGCATCCTTGCTAAGTGTAAAATTGGAAGCAAAGGGGAGCTGGATGAGAGGCAAGGGGGGTATGTGAACGTGCTGCCTCCCTTGCATGCAGCCAGGGCTCGTCTCCAGAGGACTGCCTCTCTTCTCGAGCTCCTCTGGCTTTTTCCAGTGTCTTTTGATGGGTGTTAAAAGCAGCCTGGCCTCAGAAGATGCTGCTCATAGATTTATAGGTGCTGTAAGTTACCTGCTGCAGGAGGCCCAGCACGGATGTCTGCTGCCTGCAAATGCTGGTTTGTTCATTTTCTTGGAGGCTGTGGCAGCTTCACAAGGTTTTGATGAGCCAGGGAAAGCTCAAATCCTGGGCAGGATTGACCAGGGAAGGCTCAGGCAGCTGTGAATCCTCATGGGATGGCTGCTGGTCCCAGTGTCACTGCCCTCAGAAGGAAGGGGACACAGGGGGGCCCTGCCCATCACCTTCCCCTTGGGGCTGAGCCCATGGCCATAGCCAGCTGTGGGGATGTCACTGTGTGCTTTCACCCTGAGCCACATGAAGACCACCCAGGGTGGGGGAATCTGTCACCCATAGTAGGAAATAATCCAATTTGCCCCACTTGTTCAAATTTGATTTATTTGTGAACAGCTTTTTTCAAACTGGAAAATGGGGGAAAGCATCCCGAGCTTTCCCAGAGCAGGAGATGCTGAGGAAATGCTCTGTGCAATGTGGTGATAGCTCAGAGCTGCCTTCCCTGGAGCTCAGCTCAGCTCTGTGAGCAGCAGAGGGACCAGACCCTGCACTGCAGAGTGGTTGGGGAGCCCTTCCCTGCTGTTTCCCAGTTTCAAATGAAAGCTGGGATGCTGCAGGAGGCAGTGCTGGTGCCCATGGCAGTGTGCAAAGTGCTGCTTTGGCAGCCCCCACAGGATCCCCAGCTTGAGGGCTGGGACCCATCACAGGAGGAAAAACAAAATCGTGTCTGTGTCAAAAGCAAGAACTGACTCTGTTCTGCTGATTTCCCAGGTGAGACCTCTGCCAGTGTTTAAAAAGGATAAATGAGATGGCCTGGATAATTACAGGCCTGTCAGCTCCACTTCGATCCCAGGCAAACTGATGGAGTGGCTGATGTGGGAATTGATTAATGAAGAATTAAAAGAGAATAACATCAGTAAATGAAAGGAAAGGCCTCGGTGTCTATCAACAGGTTGAAGGCAGTAGGATTTGCACAAGCAGCTTTTTGGGGCAGAGCTGCCTGGTTTGGAGGGAGTGGGTTTGTGTGAGGTGAACACAACAAACAGAGGACAAACAGAGTGGACATCAGAGTGACCAGCCCAGCAGGGCCACAGCTGGATGTCAACATGGGCTGCCAGGTCCCTGTGCCTGTATCTCCATCCCATCCCAGCTTCAGCCTGTGCCCCTCTGGACAAGCTGAGCTCCTTCCAGCATTGTCACATCCTCCTGGCCACGTGTGGACACAGCAGAGCTGCTGCAGGCCAGCAGGGCACAGAGAACACCAGGGAAATGTGTTCCTGCCCTGTTTGTGCCAGCACTGCCAATCCCCCCATGCTGCTGTGGTCTCCTGGCAGGCAGGAAGGGATGGATGTCAGCATCCAAGGGATGTCAGCATCCATGCAGGATCCATCCCAGTGCTGGCTGCAGTGCTTGCCTCCCTCTCCAGTTGCCATAGGAACAGACGAGGGCCTTTAAAGCATCGCAGTGGGGTGCGTGTCTAGGTCATGCTGTGGAGCAGGCAACCATTTTATAGTGATAATAAATTCAGGGAATTGGGAATTTGGCCGAAGTAGCACGCGAGGAAAGGACTTGAAAAGGCAGAATGGAGATAAATGAATGAAAATGATTTTATGAGGAACAGCCACGCGTTGTGTCAGACCTGACTGAAATCCTTCTCTGGAGTTGAGGTGAGAGGAGCTGGGAACACAGAGTGTAAGGAATTATTTGTCCCTGAAGCCTGAAGATAGAAAGGCAAAGGCAGCACCTGAAAGTGTTTAGGGGTTTCAAACTCCTTCATTACCCTCAGTCCCTGCACTGTCTGGCTGTGAATTACTGCTGGCCAAAGATTTACCGCCCCTCCATTTGCATGACAGGAACCAGAGAGGCTCCAAATCATCGGGGACAGAGCTGGCCAAGCAGAGACAGCCCTGTGAAGGTCATTGAGAATCTGCTGGAAGTGTCTGCACAGGGGGATGGAGCTGGATGGCCTGGGGGAGCTCTGCAGGTCCCTGAAGGTCTCCTCAAGCACTGCAGGGCTGAGAGGGGTCTGGAACGTCCCCTGGGATCTCAACTGGTGTTGGGAGCAGGTTGATTTCTGGAGCTCTCACCCACATGTTCACACTTGGCTGATGTTCTCCTGCTTTGTGGTGTGGAGCTGCTCTCCTGCTCTGGCCTGGGGGAGCTCTGCAAGTCCCTGAAGGTCTCCCCAAGCAGTGCAGGGTTTGGGGGTCTGGGATGTCCCCTGGTGTCGCCCTGATTTTTCTAGAGTGCTGTGTTTATAGTTGGTAGCAAAGGTTCTCACAGATTTTGTGTAAACAATCCATGTTTCTATAACCGGCCAAGGATTGTTTTGTACTTTGGGTGTTGTTTTTCATTCTCTTTTCTGGGGTGGAGAATGTGATGGGCTGTGTTTCTCACCTATGGAATTTCAGAGGTCGCAATCCCCCCGTCCAATCCATAACTGTCTGTAAAAAGGTATAAATATAAGAATAAAGAGAGGCTGGGGCTCTTTTGCTCTCTGCCTGGCCTTGGTGACTGAGCTCCTGGAGCTGCCTGATTGTTTCGTGTCCAACCCTGCAACACCCTGGGATCTCAGCTGGTGTTGGGAGCAGGTTGGACTCTGGAGCTCTCACCCACATGTTCACACTTGGCTGATGTTCTCCTGCTTTGTGGTGTGGAGCTGCTCTCCTGCCCCAGCCTGGGATGCTGTGTGGGTGCTTCCCACCATCCTGGCAAATTCCCTCCCTCTCACACCAGACCCATGAGCTGTGCAGCATCTTCCTGGCTTTGTTTCTCCTGCCTGGTGAAGCAGAAGTGAAAACTCTCTGCCAGAATGTTCTTAGCTGACAGAGCCCGTCCCATCTCTGTTAACAGCAGCTTTAACACACCCAGTTTCACTGCAAGGGTGTGGCAGCAGGAGAACACGTGGGCAGTGGGTGTGGCAGGTCACTGACCCTTGGCAGCAGTGTCCTCACACCCGCTAATGAATTGGGGGGCTGAAAATGGGTGGAATCAGGCATATCAGGCAATCTTTGTGCTTTCCCAGCCCTTGGAGCTGTGGGGAGATGCAGAGCCCCTGCTTGCCCCAGCCTGGCACTGCTGGCATGGCACAGGGAGCCCTGGGAAGCCCATGCAAGGTGTCCCCCCTCCCCAGAACCCTCCCCATCCTTCTCCTAACTGAGCTGGGACTCGAAACTTGTTTTGTGTCACCGTGTCCTGCTGGCTTCGAGCAGCAGAATTCCTCACGCTGATTTAATCCCCTTGTCACGTCAGACAAGTTTGGGTTATTTTGGGCACGGCTAAAGGGTGCCAATTTGTACCTCCTGGCAGCACAAGGCCCGTGCTTTGCCTCAGCACTTGTTCTTGGCAAGACAAAGAAAGCCTTGAGCTGGTGCCTCACACGGCAAACCAGGCTCATGTGGGACCTGGGACATCTGGTGCCGGTGCTGCTGCTTTCAGCTGCTGCCCAGCTTGGTTTAACAAGGTGGTGGGAAGAACTTGGAAATGACTGAGCTGGGATGTGGCCAGAGCCCAAGTCAGGCAGGCACCAAAAGCTGCAGCAGCTCCTGGAGCAGAGACCTGTCTGTGAGCTCTGCTCCCTCCTGGGGAGCTGCAAAGGGGCCTCTGACCCCTCCCAGGCACTGAATATCTGCCTGGGGGCTCCAGCAGAAGGGATTGGACTCTCCTTGTCCTTCTGTGGTCCCACCCACAGCCCTGGCTACAGGACACCTTCCCCTGTGCTGGCTGGAGCCATCTCCTCTCTCTCCTGGGGTCAGGAGGATGATGGGGAGAAGGGATGAAGCTCAGGTGCAGGAGGATGATGGGGAGAAGGGATGAAGCTCAGGTGCAGGAGGATGATGGGGAGAAGGGATGAAGCTGAGGTGCAGGAGGATGATGGGGAGAAGGGATGAAGCTGAGGTGCAGGAGGATGATGGGGAGAAGGGATGAAGCTCACGTGCTCAGGTCTCCTTTTGGAACCATGGCAGGCACAGCTCTGTGTGGTCCCAGTGCAGGCACTGGGTTCAAATGGGGCTGGAGACTGGCCCTGCCCCCCTGTGCCCTGTGCCCAGCTCAGGGCCTGGGGCACACAGTGACTCCTGTGGGCAGGGGTGGCCCTGTCCCTTGGCTGTCCCCAAGCAGGGAGGCTATGGGGCAGTCCTGTGCCAGCCATGGGATCATTAGGGGTGGAAAGGATCTCTCAGACCCTCGTGTCCCAGTGTCACCCCAGCTCCTGGAGCCAGCCTGGCTGTTGGAGTGTGGGTGCCTCTCCCCAAGGAGATGGCAGCGTTTTTGGGATTTCTGTCTCTGGCCTGGGTGAGCTGCTCAGAGATTGCCTCTCCCCACACCCAGCATCTGCCAAAACCCTGTTTGCATGCAGCAATCGATGCCAGGGCAGGAGGCTGTGCCACACGTGGCTGCCTGGGGGAGCTGCAGTGTCCCCACTCCCCAAGTGGGTGTCACCAGGGAGGCCCTGGGGTCTCTCAGCTGGCTGACAATGGGAGATGCCCCTCTGAACCCCCTGCCTGTCCCAGCAGGTGCTGGGAGCTATTCCCAAACAAACAACAGCACAGGGCACCTCATGCTGCTCTCAGCCCAGCCCTTCCCTTGGAACAGGAGTGGGGAAGGGGAATGTTTGCTCTATTTTGGGATTTCTGTGCTCCGGAAAGCTTCTCCAACTGCACAGAGTGTCTGCTGCTATTCTGAGGTCCCTTCCCTTCCCTGCCATCCCCAGAGGCTCCTCGCTGAGCAGTGGAATAGAAAACAACACATTATTGCTACATTTTGCTGAGCTTCTCTGTTTCATAGGAAAGAAAGCTGCTCTGGCTTGCTGGGGAGTGGGGGAGTGCTCTGGAAGGAGGCAAAGCCAGAGATGCCAGCAAGGAATTGGATTTTTTCCTGAGTGCCTTCCCAGGATGCTGCCACAGCCAGTGGGGAGTGCCCACCATGACCCTGCATGCCCTCTGGGCTGCCCCAGCTCCTGCTAAAATCCAAAATCCTCTCTTCAGAAGTCTTTCTATCCATTCCATCTTCCTTAAAAGCACTGGGAAGGACCCTGGGAGCCTGGCATGGAGAGATGTGGAGCCTGGCATGGGGGAATGTGGAGCTCTCACAGCTCCCCAGCTGTGGGAAACCCACAAGTGGTGGCAAATCCAGGTGTTGAGGGGTCCTGGCATGGGTGATGCTGTGGGGCTTTGTGATCCCAGGGCTCCCCAGAGCATCCCAGCAGCAGGAAGGTGGATCCATCTCCCTTCCAGGAGGGCTGGATTTCCAGCTGGGACACTGCCCTGGGGCTGGCACACAACTGCTGCCCCTCCTCTCCTCATCCTGCCTGTGGGATGCCTGCTTGGGAGGATCCCTGTTAACATCTCCCTGCAAAACTTGCATTTCCTACCCATAAATATCTCGGGAAGGGATGGATTTGGTGACTGCAGGGGGCCGGGATCCCATTCCTCCACCCCAGTGCCTGAACACCACGGGATGTGCAGCAAAATGGAGCATCAATCAGCATTCTGCTGCTTTTCTGTGCCCCTGGCTCTCCCCAAATCCCAGCTTTCTCTCCTTGACCCTGGCATTCAGGAGCTGCTGTGGGATAAGTGCCTTTCCAAGCATGTGATGTGGGGCTGGGACTGGGGATGATTGAGTGACCTGGGCAGCTTTGGGCTCTTGTCATTTGGATTTTTTTAATCCATTCCAGGCACTTGTAATTTAGGGTTTTTTTTAATCCATGAGAGTTCAGCCCCATCCTGAGGTCCCCTGCCACTGTCCCACCATTTCCAGCTCCATCCCTCACCCTTCCCAAGCTTTTCCTGGGATGGAAGGAGTTGAAAGCTGAAAATCCAGAGATGATTTATTTCAGCCACCTCTTTTAACGATGCTTTGAGTGAGCAGAGCAGAAAGCTTGGTTTAAATTACCAGCTTTTAATCTTGTTTCTCATTTGTGTGTTTTATTTATTCCCATAACTTGATTCTTTATTGGTAACCACCAACCTGCAGCTTTGATTCTTCTAAAGCTCCTCTGTTTTGCTAAACAGAAGGAAACACTTTGCATGTGGGAGGTTACTTGAGCAATTATGTAGCTTAATGTACGTTTACAGCAGTTCTTTGTGTTTGCATTTTATTATGTTATAATTTAAGGAATGATGCATTTTTTCTTTATGAGATGATTATTAAGTTTGGGCTCACACCGTGTGCCATGCTCTATTTGGATGGAAATTGGTTTTCAGTTTTAGATGCCCAAAAACCAGTACCAAAAAATGGGTTTTATTTGTTAAATAAAACCATTTAAAATGTGCTAGCCACAAATGAAAAAATTAGCTTATCTGAGCGTGCATTTAAAGCTGATTTGCTAAACAAGATAAGCACTATCCACCAGGAGGGAGCTGAGTGCTTTGTTCCCACTTTTTATATTCTTTATGGCTCTAAAATTAATTTAGTACTTAAGTTTTATTCACGAGCAGGAAAACGAAAAAGGAGCTTTTCCACTTTTCCCCATCCCAAATTCCTAGGGTTTGCAATGACTTAAATTACTGGGAAATGTTAATGCAGAAGGAATTTATTTTGCCTACAGTTTGGGGGGTAGGGATGCTGGGAGGTGCTGGATCCACTCCTTCAGCCACTAAAACATGCATGGTTTTAGAGCTTCTTTACAGAGCTGACAGCACCCATGTGCTGCCTGATGTTTTTATACAAGCTACTTAAATTACAGCAGGATTCCTCTCAACAATAAACTCAATTTTTAATTTTTAAAAAAATTTCAGGTAAGAAGAAACCACTCTGAAACTGGAAACACTCCAAAAATAAAGGTGGAGAGCTGTGGCAGAGCAGGCAGGGAGCACTTCAGCCCCCAGTCTTTCCAGGCACAGAGAATTATTATTATTATGTGCCTTGCCACAGCACTGAGTCCAGTCCATAACTTCTCGTTCTCCTTCCCGGGAAAGGGAATTTTTCCCCATTTGCAGGTCAGAGCCGACAGTAATTGCCCACTACTGCCTGCTCAGGGCTCTCACTGTAACAATCCCACACAAAATAAATGGCCCTGTGCTGTTATCAGCAGTTTTCTGCCCGGCAGATCCGAGGGGTTTTGTTATCTCAAGGAAAAGAATTCCGCGGATTGCACATAAACAGGGACAGGGCCATCCCAATAAAGATAACGGATTATGTGCATCGTGCCCATAAAAACGCCCCCAGGGTGGGCGAGATGTCCTTTTTGGAGAGGCTGGAGCTGTTTCGGGGCACATCCTGCGGTGGCTGATGCTGGAATGGCATTTCCAGGGATGCTACGGGAGCAGCCCCGGTCCCCATCGCACCCCGGGGATGTTTTGGGAGCTCCTGGTGGCTCTGGCTGCAGAGGCACCATCTGCCTCCATCCCTGGGCATCGCTCCCGCTGCAAAAATTTAATAATGAGGAAAGGCAAAAGGAGGGAAACAGGAAAACAAGACATTTCTGTTCTGGCAGCAGTTCCGTGTGTATCTATCACCAACGCTGCTTTATGAGCTCCAGTCCTACTGGCATAATTTTTTTTTTTAAATCCCTTTTCCAGAGTAATTGCTGTTTGTTTTGTCATTTCTCAGTGGACAATTACAGTTCAAAAACAAGAGTGCCTTTGAAGATTGCGGGGAGCGGCGGGCGAGGCTTCATTAACACGCTATTAATGCTCCATCGAAACTCGCTTGAACTCCACCTGCCTGGGGCCTGGGACGGAAAAATCTGGCTTTGCAAAGCGAGGATTATTTGATCTATTTAAAATACTCACAGTATGGTCTCCTGGATACATTTCAACGTCAGCAGTTTGGGAAGCTGAAATATCTCCTGTAGGTTTGTGCCGTTACTTGATCATTCAAAAAAAAATTCATTGCAAAGAATAATCCTCTTTTTTTTTTTTTTTTTTTTTTTTTTTTTTCCTTTT
>VZTZ01002497.1:69833-96087 GCA_013400955.1 Drymodes brunneopygia | reverse complement strand
CCATCCATCCATCCATCCATCCATCCCCCATCCATCCATCCACCCATCCGTCCATCCATCCATCCATCCATCCATCCATCCATCCATCCCCCATCCATCCATCCATCCATCCATCCATCCATCCGTCCACCCATCCATCCCTCTGAGGTTACTCTGCTGTTTCATTGTTCATCAGGAACATTCTTCCTTAATTAATATTATCCATCATCCATGAGTGAGGCTGTTTGCTGGGAGCTGCTGCCAGAGCCAGGCCCTGCTCCTGACTCTGCTCCCAGCTGGGTTTGGGAAGGTTCCACCATCCCAAGCTCCAGCTCCAGCTCCAGACCGGGAGCCCAGAGCTCAAGAATCACTTCTATTAAAGATGCAACATGGCTCTAGACTCATGTTCCGGGCTAAAGAGCTTTCCCTAAAGGGAAGGAAGGGTTTTCTTTCTGCTGTGCAAGCAGGGAAGGTGGCCCTGAGCAGGAAGGTGTTTGCCCAAGGCTTTGGGGCTGGCACCCAGCACTGGTGGGAGCAGGGCAGTGAAGGGCTGCATCCCTGGACATGCTGGGCTGGGATGCTTGGCTGTTCCAGCCCTCCAGGGGAGCTTGGGCAGGATGGGGCAGCAGCAGCAGGGCTTACTTTGTGTGTAGGCACCAGATTTTGGCCACTTTCCTGTGATTTCCAGCCCACTCCTATCGCAAAGTTCCACCCTGGAGCCCTCTGAGCATGGCTGGGCAGGGGATGGAAAAGGAGAAGGGAGCTGCAGGGAAACAGCTGCCATTAATGAAGCCATTCTTTTAAACCTGGAAAAGCTCCCTCCAGTCCACCTGAGGAGGCTTGAGAGAGGCTGTGCAGGAGAGAGGGGAGCAGCCCTGGAATGACGCCCTGGAATTACGGCGCAGTAATTGCTCGGTACTTACAGGCCAGGTCTAGGAGATCTCAGAGTCGTAACTCATTGGAAAGATATTGAGCTCTCATCACAAAGAGGAAATATGGTCTCTAAACAGGCAGCTAATGGCGTGCAATTTATCTGATGGCAAATCACCCACGTTCATTACTCTGCAGCACAGCCAGAAAGAGAAATACAGAATTAGCTGAAGGAGAGAGGGAAGGAGGGAAGGACACATTTCCTTCCAGTGTTTCCTTCAAGGTGGCTCCTGGAATTAGGGTGGCAGCTCTTTGTACCCAGGGCTGCTGCCAGCACAACCCAGCCAGGAAAACCTGCTTTATGTACATCTTCCTCCCTGGAGACAAAAAAAAAAAAGTTTTCTGTTATTATTTTCACACTGTTGAGAGTTCTTTTTGAGAAAAGCCTTAACACTCATCCAGGAAAACCTCTGACTGGTGGAATTTTTATTGTTCTTGCTCATCTTTACCAGAGCTGTGGCTCCAGGAGTGAACAAAGACCAGATCCCTTTTATGCCTTTCCAGCTCCTGAGAGTCGCCGTGCTGAGGTTGGGAATGTCTTCCAGCTTCCTCTGCTTTACAGCTTCCTTCCTCTCCACTTCTTTTACTCTCTTCCAGGTTATTTTTGGCAGAGGAAATGGCTCCCTGGCTGCACCAGGCTTTTCCTGAGGGTTGGGTGATGTTTTCCAAGCACTGATATGGGTGCCCAGTGAGGGGACTGCTCTGCAGGAGATGCTGGGTGAGGAACAGCCCGCCTGGGCACCCCCAGAAAACAACCACAGCCTCTCCATCCATCATCCTCCATGTAAAGAGAGATCTGATCCATCCCTGTGTGCCTTAGGAGCTGTGCTTTCCCTTTGCAGAGCCAAGTGGAGCTGTCTGAAGCAGATCCCAGATGGGGAGGAGGGGGAATGTGAAGGGTTTTTCAGGACTGACAGACCATGGACACTTTTCCTTCCTTCTGCTTCAGGGTGGGTTCACAGAATTGTTTAGGTTGGAAAAGGTCTCTAAACCCATGGAGTCCAACCATTAACCCAACACTGCCAGCTCACCACTAACCCATGTCCCTCAGCATCACAGCTGTGCATTTTCTGAGCTCTTGCAGGAATGGTGAATCCACCTCTGCCCTGGGCAGCCTGTTCCAAATGCCTGGCAGCCTTTTCCACAAAGAAATTGTTCCTAATATTGAAATAAACCTTCCCTGGTGCAACTTGGCGCCTTTTCCTCTTGTCCTAGTGCTTGTTATGTGGGAGAAGAGCCTGACCCCACTTGTTCACAGCCTCCTTTCAGGGGCTTGCAGAGCACTTGGAGTTGAAATGTAGCAAAACTCACTGGCTGATCCCGAAAAATCCTCCTTTGTGCCCTGGGCCGCTGTGGAAAGGGCTGAAGGACTGACTCCTGCCCAACACCTGCCCAGGATCCATCCCTCAGCAGCAGCCCCTGGGATTGCTCAGAATTTGCAGGTTGCACACACTGAAAGAAAAAAAATTGCTAATTTTAGTTTGCAGAGCAAGAGCCTTCATCAATTAATTATCCTTCATTGTGGAGTTATGGAGGAAGGTTGGGGGAAAGCTGTAGCACTTTTTAACTCTTAATTTGCCTTTTCTAGATAATCAGGGGGACACAGTGGCTTGGGGGGGGTTTGATAAAGGCTATTGTGGGTTTTGCCTCCTGTTTTCTGATGGCCAACAGGAAGCTATAAACCCCTGAAATAACCTTGGTTTCTTGAGAGGGAATGATTTGCTTCAAAGAATTCCTTCCATTTCCTCCCAGGGTGACAATGAGAATGATCTAGAAACAATGTGAAATCTAATTTTCTGTTAGTCATACACAAAGCACATCCAAGTCATGGCTTCATGCTTGGAAATTTGTCATTTTAATGTGACTGGAGATCCTGCTGCAGTTCTGAGCTGTCACCTGCTGGTGCCAGGGCCAAACCCTTGCTGGGACTTTGCTGCTGCAGTGGCTCAGCCTTGAGCCCCTCTGTAACCCTGAAATTCATCTGATCCTGTGCCTGGAAAAGAAACCAACAGCTCAAGGCATGGCAGGGAGGCACCTTTTCCTTCCTTTGCTTGGCCACCATCTATTTTGGAAGGTGCTCTGCTCCTCTGCAGAGAGGTGGCTGCTGTTTTCTGCTTTTCATCCCCTTACCTCAGATTCCCCAACAATTCCCATCACCTTCCCCTGGGACAGCTGTATTTTGGTGGTGGACAGGTGTCCTTGGAGTCCAGAGGTGGGAATTAATTTAAGATATATTTAGGTGATGGACAGATGCATTTTGGTGATGGACAGATGCCCTCAGAGTCTGGAGATGGGAATTAATAAATGAGGTTAAATCTGGGGGCAATTCCAGCAGTGTTTTCTTGGATATTTCCCTGGCAGGGCTGGCTGCTGGCAGGAGTCCTGCCTGCCTCGGGTCACCACCAGCTGTGAAAATCCACATGGCACCAGCCAAGCTGCCCCAAAGGCTTCCCCACCCCACAGCAGAGACCTCCAAATTCCATCCCCCATCTCACAAATTCCTGCCAAGATTTTTAATCCCCCAGGACTGGGGTTTATGGGACATCAGCAAGGGGTGATGCCCTGGGTGTGTGGGGGGCAGAGGGACAGCCCAGACCCCGGGGACTGCTGGGGAAGGCAGAGGGATGCTGGCACCTGTGGTGGCTGTGTCCCCTCGTCCCAGGAGAGCTGGAGTGGATTCACAACGGGAGCAATGATTTGCAGTGTGTGCCAAGACAGGAACATTAAGAATAAATCACTCATAACTGGGAAGACGATAATAACAGAAGCCTCTGGGGAAATCTGTGCTGCTGAGCAGCAGCTTTTATTATTTTTTTCTTTTTTCACTTCGAGTCACTTAATGAACCCTCATGTTGAAATCTTCAGAAAGACTCACCTTAGGGGGTATTGGGAAATATTGATAAATAGTGTTTGGCACTCCCGGGGCTCTCAGTAAGTGGCACTGACGTTGTCACAGCAGATGGACTGGATGCCTCCAGTTTTTATTTTCCCACCCTCTATGGCTCTTCCTACCTGCAAGGCAGGGTGCAGCAAGAGGTCAGCAACCCCCATCCCAGCACCCACACAGCCTAATTCCCGGGGAAAGGGGCTGTTAGCTCAGCGGGAAGATCCATTTAATCCCAAACTTTCCCAGGAAACAATATATTAGCTGTAAAACAGCTTCCACACTTTATTTGCTGGTAATTTACAGCCCATACTGTGAGACTGTGCAATATTTGCAAGCAATTAAAGAGACGATGACTCAACAACAGCCACCTCGGGTCAGATTTTCAAGTGTTCATCGTTCATAATTAAGAAGGGATTTGGGAAGCAGTGGCTGCTGCCCCACTCCCTGGCACTGCCCTGTCCCGGGAGCTCCTGCCATCGGGCCTTGGGGACTCCGGGCAGATTTGCCACTGGAGGAAAAGGAAATGTTTGTTAAGGATGGGAGGAGTGGTCCCAGGGAGCTGTCGGCAGAGAGAATCAGTACAAGGGGAAGTTTTGGGGTCTGGGGTGGTTCGAGCCACGCCTTGCCAGGGCAGGGAGGGTGAAGGTTCAGGGGCTGCGCTGGCTCTGGCGTGAGTGGAACGAACGCAGGGGAATTTCCATGAAATTCCTGGGGCAGCTGCCCTCTCTCCCATCAGCCCGGCACCTCCCACCCCCCCTCTGGCTGCCTCCGACTCCCTCCGGCTGCCTCCCACCCCGGCTGGGCTGCGGGCGCTGCAGGAAAGCCAGGAGGAATTCTTCAGCTTGGCGAGCGCAGCCCGTGCGGGCAGAGCCGGGATCCTCCCAGCCTGGCCACAGGTGACACCGGGATCCTCCCAGCCTGGCCAGGGGTGACACCGGGATCCTCCCAGCCTGGCCAGGGGTGACACCGGGATCCTCCCAGCCTGGCCAGGGGTGACACCGGGATCCTCCCAGCCCGGCCAGCGGTGACACCGGGATCCTCCCAGCCTGGCCAGCAGTGACACCGGGATCCTCCCACGGAATTCTCCCAGCCTGTCCATCGGGATGATCGGGATTCGGCTCCGGACCGGGAGCCGGCTCTGCCCCCGCTCCAGCTGGGGCTCTGCTGCCAGAGCTCATCACCGTCTGCTTTCCCCGGGAGACACGGCGAGGAAGTGTTTGACTCGGATTTACATCCCTCAGCGGAGATTCTCGCTGTACTTTGGACGTGTGACAAGTCACCGCCGGGGCTGTGACAGCGCAGAGCAGCCGCGGGGGCCGGGCTGGGAAACTGAGGCACTGAAGTGGCACCTTGGCATGGCCCAGCAGAGCCAGTGTCCGTGCCAGCAGCATCCTGGGTGTCACCAGGGCCAGCCCAGACCCCGGACATGGGGCAGTTTGGCTGCTGGGTGGCATCCTGGAGGGATGGAGTGACTGCTCCTCTTCCACCCGAGGGATGCTGTCCCTTCCCTCCCTGCCCATCACATCCCCCACAGCTCCTCGATCCTTCAAACAGCTCCCTTGGCTCCTCTGATGCTCATCCTCTGGGTAACCTTGCTCCAGAGAATGACTCTATTTACCACCTGCTTTTCCCCATCACTGCCTGCAGCAGCCAAACAACACCTGGGAAGGGATGGGGGGCTGGAAAGAGAAAAACTGGGATGGGACCAACATGGAAACACCAGCCTGGGGGAGCAACTGGGCTACAGGGGAGGGTGTCTGGGTGAGGAAGGGTTAATGGCCCCTCCCTGACCCAGAGAGCTGTAAAAGGGAGGGAAATGGGGTTTGCATCTCCTTTCTGTTTTGGGGCAGGGAGGAAGCCAAAGGGAGGTGCTGCTCATGGGCAGTGCAGGGTTAAGGGCTCTCCCATGGTTTTATCCCCCCTGCCCAGGGCTTTCCCCAGCCCCACATTCCCAAGGAGCTTTGGTGCTGCTGGAGGCATCCTGGTGCCTTCAGCTGGAGTTACTGCTGTCCCTGGCACACGTTGCCTCTGGAAAGGTGGAAACCTGTCCCTGGAAACATGGAAAGGCCCCAGGGCCACACTCATGGCTCAGGCACAGGGGAGAGAGCAAACACACACACAGAAGGGAACCCACCTTCCTCTGCCTTGTGTCCCCTGCTGTAAACAAACAGCATTTCACAGCCAGGGATAAAATGCTGGGATAAATCACAGAGCAGGTACAGCTCCCTGGCCACAGCAGGTGGGCAGGGACATCGTCACTCAGCCAAGTTGTCACCCCTCGAGGTGGCTTTGTGCCCTTCCCCTCCTGGGGCTCTCTCCTTTCCAGCCAGGACCTTGTCTGGCAACTTCCAGTGATTCCAGGAAATCCCAGAGCTGGTCCATACAAGAGCTGCTGATTTAGCAGTTTTGCCATAAACCATTCTTCATTGTCTGGATTTCACTGGATAACCCAGGTCCTGTTCAAGAAGTGCTATTTCTTCTGCAGTCAGCTGTATTTTAATAAGTTACATTATGGGTAAAACACCCCCAGAGAAAATCCACGCATTGTTCCATTCATCAGCCACGGCGAGTTCAGAATAAAAATATTCCAAGGTGAGGTAATGTACTGTGACGTTGTGTAAGTTAATTTATAAAGGAATTAACTCTGTTTAGAAGAGAGGATGAAACTTTCTCCAGTCAGCCAGGGTTGGACCAACCGTAAAACAAAATGTACTGGTAGAAAAAAACAGTTCTTCCTTAAAAGATGGGTTGCTTTGGGCATGTATTTTGTTTTTCAAAAGTTCAGGTGCTAAAAGTGTGAGTGGAGTGGAAGTGCAGCTCCCTGAGCTGATGGAGCCTGGGAACTTCTGCTGTTTTGCTGATTCCCATCAGCTGGAGCACTGCTGCCCTGCCTGGCACCCTCGTGGCTGTGAACTGAGTAATGCTGAGGAGAGCTCTGGGATGGCTGAGGCTGCCAGAGCCTTTCCTGGCCTGTGGAATCCCTGTGGAGCTGCCCTGGGATGCTCAGAGCAGTCCCAAGGGCTCTTGGGCTTCAGGCTTCTCCCAAACAAAGCTCACAGGATTTGGCCACCACGAGCATCCCTGAGCACAGCTGTGTGTCCTGTGTGGGCAGTGGGAGCTGCAGGGTGGGGTGCCAGCTGTAAAAGGGCTGGGATGCCATTATCCCAGCAGATTTCCATGCTGCTTTTTGTGGCTGCACTTCCCTGGGTGCCTTTGGGACATGGGGTCTCTGCTGTGAAAGTCCTGGCACCTCCTTGGGCTCCTGTCCCCTCCCCAGCCTGGTGCAGACAGAGATAGGGACACATCCCAAGGTAATGCCTGGCTGGGGACACACATCACACCTTGCTGGGGACAATCCCCACGGGCTTTGGGTCTGGCTGCAGGGATTCCTGATCTCCCACCAGCAACGACAGATGGAGCCAGGAAGGACCCTCCAGGCCTTTTATTCCAGAGAATATTTGCAAATTCTTCCTCCTTATCTGGCAGCTCTCGCCTCAGCTCTGCAGAAGCAGCCAGGAGTCTCTGTTCTGTAGCTATTTTTCACCATAATGATTTATAATAGATGACGAAAATGGAAGTGCTGGAGGAAGAGAGGCCCAGTCTGGGCACTCAGATGGCCCTAATGAAGTCCCATCCAAGTTCCCATTTGTTGTCAGCTATTAATTCTCTCCCCGATTCAGTCCCCAAATTACTTTCCCTAGAAGTGAATCTAAATATGAAAATCAATTAAGAAGGGAACGAGTAGCTACGTCTGGGAGAGGAGGCAAATATAATGACAAATCACCTGGTTCCTTTGGAGCATGCAAATTAACATTTAGAGTGTATTTTGAGGAAGGGGAGCTTGGCAATGCTGCTTCACAGAAAATGCTAGATCAATTTTCCAAGCCCGAGTGCTGGAGATTCTTCAAAGTTACTGAGGGCTCTGTCTTGGGATAAAAATATAAAAAAGGCAAGAAATCAATGCTGATAATTAATTTAGCAGAATCTATTCGTTCTCTCTCCTTCCAGTCAATGCAAAGAGAAAATCATGCAGGAGCTGAATTTTACATTTCCACAGAGATTGTGCCGGGACAAAATGAATAAACGCTCATAAATTAGTTCAAAAGCTCTGCTGTGTTGTTGAAGTGGGGCTTTTTAATTAACTGGGGGAATTTGTCATCACTTTTCCCCCTGCCCTTCAAGGGGAAGCGAGTGCCATCCAACGTGCCTGGGCAGCCCAGCCCTCCAGAGATCCAGCAGCTCCAGGCTGGGATGGGGAAGAGCTTCGAGCTGGAAAATCTCAGTTCCCAGGCTCCTTTCTTCATGTGATTTTTTTTTTGTTGTTGTTGTTTTAGGTCTGGTTTCATCTGGTGCTCAGTTTGATGCACACCTGATGCATTGCAAAGCCCAGCCAACATGAGCTGGCTGAGGGTTTGTGGGATTCAGACTTTTCAGTAGGGCTTGTGACAGGACAGGGATGATGTTTTAAACTAAAAGAGGGTTGGTTCAGACTAGGTGTAAGGAAGAAATTTATTTAGGATGAGGGTGGTGAAACACTGGCACATTTTGTGTTTCTGTAAACAGTTTGGGGGGTTTGTAGAGTTCCTAAATAGTTTAGAGGAGCCTCAGTAAATATTTAAGGAGGTTGAAGGATTGGTGAATAGTTTAGGAAGGTTGCAGGGGTACCAGAGGGGCTGGGATCCTGGAGCAGAGGCAGAGCAGCAGCACATCCTGTGCTCTGTCCAGCAGCAGGCAGAGAGGAGCCACCTTTCAATCATTCAAAACTCATCTTCCCTCCCATTAGCAACAAATGGGAAGTGGATGGATTTGGGAAATGAATCCCCAGGAGGGTACTTGAGTTTAAAACAAAACCTGTCCAGTTAAGTGTATCCTGTGGAAATGGATTTAAATGCTCTGTTCCTCCAAGTTCGGTTCAGTGGGAGAAGATTGCCAGAGAGGAGGGCTGGGCAAAGATGTGAAAGTGGAAAATAAGAGGGGGAAAATGGTCCTGGGCAGGTTTTGCCTTTGGGCTCAGCTTTACTGATGACGAGGGATGAGGGGAGCTGGGGACACACGGCTGCAGCATCAGAATGGATTTGTCTGTGAGCTGCCTCTGCCCTGGGAAAGGGAAAGATTTTCCTCTGAAATTTGATTTTTTCAAACCTGTTTGGTGACCAGTGTGCTGTGGCCTAGACCATGCTGGGGCTGGAGCAGGGATGTGTCCCTGAAATGCTGACAGGGACAAAGCCTGGGGTGCTTGTGGAACAGGGGATGTGTAAAAAACCAGGGCTGGTGAGAGGAGTTTGCTGTGGTTATTGTGGGTGTTTGGCCCTTGCTCCACCTGCAAATGGTTGATGAGCTGATTCATTTCCATGGAAATATCTTGATTAATGCATGGCAGACTCAGGGGTTTGCTGTCTGGGGGGTTTGGGGCCCATCCCAAGAGTGACATCCCTGGGCTGCTGCCCCACACCTCCAGCAAATCCAGGCTTTGCCCAATGTTCAGGGACTGAAATGTAAGATTTTGCTCATATCCAAACCAAAACTTGTGGTTTTCATTTTGTTTGTGTAAGAACACAGGGATTTCCCCCCTGCAGCCCAGGGATGTGGGATGTGCCTCTGGATCCCAGATCATTATTATCACCTTGATAACATCCAGGAAGGAATCAATACACAATATGAAATTCTAAAAATGTGGAGTCCAGAGGATGCAACTTGAAAATACGCTCTAAATCCCTCAAAAGAGTTTATTTTCAGCCTGGATGTCCCAGTGAGGAGTGGCAGCTGCTCACAGATTTCCACCCTTTATGAGGACCCTGAGATCAGATTCTGATGCTTCGCTCCAAGCTGGGAAAAAATCCTGCTGTGCCAGGCAGCTGAACCTTCTCCGTGCTGGAAAAGAGAAAAAATTCACTGGTGCTTTAGAGAAAGGGATGGTTTCTGGGACAGGAAAGACAGCCACAGAAAGGTTCATTTATTATCCCTGTCATGGATTTTATTAGCAAAGTCTATTATAGGCATTTTTCTCCTTCTGCTTGCTCATTGTTCTTCCTTAGGAGTGGCTGAGCTGTTCCTCCCTGGTCAGGTAATGAGGGTGGCAGGGAGCAAACCCCATTAATCAGAGCTGGAGAATGGGAACTGGGACATTGCCCATCCAGCCTATTTAAACCCCCAGTGCTACATCATCCCAGAACAAACCATCACCCCCAGCCCAGCAGGAGCCTCCCAGGACTGGTCCTGGTTCCCTCTGGTCCCAGTTCACCCCATGCAAACCCCCAGGAGCTCCAGGGCTGTGTTTGGCAGCAGAACTGAGCTGTTCTTTTCCCTCCCTCATTAACAAACGAATCTGCTGGTGGATGATGTTCCTGTGGTGGGTACTGGCTGTGATTCGAGTAGGGCAGGCAATCATGGTCAATTATTTCATTAGCAGGACGAGGCTCATCCCGGTGACTCTGTACACCAGCTCCGGCCTGGGGGAGAGGGTTGGTGCTCCAGAGGGGTTGGATGCTGTTTGCTCCAGGTTTTCCAGCCCTCCCCAGGGCTTCTGAGCTGCCTCTGCCACACAGCAGCTGCTCAAAATGAAGGAATTTCTATTTCCTCTACGATTTTTCAAAATCATAAATGACCTATCAGAAGAGAGGGTGATCAAGGGTTAACATTTTATTGGCCAGTTGGGTTGCTGTGTCTGTGTTTGGAGCTTCCCTGAGTGCTGCCCCCAGTTTGATTATCATCAAAGCCCAGCCCGTTTGTCACGGGCAAGGAGAACATCAAGTGACATTTTTAGGCCAGGGCCAAATTCATCACTTGTCAGGCAGCTCTGCAGCCGTGCCCGTGCATTTGCTGGGAACGTGGAGGGGATGCTCCCAAACTGAGCAGCTTCCTGTGGGGAACAAGCTGACCCCACACTGCCTGATGTGTCCCCTGTCCCACCTGCCACTGTCCCTTTGCCCCGTTTGTGTCCCAGCACATCTTGTCCAGACAAACGCCCGAGCCAGAGCCCGTGGGAGCTGTCACAGGAGTTACTGAGCTGGATTTCTGCAGCCTGGGAGGGATCCTGTCTGCCTGTGGGGGATGCTCTGGGCTCTGCAGGGACCAGGCTCATGCCCAGATGTCCAGAAGCTTTGCATGCCTGCTGGAGGCAGCAGGATGCTGTGTTTTAGAGTCAAGGGGATCCTTCACCCCTCGAGCTCCTGGTGCAGCAAGGCCCCCACTGGACTTGCAGCACCTACAAGCTGCATGGGGAGGAATAACCTCCCAACCACTGAGCCTGCCCTGGAAGAGCTCTGCAAGCAGCAAAAGATGAGGTTTGCCCAGTTAATGACTGCATGTGGAGATGGTATTTGCTCAGCTGTGCCCGTGGTTCTTGCTGACTCAGAGGCAGGGAGGGCCTGGGGCTCCCCCTGTGTCACACCAGGGATGGAACCTGCAGGGCTGGCACTCCCTGCTGAGCCCCCTCTGCTCTGGAACAGCAGCCAGGGGTCTCCCAGAGACCACCCAAGAGATCACCCCAGGCCTGAAGGGATAAAAGCCCTCCTGGTGTGCACAAGCTCCCTGAGCTCTTTCTCCACCCTCGGGGAGATCTGTCCTGCACGGGTGAGGTGGCAGCTCAGCCGGGATGCTCGGGCATGCTGATATTTCCCTGTCCCAAGAACCCACCTGTGCACCCCACACACTCTTAATTTGGTCCCAGATCCCCATCCAGCAGCAGAGAGAGGGAGCTGAGTGTCAGCAGGACCATTTTGGGTGTGGGTTTTGGCTCCTTGGTGAAGCTGGGAGAGGACTGGAGGTGGATAAACCTGACCAGCACCACAGGCTGGTGGAGCTCAGGGATCCGCTTAAAACCCCCTTTAGTGGGAAACCACTAAAGCCCAGCTTAAGTGGCCCCAGCTGCACATGGAGAGCCCAAATGAAGCATCTGCACCCAGTCCAGGTGAGATGATGGAAAACCCTGGGGCTCACGGGTCCCACTCAGATCCAGCACCCACTTTGGCCTCAAACCACACTCTGTCCTGGCTGTTTGTCCTGCCTCCTGCTTGGGTTTAACTCAGGAAATGAATATCCAGGCTGTGACCCCTTCTGAGTGTGTCTGTCCTGCATCATAGCCAGAAATTCCCATTTTCCCCACTATAAATAGTATTTATGTGTGTGTGTGCATATATAGATACAGAGACAGCTTTGCAAGCTGATACCCAATCCTGCAGTGCTGGGTTAGCAGTTGGACTCGATGATCTTTAAGCTCCTTCCCAACCTTAACTTTTCTGTGCTTCCACAATTATATACATTTTTATATAAATAAAATAGGCAGATTTGCAGGCTGATATCCAGTCATGCAGTGCTGGGTTAACAGTTGCACTCAATGATCTTAAAGGTTCTTACCAATCTAAATGATTCTCTGCTTCCATTATTAAATTTATATCTATATCTGTATCTTTATCTATATCTATACATATATATCTATCTATATGTATGTTTTTATATAAATATGCACATTTACAGGTTGATATCCAGTCATGCAGTGCTGGGTTAATGGTTGTACTTGGTTTTAAAGGCCTTTTCCAACCTAAATGATTCTGTGCATCCATGCAATGAAAAAATTAGGATTTTGCAGCAGGGGAAACTGAGGCCCAAGCTGTCATGTACCTGAAGAAATCAGTGTTCCTCACATTCATTCAGTTATCCAGGGAAGGGATGGACCTTTCCTGACGTCCTTTGTGCCAGCCCTGCTCTGGATTTCAGAGCAAACTGCTCATTTATTTCCCAAGTATTCTCCAATATATGAAAAATGAGATCTGCATTGGGCCCTTGAGGGGGTGAAAGGCACCAGTGTGAGTTGGGATTAAGGTTTTGGTTTGGTTGGTTTTGCTTCTTCCTTTATTTCCATGAGGGATGACAGCAATAGCACCGTGGCTGCAAAGGCAGAGCTCTCTTGGAGAAAATCCAGCCTGCCTTGACACTCTGTTGCCCTGAATGACAAGAATGAAATTAAAAAGGGAGGGGGAAAAAAAGAAAAAAAGTGAAAAAAAGGAAAGAAAGAAATTCCAGCAGCCACCGCTCCTGCTCTGGCATTGCTAATCCAACAGCTGAAGGTTTATTTGTACTGACTAAGCTGAAGTGAGCAACTTAATTCCCTTTTAATTCCCTTCAGAAGGCTTCAAAAAGCCTAATAGCTGTGTTCCTGCTTGCTGGGAACTCCCAGGCAGCCCCCAGCCCACCCAAGCTCCGTGGATTCCGGGATGGGGGCTGGATTTTCATCAGCCCTTCCCAAAGGATGGGTGTGATTGCAGCCTGGAGCAGGAGCTGCTGAGGATGGAGTTGTTATTCCTGGTGTTTTGTGCATTGTTCAGGCAGGGCTGCTCTGGTGGCTCTGCCAGGGGGGTTCAGGGGTGGCCCCGCTCTGTCCCCCTGCCATGGGGGACAGTCTGAAATGTGGTGGCCAAATGGGTCTCTTAAAGACTCCCCCGGCCCCTGGGGCTCCGAAAGCATCTCAGGGGGGGTTAATACACTGCAAATCCCTCTCAGGGTTTAGAGCATCCCTGGGAGCACCTCCAGGCCTGGGTGTGGATGTGCCAGAGCTGCTCAGGGCTGATTTTTCCCTGGCAGCCCAGAGTGCAGAGTGCAAAACCCCCATCCATGCACAAGCTGCCCCAAATCCTGGGAAATACAGCAGAACATCCCACCTCAGTTGGCAACAGGTTATTCCAGCCCAACAAACCTCTCTCCATCCACCCCCAAGTGGGTGCAAGGTGACCTTTACCTGTCAGGAGCTCTTCAGACAATAAAGAGTAAAAAAATAAATATCAAACTGAGAAATAAAAATCAAAATGAAAAATAAAAATAAAACTGAACCAAATTAAAAAAAATAAGCTCAAAGAAACGGAAATCTTCTAATCAGTGTGGGTTTTCAGGAGGGTTTCGGGGTGTGGGCCCTGCACCACAGTGACTGCTTTTCTATAGCCCTCTGGGTCTTGGAACATGTTTGGAAGAGCAGAAATGGAATTGGAAATTGAACTTTCTGTATTTGAGGAATGGGTGCCAGGTCTGGAAACAGGGAGGGCAAAGGGAGTCCCAGACTGGCAGGAGAATGGGAGTTTTACACTCCTGTACCATTTAATATCTGTGAACCTTCAGCCCACAACAGGAAGTAGTTGAGGATTTGATGCAAAACACATTTTTTTACTAAAAAATGGAAAATTCAAGGAGATATTTGCTGGGAAAAGGTGATTTGAAGTGTTTTGCTGGGGGAAGCTGGGGAATTACTTCAAACTCTGCCTAAATAATCGTCCACTGATGGTGGGAAACTGCATCTCATCGGGAGGTTGCCACTGATGTGTCATAATTCAATGAGCACAAAATCAAATCTCTCCGCTTGGTAACGTCCCCATCCCTCATTTTCCATGAAAATAAGGCATCTGCTATTTATTTGTTACGTGTCAGTGCTGTGAGAGAGCCCAGCCTGGTCCCAGGTGGACGTTGGGGCAGCAGCAAAGCTCCTGGTCCAGACCTGTGGAGAAAGAGAGTGCAGGTTCAGCTTGGAGGGGTCGGAATGGGGGCTGCCCTCTGCACCTGGGGCTGGGTTCTGTGATGGGTCTCATCCCCAGGGAGAAACCAAAATTATCCTTCATGTGTGGGGAAAAGCCTGCTGCAAAGGAAAGCAAAGGATGTGGCAGGATCAGAGGGTTTTAGGAGGGTGTTAAACAGGGGTGGGTGGTTTTAGGAGGATGTTAAAGAGTTGGTGTGGGAAGGGGTGGGTGATTTTAGGGGGAGGTTCAATGGCCAATGCATTCTTGCTGGTGAGAGGATTTTGGGGACAGTGCAGAGCTCAGGCCTGGGGCACAGCTGACCCCACAGCTCACTCCATGCCATAGGGTGGTTCTCTTGCACACCAACAAGGTGTATGTGGCACACCCTTCAAAGAAAGGCCCTGATTTCTTTCCCCTGCTGTTTTCACACCCCGTTTATTGCCTGACCAGGAGCAGTTGCCTGCTCAATGAAGGATGCTCCCTGCTCAGTGCCAGGGATGGAGAGTTGTGACTCCTGAACCCTCCTCCAGACATGTGGGGGAGAGCTTTGAAGCCATGCCTGGAGGTGGCAGGTCACACGAGGTGTCCCCAGGTGCTGCAGGAAGGGGTACAGTGGGATTCCCAGATCCTTCCTTCCTTCCTTCCTTCCTTCCTTCCTTCCTTCCTTCCTTCCTTCCGCGCCTTCCGCGCCTTCCGCGCCTTCCTTCCGCACCTTCCTTCCGCGCCTTCCTTCCTTCCTTCCGCGCCTTCCTTCCTTCCTCCCTCCCTTCCTTCCTCCCTCCCTTCCTTCCTTTTCCTTCCTCCCTTCCTTCCTCCCTTCCTTCCCTTCCTTCCTTCCTTTCCTTCCCTCCCTTCCCTCCCTCCCCTCCCAGCACAGCCTCCAGGATCAGCCCTTCCCAAGCCACCGCAGCTCCAGTCTCCGCTGACATCTAGTGGCAGTGAGGGCTCTGCAGATGGGGACACTGAGGTGGGAAGCGGTGCTCGGCTTCGAGCCCTGTACCCGCCTGTTTCCGTCCTAAAATTATGGGGAAGTGATGGCAGGAGAAGCCTCATCCTCCCTCGTGCGAAGGATATTTGCTAATCTGAGGCACTCAGCAGGAGGCTTAACTATTCCAGGGTAAAAACGCTTCTCAAATTTATGGTCCAGGACGAAATCGCTTGGTCCAAAGGTTTTTAAATACCGCAGCAAAGCCTTGCTGGCTGCAGTTTGCCTGCGGTGCTGCCCTTTTCCCAGCTCCTCCGCAGCGGGAGCGCGGCCGCTCTCCTGAGCGGGGTGGGGTTTGAAACGTGCTGCTGAAGGCACCAGCCACGGGGGTTTCTCACGTCTTTCCCGTCTAAAGGAAGGGAAGTTTTGGCAGGATGGGTCAGCTTTAATCTGCTCGAACTGAGATAAAACCTATAAAGTGGGAGGGTGGAAATAAAGAAGAAGTAGCAGGAGAGGGGCGTGTGAAGGGTTGGGGATGCTGAGGGCGGAGGGGCTCCACAGAGGGGGGTTTCTCTCGATGGAGGTGGGTGTGACATCCCCTGGTCTTGTCACCCCGCCAAGGACAAGGGATGCACCTGCAAACCCAGTCTGTAAAACCTCAGCTGGTGCAGCCGCCAGTGCAACCCACCCTCAGCACCCGCACGGGTGGAAGGGCTGGAGCTGGTCCTTGCTGCCTCATTTTACCTCCTCCTCCAAAAAAAAAGGAACTTTATTAACTTTGTTGCAGTGCAAACAGAATTTTATGCTTCTTGTAATCTCCCCCGTTCCGAATCTCCCTCCCAAAGTGCCCCGGAGCCCAGCACAGCCTCCCCGCTGCTGGGAATCGCTCGCACAGGAGTACATTATTTGATAGGGATCTCCCTGGGTTTTTTTTCCTTCCCACCGAGCATCCTTATCGCTGCCCCGGTGTTGTGTGCGCGTACAGGGAAGCGCTTCCTTCCCATTCATCTGCCGGAGATTGGGTGGATTCTCTGCCCTCGGAGGAGCAGCAGAGCACAATGGCCCAGCCAACCCTTTTTTCTGCAGGACCAGGAGAGGAATCAGCAGCTCAAAAGCTCCGTTCCTATCTCCACGGCGGGAGGGGCAGAGCGAGGGGAGCCTGACCCGGCTCCAAAGAACTCTTGGAGAGCTGGACCCCTCTCCCCGCTCAGGACTCCTGATCTACGGGGGTACCTAATCTAATTCGTTGATTTTCAAGTAAATTAACTCTTGGAAGGGTCTGCAGGCGGGTGGCTCTGCTAAATAATTTCTGCCCCATGAGGAAATGGTTTGCCAAGGAGGCAGGAGCAGCTGGCAGGCGCCGATCCCCTCGCTCAGCACAGCCAGAGCCCGGCATCCTGTAGCTCGAGGTGTTCAAAGCTCGAAGCTAAATGCTTTTTTAATGAGATAACATAGCCGTGGTATTTATTTGAGGACCATGCTTTGCATGCAGGATGGGCTTTTTTTTTTCTGTTTACTGTTTTTTGTTTGTTTCTTTTTTCTCTTGCCACTGGAAAGAAGAAAATAAAAGCCTGTAATCTCCAGCCCAGCAGACGCCGAGCAGATAAAACTTCAGGTGCCTCCCAAGGCTGGTGGAGGAGCTTTGTCCTCCCTCCTTATCTCCACCTCCAGGTCGCATCATCCCGGGGATTAGCACAGTTCCCGGGGGAGCACAGAGGCTGCTGTCCCATCCCTGCTCCAGGCAGGGCTCCCGGGATGAGCTGCAATGCCAAGCCAAGCAGGCAGCAGCGTTTTCCCCCATGCAAATCCCTCTCCCAGCTCAGCCACCACGTGCAGACACTGCCAGCGACAACACAGAGCCTGGGCCCTGCACCCATCCTGGCAGGAGCATCCCTGCAAGGGCTTGATGAGCATGAAGAAACCAATTTTCCCCCATCTCCTCAGGTATTGTAGCTTTCAGTGCTAATTACTGTGTGTTTTAATTCACCCATTACTGATATGGCCTTCAAAGCTTAAATGCCTTGCTCTAACGCCTCCAGTTTTTTATTCTTTTTTTTTTTTTTTCCCTTTGAACTCCTGCAAGGGAGCCTCTGGGACTCCACAGCTCTTGCTTTTTGTTTGCTTTTAATCAGCTTGCTGTTCTTCCCAAAAACAAAGACAAATAACTCTGCCACGGTTTCTCCTTGGAAATTTCTCCACATTGAGGAGAAGAGAGAGGGAAAGCGTGACTTGTTTCAGGCTGAGTTTCCTGATGTCTTTCCATGTTTTTTATCTGATTGGCTGCAGGACAAACGACTCTCCTAATTTAGCTCAGAAATTGAAGGGCACACGTGTAATTTGGGAGTGATCCAGGCAGAGGAAGCAAGTGTGGTGGAAATGAGGGATCAGCAGGCCAGGGAGCCCCATCCTTGTGGCAGAACCATCATGGCAAGAGTGGCACAGGAAATCCTGATCACTGGTGCAGTGAAACAGCTCTGTAGGTGCTGGGGTTGGGGCTGTGCTGCTCTGGCTGGGTTTGGGGTGCTGCTTGGAGAAGGTACCCACAGTGCCCATGGGTGCTGTTCCTGCTGGCAGCATCTGAGGTAGAGCTGACTTTGCTGGGATTATCCCAGAGGATGGGTTTGTTGGCCAAAGGCACAAACCCCATGCCAGACCTGAGGATGGTGCTGTGGCAATGCCTCCTGTCCAGGCAGGAACAAGGAGAGGCTGCTGAGTGCACCCAGGTGGCTCTGCAGGGCTCCTGGGGCACAGCCCCCCGCCCCTCCACAGCTCTGGGGGACAAAACCTCCTCATTCTGCATCCCAGGTGGGCTCCAGGAGGACAGGGGCTCATGGACAGAAGGAGATGTTGGAGGGGCTGTCGGGGCAGGGCTCAGAAGCCCCAGCACAGCCCCAGTGCCTGTCCAGGCCATCCCACACAACCCCCCCAGGAGGGCATTTCCAGGGCCCCTTCTCTCTCCTCCTCCCAAAGAAGCCAAGTGGAACATTTTGGGTCTTTTTTTCTGCTTTTCTCATCTTTGCTCCCTGCTGGAGCTGATTTATCCCTCCGGCTCACAGAGCTCCATCCAAGAGGGACAAGTTTTGCCTTTGTAGTACATGAGGTTGCTGTAAATTATTGGCTGCTTTGTGTCAGCCACAGCCCGACACAGCCCATAAAATTTCCAACCTGGCACCAGGCTGCTGCTGGTGAGCTGGCACAGACCCAGAGGAAGGGCTTGGAGCTCCAGGGATGTGTTGTTCCCCAGTGTGACACCCCCAGCCTTGTTCCTAAAGTCACCCATGGATTTTATGAGCCCGTGGAACCCCAGAAGGACGAGCTCTGTCCTTGCTGTCACCTGTGTCTCTGGAGAGCCACTCTTGCTCCAGCTCTGCAGGGGATGGTGCAGGGAGTATTGCCAGATCCTGCCCAGTGACAGGACCAGGAGCAGTGGCCACAAACTGAAACACAAGGACTGCCACCTCAACGTGAGGAAAAACTGCTTTCCATGGAGGGTAGGAGAGCCCTGGAACAGCTGCCCAGGAGGCTGTGGAATCTCTGGGGACACTCCAAACTCACCTGGATTTGTTCCTGTGTCCCCTGCTCCAGGGGACCCTGCCTTGGCAGGAGGGTTGGACTGGGTGATCTCCAGAGGACCCTTCCAACTCTGATTATTCTGGAATTCTGATTCTGTTCCTCCCCTGGCCACCCTTCCACTGTGGGCTGGTGGGCAAAGAATTCCACAGCATGTGTTTCCAAGGCTTGCAGGTGTAGTAGCAGTAGCAGTAATAATAATAATAATAATAATAATAATAATAATAATGGTAGTAATAATAATTTCTTCTCCTTCTCCTTCTCCTTCTCCTTCTCCTTCTCCTTCTCCTTCTCCTCCTTCTCCTTCTCCTTCTCCTTCTCCTTCTCCTTCTCCTTCTCCTTCTCCTTCTCCTTCTCCTTCTCCTTCTCCTTCTTCTTGCTATTGTTATTATTATTATTACTACTATTATTATTATTCACGAAGCACAGAACCAGCAAGGTTAAAACTCAGCTGTCTCAAGGCAAGATTGCTGCCTGTTCTATATTATCCATAAGTAATGTGTGCAGGAGGGCAGTGGGAAGCAAAGGGGGCCTCTTGAGAGCCACAAAAACTGGACTTTTAATTTAAAACTACCCTTTCCTGTCGGAGTGTTTCTCCTGCCAGTCCATTTTTTATTCCTGCTACGCAGCAGTGATCAGCAGGTAACAAGGGAGAAAGGAAACGGATGGTCTTGGCCAGTTCCAGTGCTGTAAATTATAGATATAGATGGCACAAAGGAGTGCTGGGATATTAATTTCTGTTGTTGAAAATCACAGACTCTCTACTTTAATTTACTGCTAAATAATAAATGACTTCGCGAGATACTCGGCAAAGATAAAGACACCTCGGTAAATCAAACAGCTCATAAGCACTTAGGGCTCAGTCTATCTTGCATGTGTGCTTAAGTGGTTTATATTGTTCTCAGAAAGCAGAAATAAGCAGGCGTTTAACTGATGCTATCTGCCAAAATAAAGGATGAACCCGTGAATCAAATGGTTTCCTGCAAATCCTCATTTGCATTTGAAGAGCGGAGCGAAGAGCGGGGATCTGGAAACATTTCGGGACAAGGCTCGGATGTCCCGCAGGAGCCATGGGATGCAGGCAGTGGGGCCCTCAGTGGGACTGTCACAGAGAGCAGCAGGTGGCTTTAGATGGGATTTGTAGGGGGTTTGTCACACTCAGCAGGAGCAGGAACGGAGTGCACGGATAAATCTGGGAGGTGCCAGATTTGAAGCCGTCCCTCCTCACCCTGCACCTGTGAAAACACCAT
Source organism: Drymodes brunneopygia (assembly GCA_013400955.1). NCBI lineage: Eukaryota > Metazoa > Chordata > Aves > Passeriformes > Petroicidae > Drymodes > Drymodes brunneopygia. The sequence goes on along the minus strand of VZTZ01002497.1, from coordinate 76,047 downwards.
CCCCGTGTTCCCACTCTCGTGGCACTTGACATGGTGCAAAGCCAGGTGACACAAGGGTGGCACAGGGGGCCCCGATCTGCCCTGGATCTGCCATGGGGAGCCAAGTCCCCGGCTGAATCTGCCTCAGTTTCCCTCCTGGCATACAGAGGAGGAATCCACCTCCCCAGGCTGCAGTCCAGCCTTGTCTCCTGGCTCAATCCTTTTCTCTCCTCCCTGGGCCCACTTGTGCTGGACAGCAGTGGCAGAGCCACCAAAATTGCACCTGAGGGCAGGCAGGAGCTTTGGGGTGGCTGTGAGGAATTTGGGTGCTGGGCTGTGGGAGCCCAGCCCCACGGATCCAGGAAAGGCAGCAGCCACAGAGTGCCAGGCTCAGCTATTTGCAGAGGCAAGCTAGAGTCAAAAAGATGCAATCAGAGACTGAAATGAAAATAAGATATGGATATGGCCGATTTGACATTTATAGCTGGTGTTTATTATGCAAATTGGCCATGCTCTATAGGAATGCAGCAGAGAGAGATTGCAAAGGGCACCAACTCAGCCTTGACGTCTGTGTTGGAAGCGGCTCCCGCGCATCTGTGGCCCTGTGGAGCGGATTTTGGGGTGGTGGGGAAGCAGCCAGGGCTGTGGGGGCTCTGTGAGTGCCTGGCTGGGGCTGTGGGACCTTTAGGGATGTGGCTGTGGTGGAATAAGAGGGTGCCAGAGCAAACCATCCCAGTGCTGATCCCAGGACACAGCACAGAGCCATTTCCTTGGGGTAACTGCAGCAAGCAGAGCTCTGGCTGTGCCTTGGCTTCACTCTGAAGGGTACAGGAAACTCCTGAGTGCTTTGGAGTGTTTTAGAGTGTGGCTCTAAGAATAAAAGAGATTGCCATGGTCCTTTGTTGAGCCACCTCTGCAGTGCCCAGCCTTCCCCCTGCTCGGGGGCTGCTGTGTCTGGAAATGGATTTTCACCCCGAAGTGCAGCCTCCCTGAGCACCTCAGTGCCAGCCCAGAGCTGACCCCATCCCACAGGTGTCACGGGAGGAGCAGCTGAGTGGCTGCAGGTGCTGAGTGCCACCCTGCAGAAATGTCATCTCAGAGATCACAGGAACCAGCGTCCCGTGGCAGGGACAGTGCCACCTTTGCAGCTGTGCTGGTTTGGGAGGGACTCCCCAGCCCACTCTGGGGTGTGCTGCAGCTCAGGGGAGAGGCCTGAGGATGCTGCAGGTGTGAATTCCTGAGCCTGGCAGCAGAGAGGAGCTCAGGGTGGGCACAGCTGCTGTGTCCATGGCCAGCTCCATGGCACAGTGCCTGCTGCTGGCTGTGGGGAGGACAAATCACACCTGCTACAGCTGATGTGGGGGGAGCACATCCACACAGAGCTGGATCTGGAAGAAATTTGGCCACAATGAGTTATTCTTCAAGAAAAAGGCCGTGGTAGGTGGGAGGCAGCAGTGTGGACGTGCTGCAATCAGCACACTCCTGGCCACTGCAGTGCTCCCCAGCAGGTCACCAGCTCTCGGATTTGTCATCTTCAGAGTGGAGAACACCAGCCCAGCTGGCTCCAGTGGCTCGTGCATACAAACTGCCCAGCTGGCAGGCTGAGGGGACAGGAAACTCCAGCTGGGGACACTGACAAGTGCCTGAGAGAGAAAACATCTTTCCCCAGCACAGCTGGATCTGGTCAGGGATGTTTCTCTACAAGCAAGTCAAGCGTGTTTGAATAACAATTTATTAGATACACAAACCTCTTCAACCTTCTCTGCAGCAGGGGTCTGGGGACAGAGGAGATGCTGATGGGAGTAATTCCAGATACAACTGAGCTCTGTGGAGTAGGGAATTTTCATTTTGTTTTTCAGGTGAAGGCAGAGATCCCTGAGCTTTCAAATCATCACCATGGTGGGAGGGACGTGTTCTCTTTGAGTGCCTTGGGCTCGGGTGTCCAGGTGACATGACCAACCCCAGAGGGGACACCTGCTTTTTGGTCTCTGCTGGATGTGTTTTCCAAGTGTGAGAAGGGCCAGGGTAGCTCCCAGCCCATTTCTGAGGCAGCAGGAACTGGAGCACAGTGATGGTCCCTATGAACCAGGGACACTGCAAGGTGGTCACTACAGAAAGGACATTGAGGGGCTGGAGTGTGTCCAGAGAGGGCCAATGGAGCTGGGGAAGGGTCTGCAACCACAGGTATTGTGAGAGAGAGGTGGGGAAGCTCAGCCTGGAGCAAAGGAGGCTCAAGGGAGACCCTGTGGCTCTGCACAAGTCCCTGACAGGAAGGGGCTCAGGGGGGTCAGGCTCTGCTCCCAGGGAACAGGGACAGGAGGAGAGGGAACAGCCTCAGGCTGGGCCAGGGAAGGTTTAGATTGGCTGTTATGGAAAATTTCTTCACTGAAAGGGTTGACAAGCCCTGGAACAGCCTGTCCAGGGTGGAGGGGAGTCACCATCCCTGGAGGGATTTAAAAGGGGTGTGGATGTGGCACTTGAGGAAGTTTCAGTGACAAACACAGTGGTGCTGGGTTAATGGTTGGACTCGCTGATCTTAGAGGTCTCTTCCAAGCTCAGCAATTCCACGATTCTCTGAAGTCCCACAGTGTGAGCAGCCCCTGGAGGAGCAGGAGTTTGTGTGGTGGGAGGGGGCCAGGAGCAGGTACAGAGCCAGCTTTTCACATCAGAGATACCCAGAGTACAAACACGCATGGGCCAAGGGCTCAGCTTTGATTCAAACTCTCTGGTAAAAAAACATTATCAGTTTTTATCTGCGTTTACCTACTTTTACCTGTTTAACTCCACAGCTGGACATGGGAGACCAACTTTCTGGCACAGCTGGCACAGTTGGGAGCCACTCTCAGCATTTCTGACCTTGCCAAGAGGAGGACCCAGAGAGGCCCAAAGGGATGTTAAGGGCTTGATGCACTGAAATGCTTTGTCCTTTGCAGCTCTTCTGGAGAAGTCCTGGTGGCAGCAAACCCTCTGCTCTGAGCATCCTCCTGACCTGGTGGACAAGCTGCAAACCCTCCAGCTGATGGTGCATGTTGTACTGTCGGACATGAAAGAAACATGCAGACTTCTCAGCAGCACGTTAGGACCACCCAGGCAGGATTAGAAAAAGGGGCCTTGCCTTTGTTTATTCTCTCATATTTATATCTTTCTTAAGACGATTGTGGATTGGTCAATGAGGTTACCACCTCTATAATTTCACAGGATAGTGACATAGTCTATCCTCTTTCTCTGCCTTAGGAGAAAGGAATGAAAACAATTTAGAAGTTTAAAACAATCTAGGTCAGTTACAAAAACAAGGACTGTGTTTATAGAAAATGCATGAGAACTACTACAGAAGTAAAAACAGAACACTGCAAAAACTACGGCGACAGGTGCACCCCACACTTTGCTCCCAAAAAGGCAGAAAGGCTCCACGGTGAGGAGCACCTGGTGCCTGGGGGTGGGTGAGTGCCCACTCGTGCCATGGGATATTCCAGTGGGGGCTGATGACCCCACGAGGACTGGCTGTGGTCTGACACATCCTGCACTGCAGCAGTGACCCCAAAGGCAGGAGGATCCAACCCCAGCAGGACCAGGCCCCCAAATCCATGTGCCATTCAGTTTTCCTAACGCTGTCAGGAGCCAGGGCAGCTCCAATTTGCCTGGAGCTGCTCGGGTGTGATGTGGCACTGTGGGCAAGCACCAAACCCCACGTCCTGTCTGTGAAAGCATTCTGCTGGAGCACAGAGTGAGGAGAGCAAATTACTGTGGAGTAAAAGAGAAAATCCATCATTGCTGGGAAGAGGAGGAGGGAACTGGTTGAAGGATCCACGTACAGGACTGTGACAGCAATCAAACAGCAGCCCTTTAAATGTCAAGGGGGGGTGAGTGTGGTTTAATAGCAGCCAAAACGCTGCCAAGCTGGGCGGCGTGGAACAAAGCACAGGGAGGGATCCATCCACCCATTATCTGCTCCCTGGAGAAAGAGAGGAGGGAGATAATTCAGGTTTATGCTTCATCTGCTGTGTAAATCTCGGAGAGGTAATGTTTTCTTTTATCAAAAAGGAAAAAAAAAAAAAAAAGAATGTTTGTTTTCAGCGCTGTCCCCACCATCAGGCAGACAGCCCCAGCTCGGCTGTACAAACGAGATACACGACATTCACAGCTGGGCAGAATTGCACCTAGGAGGGATGAAATCCTGCAGGGTGTGGCAGCTGCCCGGCCCCTGCTCCCTTGGAGCATGAGGGGGGCACAAAGGGATCAGGAGATTGCAGCACCGGGCGTGAAATGCTTTTGCCTTCACAAATAAAACTCATGGAAGGGTGTGCAATGCTTTTGTTGTGCCCTGGGCCGCCCTGGAGGGAATGGGTGGCTCTCTCTGCCCACAGTGGGGTGTTGGGATTGTCCCTACACGTCCCTGGTGACAAACAAGGCTGTGAGGTGTTAAAGCCCCTCTCTTTGGTGAGGGTTCCTGGGGAGCCAGCACAGCCCCTCTGGCTCATCCAGCCTCAGCACATTTGGCTCCAGGGCTCTCCCACCCACGCTCTGGGTACCTGGCACCCCTGAAGGATTTCACTGCAATCACAGCTGGATTTGATGATCTTGGAGGTCTTTTCCATCCTCAAGGATTCTGTGAATCCATAAGGAAAAAAAGAACACTGAGCATTGTGACTTCAGCATTAAACCAGCACGGCATGAAAAGCGGGGCTGTGTTGAGAGAGAGGATATCCCTCAGCTGGTGAGCGCTGCTCGGGGGGCAGCAGGGAAGGGCTTTGTACTCCGAGCAGCACAAAAGCAGCTTTTGCAAAGTCAGCTCCTCAGATCCGCGGCTATTTGTGTTCTCATTCATCCCCCTGCATCACAATTCTTTGTGCAAAGTAGGGAGCACGACCTCTGCTTTCACAGGGACCGGAAAGATGTTCCCCGGTGTTTGTAGAACACTCCTGCTGTGTACAGAAGGAAAATCACAAGGAAATGAAGGGTTTAGCATTCAGAGCAGGCTCTGAGCAGTGCAGGCACCCACTCCTGGGGACCCTGAGTGTGGAATTAGCTGGCACAGTGTGGAGCCGGGCTGGTGGCACAAACCTTGTCCCCGTGTCACTCAGCCTCATGTTCGGATGTGCCAGCACCCAGAGGCCACACCAAGCTCTAACGGGCAAAAATGAGGTTTTGTTTGCTGGTGGTGTGGTGCTTGGCTTGCCCAGCTGCTCCTCCCATCCCGGTTTTGTATGGCTTGGACCTGGATGTATATTTTATAAGAGGTCTGCTAAAATGTGTTATTGCAGAAATGAAACTAAACACTGCTTCATTTTTAATGAGCCATCAGGGACCGAGTTATTGCTCGTGTGTTGGAGTGGTTTTCTGCTGCCGGGCTGTTTATACCAAGATGTCTTGGAGGGAAATTTGTGATTAAATTTCTTGAGAGATACCTGTATTTGTGCTGAAAGCCGCTCTCTCAGCCAGGAGTGGGGCTGTCAGAGCCACTGAAAGTGAAGTACAGTTCAACATCAACAGGCAGTCTTGAGAACCTTCAGCAGAATATTGGATCAAAACACTGATTGACTCTGTATTAACGGCCCTGTGGTTCCGGCTCCAGCCAAGAGTGTTCTCGGAACTCTGTGTGCAGATATTTTGCCTTTGGGGGGGGATTATAATAATGGAATCATGGAATGATTTGGGTTGAAAAGGATCTAAAAGCCCATCTCATCCCACCCCTGCCATGGGCAGGGACACCCTTCACTGTCCCAGGTGGGACAGCCTGGCCTTGGGCACTTCCAGGGATGGGGCAGCCTCAGTTTCTCTGGGCACCCTGTGCCGGCGTGTCAGGACTGTCCCAGGCAGGAATTTCCTCCTCACTTATTTTAGTATAAAACTATACCTCGTCCTATAGCTATCTGCCAGTGTAAAAAACCACTCTCCGTATTTTACAAGCTGCACTGGAAGGGGCTCTGAGGTGTCCCTGGAGCCTTCTCCTCTCCAGGTGAGCATCCCCAGCTCTCCCAGCCTGGCCAGAGCAGAGGGGCTGCAGCCTTGGGAGCATCTCCGTGACTCCCTCTGCACCAGCAGCTCCAAAACCCAGTCCTGCCCGGTCGGGCCGTTCCCGAGCTGCATGGGGTNGGCCGTGCCCCGCGCGGCGCTCTGGCCCGCGGCTGCTCTGGGTGCGCTTCCGGCCGCGCTTCCGCGCTCCGCTTCCGGCCGCGTGGAGGGCGGGGGGTGCTGAGGGAGGGTCGGGGACATGGCGGGCACGGCGGGTGCTGAG